>BOPP01000151.1:2304101-2371849 GCA_017312745.1 Gryllus bimaculatus
GTCTCATCCATGTTCGTCTCATCCATGTTCGTCTCATCCAAGTTCGTCTCATCCTCCTCGTGTTTGCATTTTGAATGTTTGACGTTCGAGTGTTCGTAAATATATAATCTCAAAACCACTAATCGCGTATTCCTAACGGCTAACAAACAATAAACCTTATTCCCTTGACTGACTTTTCCGTGTCCCCACCCGCCAAGTAGGTACCGCGTCGCTCTAGCAAAGCAACAGCGCGGGTTGCAACAACAGGAGATTTGAATGGGCCCACGCCGACCCCGTTCGTGGAAGCGCAACCATCGTCTTCTTTCCCGTTCTTGGCCTCCAAATCCCCCTCTCCCCCCCCCTCCCGCGCGGCCGGGCCCAGCTGCGCTCTTTACGACGTCCTCACAATAGCCTCCTTCTCCGGCACTCCTCAATGCCCCCGGCCCTGCACCCTGCTCCTGCGGGGCACTGCCTCGTAAACCGCATACGGTGCCCCGAAACGCCGCACGCGCCTCTCTCCCTCTCGCGGCGGGCGAAAGCGGCACTCGTTGAGGCTTGTCGGTGCAAGGCCATCGGAGAGGAATGCCCGGCGATGGTATTAAATAGAACTTATTGGTTCGTAGGCTTCCGCGGCCGGAGTCAATGCATTCTTAGCTATCCGGGACGAGATGATCTGTGTTAGCTGTTTCCGACGCGGGTAGATATTGAAAGAAAAGTGTGCAACAGATTTTAAAAGAAAAGCATTTTACAAAGTTATGTCAATACCAACCTGCTTCTACGAGAGTGAAGTGTGGACAAAGACAAAAATAATGTATCAAGACTACAGGCAGCGGAAATCAAGTCTTATGGAGAAAGTCACCAACTGCAGACTCTCATGGCAAGATCACATGTTGCGAATGAACAACGACAGAATTCCTAAACAAGTGGCAAATTATCAGCCGAGAGGAAAAAGGAATGTTGGACGTCCAAGAATGCGCTGGAGGGACCAAAATTAAGCGGCGTAACAGGCGTTATGCCTAAATACTTGAAGATAAGAAAAAGAAAAGAAGAAGAAAAGGAGTGTGCAGCCGACGACTACGGCTGGTTAGATAAATTACGAGTAGTATAGCTCTGAAGAAGGCCACAGCAAGATGGCCGGAACGTCAGCACAATTAATCTAGAAGTATAGATCTGAAGAAGGCCACAGCAAGATGGCCGAAACGTCAGTTCAATTAAACTAGAAGTATAGATTTGAAGAAGGCCACAACAAGATGGCCGAAACGTCAGTTCAATTAAACTAGAAGTATAGCTCTGAAGAAAGCCACAGTAAAATGGCCGAAACGTGAGCATAATTGGCAGAGACCGAATTAATTTTTAATTTTTTTGCAATTTTAAAAAAATCACAGTTTTTAACGAAAATGAAACTGTCCATTGTCCAACAACAACATTTAATTAAAAACGATGGGGAAATATTTATTGAAAATTTGGAAAATGTCCCAGAGGCTTGAAGTTGAGTACAAAATTAAAATATTGGTTTAAAATTTTAGGTGCCCGCCATTAGTCAAATCGATTGGGGAATATCAATTTTCGAAAAAATCGCGTGAACGTTTTAGTCGGTAGCATTCTTTACAGACGGACGGACTGACATACGTTTTGCCGTCATTCGATTGATGGTTTCAAGGACCCACAAATCATGGATTCTGACTACACCAAGTTTTCGAGGGTTTATCTAAATTTAACTATTGGAATTACCCTTTTTTTGGTTATCGGGGTCTTGTAATAAGAATTTTTCAGCCGAAAAGTCGCGATTTTTTTGCGTAACATTACATAACATTCTAATTACTGCGTAAGCGGTAACGAGAAAATAAAAACAATAGAAAAGAATCCGATCGAAGCCGTGGATGTTTAAGGTCGAAAAAGTCATTCGTATGCCTTCCTTCAGAGGGGAAGTAAAGCCGGCTGTCCCATGTTAGTAGATTTACTTGCATGTAAAAGATCCTCAAGCCTAAATGACGTAGCCTCTGAGCTAAATTCAAATAGCCTATATCTCGCCCAAGAAATACCCCGTTTCTCTGCTAGTTGGTGAAAGGAGCGTAACGAAATTTGCGTGGTCAGACGGAAGAGGCCTGAGTCTCGCCACGTAAAATAAGGCTTCAATTCAATTCAATAACCGGCCTCCTACTAGTATCCCCACTCAAGGATAAGACCGTAATAGGATCCAGCTGTCGAATATCCACTCGCGTCGGAACCCAAAACCGGGATTTCGGTCGAGGAAGCTTCTTTCGTTGCCCTAAAACTACAAACACCGACGTATCCGGTCGTATACCGCATAGGGCGCTCACAAAATAGGTGTTGTAGCGCGCGGGTTTTTACGATGCACACAAAATAGGTGCGTGGGAGTTTGCTGTGTGAAATCGTCGTTCACCTGGCTTATGATGTGCGTATGTTTGAAGTATTAGCTATAGTGAGCAACCTTTTGCGATAATTAAAACAGGCTGACATCATTTTTAGATCCTACTAAATTGTGTTTTTGCCTCTGAGAATAATGCTTCTTATAAATAATACTACTGCTGTGATTTAATGGTTTATGAAGCTGGGAGGTATTCGTAAAATTACTGACAAATTATTGCTTTTATTTGGAAAAAATAGTCTTTTGACATTTTGTTTATTATTAGTATAATGGTCATGTACAGCACAGTAAAAACCAATTTAATCACACCTGGAACTGCAAAGCTTCTTGTAAAAAGAAGACTTCAGAGAGAAAAGATACCAAGCATTAAAGATATTGAAATCCATGCTCAAAACGTGTTTGACATGTTATTGAGAAATACGACGATGTGTCGTGAGACTTACAAAAGCTTGTCCATTTGAACAATGTCATTTTCACAATCACGGCATGATTACTTTTTAAAAGATAATGCAGAAAGTATTGTAGAAAATAGTCTAGATATTAAATGCCTAATATGATGTTGCATGGCTCTTGTGGCGAGTGAAACTAACACTTGGTGAGATGCGTATTTACAATTGCTCAAATAAGCATTATCATCTAAATTACTTTTCTTAATAATGAATGAAATGATTACAAAACGTGAAGTGCTTGTTTTAGGTAAGAATGTACAGTAGAAAAACGAACAATCACCACTTACTAAAATGAAAAACTAAGCAGTAATGACATTAAAAATTGACCCTTTTGTAAATATTTTATCAAGAATTAATGTCGTCGAAGAGCTAAGGAGACTTTACAAAGTACAAACAACTAAATGAAGTCCTTAATTTGTTATAATGGTGTTTGAAAACACAAATAGCTACTTTCAAATTAAATGCAACTATACAATAATAATAATAATAATAATAATAATAATAATAATAATAAAATAAAGTAAAGTAAAAATTTAAAAAAGATTAAGTGATTGAGAATGAACATTAAATTATTTGATGTTTTTTTAAAATTATATGAATGTAGAAAGGCTAATTTCTGAAAACCGGAAACCACTGTAGAACCATAGTAACGATAAGGCCTATATCCATTTCAAACAAATGAGACACTTCATTAAGAAATAATGAACATCGATGCATCAAGGTAGTTATTTTTTTAAATTTATTCCAGCTTGGTCACTAGGACCCGAGTAGCCATGTACAACAATTGGTGGAATTTTTACTTGATCATTAATATTACATTCAGTAAACGAGTTCTTTAATTCTCTTCTATAAACAACATCGGATTAAAATGGGTCGAAAAATTGACGAGGGAGTGTTACGTTTTATATATGAATTTTTCTTGCATTTTTAAATGCACTGCTGACGGAATCTTGGATTTCGATACACAACCGATGGGATTAAGGAGTCGTGCAGAAACTAGGTAACGCTATAAAAGGGGGGGTTGAGGCAGCGATACGGTGCGTTACATAGAGGCAGGGGAATTTTCGATTAATGTTACGTAACATTGATTATTTTAGATTTTTAACATTGGTTGAAATACTTCCCTATTTGAGTTTTTATACTAAAACATTAAAATATTATGTAAATAATTTGTTTTAAAATGAACATAACTTAAAATTATCAGAAGTTTTAAAATAGAAATATTTTTTCATCAAATTTTCATCGAATCTGTAAGATTGCGAAGAAAATATTTAAAACTGATCTGTAGTATTGTATTCACAATGGCAGTGTGAGCACGGCTTATGACCAGACATTTTCTTGCCTGTACTTCCTTCCCTCAAAACTTGCCATCAATCTTATTGTTAGGTGTAGTCAGCATCGACAACTAATTCTGATTTTAATTATCATAAATTTTAACGCTCAACACAAATGAAAGGAATGCAATTTTTTATTGTGTTATAATTTATTTTCACGTCTTGCATTTCAAAGGGGGGTTGTTGTTGGCGTTATGTCGTTATTTATTACTTACGTTCTAGCGTGAGTTACGTGTGCGTTACGGGGGGGAGAGGGGGTTTTCAAAAAGCTCCAAATTCGCATTACGTAATGTATGCCTGTCCCTAAGAGGGGAAATGAAACGAACGGAGGTTTGAGTAATGCGGAATTCTTTGTGCATTTGGGGATTCAGTATAACCAAGAGAGCTTTTGTAGAATACGGAGGAATTTATTTTGGTAAATCTGTGGTTTTAGATTATTGGATTTGCTAGCTGAGGTACATGGATAGAACTTGTCGGAATATTGACAGATGTAAACTGCATTATGGAATGTAAGGGGTAATGTATTTTTGAGGATAGTTGTAATTAACACGTTCGACGGAAGGCGAGAGGTATGTGGTGAAGTGTATATTTGGTTTCCAAGTCGCTCTCCGGTCGAGTAATAACTTAACAAGTAACATCAAGATAACAACTTAACGAGATTTGCTTATTAGGAATCAAGGAATATTTTGTCCATGATATGCGAGCAGAGTGGAATCATTTGGTCTGTTGGAGTGTGATGATCTTGATTTGGGTTATTATTTTTTTTAATCGTTGCGTCTTTTATGCTACAAATTTTGTCTTTTGGCGTTTTTTACGCAACGAACGTCTTTTCATCTTTAGCTCTTTTAGAGAATTGTGCGGCTATGCTTTGGAGTAATCCTTCGTTATGTTATTTGTTGTTTGCCGCGTAACGTCGTTGTAAGTCTGGGATTGAACCCGGACCTTCTGATGGCAAAGTCAGCGCGCTGCTGAGTCACTTTGCTCGGTAAGAAATTAAGACATTTTCATTAAAACAACTAGTGAAGTTTAGCCCCGCAAACCGACTTATAGATCAACCTGTATTGTTAGAGGTATTAGTGTCATAATATTTTGATGTAATGTATTGCCAGTGAGGAAGAGTTATTTTCCTAATATCAGTCGTGATACAACCTTGATACTCAGTTCAGACATCAAAATTATTGGTTACGTTCTAATGATTTCTTTGCCATTTCCTTTGAATATACATATAAGAATTTGTTTTCAAATTTCTGCATTATCTTCGACGTTTATTGACTTGTAAAGGAAAGTGATACCGCCATTTAGAATTTGGCGGCCAATTGTCTCGCATTACTGTGAACAGAGCAAACAAACGGTGTAATATACGTCCGTACATCGCTTAGGACATCATTATTTCTCTGCACATGATTTCTTATTGGGCTTTTGCATGTCCAACTTCAATAGAATACGAGCGCACAACTCTCGTTGTTTACCTGTATCATTACAACGCGTCGTGGGCAACAAAAATGGAATCACGAGCAAATAAGGTCATGCTTCAGTCGATATAGATTCCCCTTTAACGACTACGTAATGTATTGGTAACTGCCTGAACCATTGCGATTACATCGTACAAACAATTGTAAAAACGTTACAATAGAGAACTGCTGCATATGCACTATAAGAGAGGTCGGAAAGTCCAAAATATTGTTTCATGTCGTTCCGTAGGTATTGCCTAAAATTAAGGTAATGATAACGATAATAAGAGAGAGAGGTAACAATTTTAACAATAAACTCACCATTCACTGTGAACACCCACTCAAACATATTTTTGAAACTGTATTACAAAAGTTTATATTTATTAATACCTGTGCACATATATCTCAGAGGACTAAAGCCATGAATTTTGCTATCTAGTTTAACTTTAAAAAAAAATTATAATCAATAACAATTGTTTGATAAAGAGCGAATGAGTCAAACTGGTTGGGCAAATTTAATATTAAGCATTGTTTATAGAGCAAAAATTCCATATTTCTTTTAAATATCTACTTGTAATTAACTAAATACTGCCAACTCACATTTTGATTGATTCATAAATGATTCCAGGCGCGTTTACAGGTAATGTAATTATGTAATTAGTCTCGTAGGTGTAGTGTATGTTTTATAGTTGCGGTGATCTTCCCCGCTGGATGGTTTTAGCGCCCACCTAACCCCGTCGTCTTGCTGGATTTCCCCAAGCAGGTATCTCTCACTAGCCGGGTACCGCCCCAACCGGTACAAGCTCCAGCCGGTACACCCAAGTTGTCTCTCGACATGAATGGTAGTGTAGTGTAGCGTAGCCTGTTAGTGTGTGTGTGTGTGTGTGTGTAAGTAAGAGGAGAAGATGGGCCTAAAAAGAGAAAGGATAGAACACGCGCAACCCGTGGCCCGTTTTTTATCATTATTTTTCAGCAATGAATTGAATTGAATTGATGCCTTATTTTACGTAGTGAGACTCGGGCCATCAGGTTCACTTTTCCTTCTGACCACACAAATTTCGCCTCGCTCCTTTCACAAACTAGCGGAGAAAGGAGGTATTTCTTGGGCGAGAAACAGGCGACTTGAATTTAGTTCAGAGGCTACGTCATTTAGGCTTGAGGATCTTTTGCATGCAAGTAAATCTACTAACATGGGACAGCCGGCTTTACTTCCCCTTCGCCGCGCACCATCGCCGCGCCATTCGCCTGGTGTTGATCGGCGAAATCACGGAAAACTACCAATGAGAGCAGCCGGCCTGTAGAATTCTCCTCCAGACAACAGAACTCGACCTAGCTAGGTAGCTAGCGTCGAAAAGTAGCAACGAAAATCCTGCAACCTTCGGGACTCGAAACTCTAAGACATCCCGGTCAGAGACATCGCAGTGACATCAATTGAATCGTTTATGTCAGAAACCCGTCAAACGCCATATTCCTCATTCCTAGAAAACTGAGAAAAGGTTTCCAAATTTTTATTTCAAAATATTTGTATGTTTTAAAGCAGTTGATAAATGAATATTTTACATAGACAAATAGTTTAGTGCATATTTATAATATCTTTGAGCAGTAATCCGGCTCTAATGCGTCTATTACATTTTGGTGTTTGATGGGTTACTGAAATAAACGATTCAATTAAAACCCTGGATCACCTAAGACAGTCTACATATATTATAAGTACCTATTGTTTGAATTTGAATTTGCCTTAATATACGTGGCGAGACTCGAGCCATTAGGCCCGCTCTTCCCTCTGACCACGCAAATTTCGCTACGCTCCTTTCATCAACTTGCAGGGAAAGGAGGGATTTCTTGGGCGAGAAACAGAAGATTTGAATTTAGCTCAGAGGCATCATTTAGGCTTGAGGATCTTTTACATGCAAGTGAATCTACTAACATGGGACAGCCGGCTTTACTTCCCCTCCGAAGGAAGGCGTAAGAAGGATTTTTTCGCTCTTAAAAATCCATGGCTTCGATCGGGTTTGAACCCTTTAACTTGGGTACAACAGTCCGGTACGCTAATCGTGCGTAACGCTGGTTGTTTATCTATTGATTTAATATATGTTTGAATATTCGACTAGCTATTGGCACGACCATTTCACCTTAAGCTGCGACTCTACAGGAGCGTTGACCCTGGCAACGGATTGTTTGATCCGAGCAGAAACAGAACAAAGCTGTGAGTAATAGGATTGGAAACGAGAATTAATTAACGTTTTTTTCGACCCGTTGGCAATTATCAACTGCTCATGATTATCATGCATGAAACGAACGCAACGTTAATATTAATGGAATTTTTTTGTGTGCATTAAATGCGAACATGGTGAATCTGTAACGAAATTCCTAACACACTTACTCGTAAAAAATGTACATTTCGAACAACAGTCAATAGCATGATATCGGGCGACTCGACAGTTTTTGCAGATATTTTTTGTCACATAACAGAAATATTATGTTCAAATACTCTTATAAAATAATTGTTTGCAATTAATGTAGCAATAAATTTCTTCATTTGAAAGTCGCAGGATTACATTTACAGCATTGTAACTGTTATCTGCTACTTTGCTGCTGTTGAAAGTTCTATTTATTGAAACATGTTTTAACAAATTTTTAATAATATTGAAGCTTAACCCTACGTTGTACACGTTGAAAAAGTAATTCGGTTGGTCACTTGGTGCTTTTAAGGCCCCCAGACATCGTCTCGTGCCGATGCTAATGCATATGATGCACATAATTAGCATTAAAAATAAGAGATCATACAACAACGGAGAGAAATGTATTATTTTTCCCAATGTGTAATTACAGCCCGAGGACTACAATTATACCTAAGGGGAAAAAAATCTTTCCCGAGGTGCATATGCTATTTTTTCACCACCATAATAGTTTGAGAAAATGTACTTAAAATATTAAGCTATGGAATTTAAATCTTGTGATTCGTGGATTGTTACTGACGATTGTTACTGTCACTAAACAATTATGCGTTTAATGGAAACAATGGATGAAGCTAAATGCATATCACATGCCGCTAATGCTGCTTTTGAAATTGAGCAAGAATTGGGATGAAAAATTTCGGGTGGTCCGTGGACTGCTTGTTAGAGTACTTCTCCGGCATTCGCCTGGTGTTGATCGGAGGAACCACTGAAAATTGCCGATCAGAGCAACCGGCCTCTAGAATTCTCCTCCAGACAGCCTCTGAATTCGTCCTAGCAGTTGAGAAGCTAGTGTGGAAAATCCTGTCACCGTCGGGTGGGAGTGCAACCCTAGGACCTCCCGGTCGGAGGCACTGCAGAGCCATCGGTGGCTGCCCTGAGCCACCCCAGCCGGAGCAGGCCGCGAGAGGGCTGGCGGGTGAGAAGGCAACTGTGCGTCGGCGTGGCCACAAAGGGCTGGCGACGCCACAAAGCGACGCCGCGGCCGATGGCGCCGGTGAATACCTCGTCTGATGCCGAAGGCAGTGGAAGCGGTGGAGGCGGTAGAGGCGGCACAGATGGTGGAGGTGGCGGAGGAGGAGGCGGAGGAGAAGGAGGCGGAGGAGAAAGAGGAGGCGGAGAAGGAGGAGGAGGCGGAGGAGAAAGAGGAGGCGGAGAAGGAGGAGGAGGCGGAGGAGAAGGAGGAGGAGGCGGAGGAGAAGGAGAAGAAGGAGGAGGAGGAGGAGGAGGTGGAGGTGGAGGAGGAGGAGGAGAAGGAGAAGGAGGAGGAGGAGGCGGAGGAGGAGGCGAAGGCGGAGGCGGCGGCGGTGGTGGGGGCGAAGGCGGAGGCGAAGGCGGAGGCGGTATCGGAGGCGGAGGAGGCACGGCGACATGGAGGTCCCGCAATTCCACGAAGCCGCTAATTGGGCTTCTCACCCTTTGCTCCCCCTCCCACTCCCCCTCCTCCTCGCTGCTGGCTGTGAAGGCTCGGCACAACAACTGTTGCCGCTGCGGTGTCTCTAACCTTCATTTTCTTGAGTTTGGGTCTCGACGGTGATGCAGTTTCGACATTGGCTAAATTGATCGCTGAGGGGAAAATTCTAGCGGTTGGCTGCTCTGATCTGTAGTTTTCTGTGGTTTTTCCGTTCTACGCCAGGTGAATGCTGGAGCAGTATCCTAACAAAAGGGCCTGGACCACGTGCGATCTTTCCTTCCTCTTCCTTGTCCTATCCTCACCCCCTTGCACCTACACACAGCTTCACTTACACTACCACACTTGTCGCGAGACCAGTCGTGGGCTTAGAGCTAGTTCCGGTTAGTGCGGTGTCCCTCAAGGCAGCGTGTAGGTCGCCACCGTATCTCATCATCCAGTGGACGAGGAACATCGCCTATTCCCGAGATAATACATTCACTACACTAACAGGAGAAATGACCGTACCATTTAGCGTGCCTGGAAACCACTAATCAGTTAATGAACCCTCAAATCCCATCCAGCACATATCGGCGTACAGTATTGCGACTACCGGACCACCCATCGAGCGAAAACATTCATTTCGTTGTCCTATCCTCACCCCTTACTTACACACACAGTTTCACTTACACTAGCACATTTGTCGTGAGACCAGGCGGGAGCTTAGAGCTTGCCCCTACTGGGCGGAACTCTGTTGGAGGTATAAAATAAGGAAGTAAAATCACCAAAACTGACGTGAAGGTCAGTGTAACATCTCACGTTTCACTGCATGGATTAATTTATTGATTCTCCCGGGCACGTCAACTGCTAAGGTCATTAGCCAGATTAGTGTAGTAGCTATTTATTTTGCCATAGTGGCGGTGTTTCTTTCGCGCTTTACGGCGAGATATGATGCCGACCTACAGAGCGGCTGTTAGGGTATTTGACCTCTAGGTATCTCTCCCAGCAGTTCGGAACTTGCTCTAATCTCTTGACTGGTCTCTGACAAGTGTAGTTTTATACTGCACGTAAGTGTGTGGGAGGGTAGATTAAAGTTCAAGGAAGAGGAAGGAATGCTCGCGCGCTGTCTGTGGCCCGATTGTTAGTGTAATGCTCCGGCATTCGCCTGGAGTTGTTCGGAAAAACCGTAAAATGGCAGCTGAACTCGACCTATCTACAGGGCTATTGTCATAAAAACCGCCAAGATACTGACTCGAATCCTAGAACCCCTCAAGTCGGAGCCCCCGCAATCCAGTAAACGTAAGAACGTTGCTACCTGCCTACTATACACTACACTCGCCTTCACCAAGCGAAGTGGCGGAGGACGTACTGCACTGACTTCGCATTTGGGAGGCCCGTGTTCAATCCCCGTGCCCGCCATTCTGACCGAGGTGTTCGTGGTTTTCCTCGGTCTTCCAGGCGAATGCTGGGGTGGTTCTACTGAAAGGCAACTACCGCAAAACCGGTGTCGCTAGCCGAATTCGTTGACGACGTGAAATCGCGAAGGTTAAGCGAATTCGAGACATCGCGGGTTCCTGGTTGGGTGACCGACTGGGAACTGCGGGATTGAACGGCGCCGAGGCCCATTGCGTTTTACGGGACACATAATGGCTAAATACAAATACAAATACAAAATTAGTAGTGCTACACAATGGCACGGCCTTTCGGACGGTCGGACGGACGGTCGGACGGACGGTCGGACGGACGGTCGGACGAGACGGACGGACGGACGGTCGGCGACGGACGGAGCGGACGGACGGTTTTTCGTCGGACGGACGGACGGAGGTCGGACGGACGGACGGACGGACGGGTCGGACGGACGGTCGGACGGTCGGACGGACGGTCGGACGGACGGACGGTCGGTCGGACGTTTAAAAAAAGCTTTTTCTCGGGACCCCAAAACCTGAGATATTCGTTGAAATCTTGAAATCAATTTTCCGCAACATTACATAACTTTCCCTACACTACATTACACCTCCGTATACACGTACGAAAACGAGAAAGTAAAAACAAATCAACTATCGCGGACTAATGACCTATTGTGAGTATACTTGCCGGGAAACACGAAATACTCACTCTCACTCACACACCCCCACCAAACTGAAGGCAGCATTTTGTGCTTGCTCCGTAAATAGAGCTCGCGAGAGAGCGCCGGCAGCGAGGCCGCGGCGAGGAGGCACAGGGTGGGCCCGGCAACGTTACACCTCATTTCGCCGAAGGGGAGATCTCCCGAACGCCTCGAGTTAATTGGGTCACGTTTCTCTTCCCGGAAGACGAAATAATCCAATATTCAGACTCTCTGAGCAGACGGAGCCAGAGATCTCCTGAAGACGGCGCCGACTACCAGCCGGGCAGACCGGCTGCTAAGAAGGATCAAAGAAACGACGTGAATTCGTTTGAGAAATGATGTTTTGAAGCGGGGGTAGTTTCTGTAAAGGAAGTCTGTGATTGGGAGATGTGACGAGGAAATGCGACGTTACATCAAATATAAGTGAAACAACCTGATGACGTTTTTTAGGCAACTTATCATGTTGAAAGTGTTTACAATCAGTGCGAAATTAAAGTGAATAGAAAGTAATGATTTTAACGCCTTTGGGAATGGCATCCAGTAGGAGAGACATTAATGCTACTAGATAGCTGTATTTATTAGGGCAGTAAGGTTTACGAAACGTTCTTTAGAGTATAGATATTTGCGCCGAAGATTAAATGTGTTCACAATGAACATTAAAAGAGTTAATACAACATTATTTCTTGTTTGACTGGAAAAAATTTGAGTTAAAAAGTATTTGTTCTGTCATAGTGTTATGAGTATTATTTAGAAAAATATTGTTTTGCTTTTTGGATCGAGTACAAACAGACGATACCGCAATAATTCCTAGACTGGAATACTGGCCTTTGAGTAGGAACGAAAAGAAGTATGTGTCATATACATTATTAAGATTGGTGTCTGGGCCCCCTTCTCGGCTTGGGTTGGCTTCCCACGTCAACCATCAAGTCTGCTTCAGGCAACTTACGCCACCTGCAGAGTAGATCAATAGCCTGTGAAGGCAAATCCATTGGTTGGGTCAGGAGCGCCCAGGGAAATTCAGGGGCCTGCTGGGGAAGTTGTTCCAATGGGGCCCCTCATTTCAAACAAAAAGTTATTTCCAAATACATAAACAGAATTCATTTCTCCGTATATCAGGAATAACGTGTAAAATTAAAATTGGATTAGATATGAATACATTTTTAAAATTTGTTTTGAGAGAAGAGGAATTCGGGGCGCCAATTAAGTCGGGACCTCGTGCAAGTTGCCCCCAGCTTCTCTCTCCTTCTGGTCGCTTCCGGGTATAGTTCTTAGCCATTCCCTCTGCTTTTAGTGGTTTTCATGCACCTGCGAGTACTTTACCTAAATGCCGTGAATTACTGTACTCTCTTTCGAGCATTTACACGAATCGTTACTCGGACGATAATTTTGCAATAAAACAAAACAGTCTCTGCAGTAGAATCCCGGTATTTGGAACTAATTGGAGGTGTGGTCTGTTCGGATTCGGAAATGTTCCGATTATCCGAAAAATGTACCGTACATTTAAAAATACATCTGTATGATTACCAAACACAATGCAACGTAGAAAATGGAGAAAATGGCAACTTAGCGTTGTGACCGAGCATATTCAGTTCCTTACGCCAAAAGATGACCGATTTTGCAAGTTCCTCCAAGTGAAAACTACTACTACATAAACATGTCATATTCATTGCTGATACCAGTGCGCTAAACGTTTCATTTAGACAACTTCTTTCAATAATTAGTTGTTCAGTTCTACTGTAGTTATAAAATTATATCTTTACACTAAAAACACGCATTTTATTTCTTTTATTTTTCCTCCATCCCCTTGTTTTCGGATTATGCGAAATTTGCGGGATTTGCGGGATTGTACTGTATTTGAATCAAGTCATTGGATGTAACTTTTTTGTCAGAAAATGGGCGAGCCCGCCAATGTAAAATGTGTACAATTTATGTTATAATACACTTGCAAAGCACAAATAAAACTTGTAACACGAAAACACCTGCCGAAGGGGCCTAGCTAACCCAATTTCAAGTAAATCGGCAATAGTCACCTGTCCCCATCGTGCTGTATTCCTCACAGTGCGACATTCCGAGTGAGCCGAGTTCAAGGCATAACTACGAGTGCAGCAAAGAAATGACATTGTGTTTTACGAACTTTCACAGCGCAAATAAAACTTTTTAACATGAATATACCCGCCAAAGGCGCCTAGCTAACCCAGTTTCAAGTGAATCGGCAATCGCCATCTGTCCCCGTCGTGCTGTATTCCTCCGCAACGCTACATCCCGAGTGAGCCGGCCCCGCCGTGTGCCGTGGCAGTGGGGTGGGCGTGGGCCCTTGTGCCCGCGGGGCTGATCTCGGGGCGGGCGCGCGCCTGTGGCATTTGTGTCGCCCCCAAAGGCCCGGCCCAGTGAGCCAATGGGACGGCGGGGGAGGAAGGAGGGGCAGGAAGGCGCGGCTGGCCGCCCGGCCGGCCGTCGGCCTCCATTAATTAGATGTCCCGCCGCGGGCAGCGCTGCCGCTGCCGCCTCCGGCCGGACGGACACTTGAGGTGGCCGCGCCGACAGCGGTGGCGGTGGCGGAGGGGAAGTGGAAGCGGATGGAGGGGCAATGGACTCGGGGGGACGGGAGGGTGGTAACCTGGAGGAGCACG
This sequence comes from Gryllus bimaculatus, assembly GCA_017312745.1. NCBI lineage: Eukaryota > Metazoa > Arthropoda > Insecta > Orthoptera > Gryllidae > Gryllus > Gryllus bimaculatus. Next base: position 2,318,287 of record BOPP01000151.1, read on the forward strand.
GACGTTGGATTCCTGTAAAAGAATCGGTTCCGGAATCGATCGCAGAATCGGTTCCGGAATCGATCGCAGAATCGGTTCCGGAATCGATCCCAGAATCGGTTCCGGAATCGACTCTAGAATTCAATCGAATAAAAGAATCGATTCTTCAGGGAATCGATTCACGTTCACGCATTTCAAAATATAATATATTGACATTTAATATCATTTTTATTTATTACAAATATAATATATTGATACTTAATAATTTGTTCATTAGTGTATACTAAACAACAAGAAGAGAAGGTGATGAACAGATTCACACCACGCGATCCACGTAGGAAAGGGCGGGAAATTGATAGATGCTAAAAATGTAATGTGAACCAAGTGGTTCGATTTTATCAAAGCGGAAGTTGAAAGTGGAATACAACGATGGGAGGTATAATTCAAACATGACAATGAATTCTATAATATGAAAATAAAGTTATATCTATATTAATATTATTATTATAAGGGCAAATATTTGAGATTTGAGGAAGGGATGAAGTTAGAATAGTTAAAGGAGAAAAGGATGGGTGAGAAACGAAATGAGGTGATGTAGGGGAAAAGGAAGACCATGAAAGGAAGATAGATGAAGGGGAGGTAAAAGAATGGCAGAAATAAAAAGGGAGGAGTGTACGAGGGATAGAGGATGCGTGAAGGAGAATGAGAAAAGCGGGGATTTGGAAGGGAAAAAGAAAATGGGTAAGTATAATGAATCGGAGGACGAAAACGAGAAGGGAAATGATGAGAGAGAGGACTTTGAAAGAATTGCTTATCTTAAGAACGTTATAGTTCAAATTCTATTCTTTTTAATCCACCGTGCGGTGACTCGAAGGGAATATTTGGATACGATACTTTCGATTGGCGATAAAACCTACAGAACCATTTTTCTTTTTAATTTGATTTTTCCGAACTGAAGAGCTCGAAGAACACAAAATATTCGCGAACTCTAATCACCCACTTCCAGAGAAAAAAACATCTTCATACAGACAGTGGCGTGCTCAAGAGGGAGCATCCCATGAAGCATTGTGTCCCGCATGAAATCAATGATGCATGTTGAGAAATATACCTTACTATAATTTTATATACTAACTGAAGTCGTTCAAGAAATGAGTTGGTAACGTTACGAATAGGGACATGCAGACGTCAAATAAAAATATATTTTATCTTCAGTGCAAATGGAAAACTCTTTATAAGCGAACATCTGGTCGGTTGGACACTATCCATGTACCCTACGTCCTCTGACAAATATCCTGAGACCACCTCTAATAAAGTGGGAAAGGATGAGTGAAAATTAACACGAATGGGTGGGTTGGGTTTGTGACACCTGGATTAATAAACAAAAAAATACTTAAAAACTCTTGTGTTTATTTCATGGTGAAATGCCTACATCATATTAGCATTTTATAAAAAGAATAACTTTTGTTCATATCGTACAGAAATATCGACAATATATATCTAAAAATGTTTTGAAAATGTCTGAAAGAATCACAATGAGGCTTATGAAGACATCTTCTTACACAGAATTTTATTGTTTACTATTATTTACACTTACTATTCTTCTTACACTTTGGTTATTTACACTTGATCTTATTTCGTAATATCACGTTATACATTAGATTACTTTATATGTGAAACATTTCCACTATTTTGCAATTTTAAATACTTTAAAAAAAGAAGGAAACGTACCACCTCGATCGTAGTTACACCAACTGACGAACTGTGTCTTAAAAGAGTCCAAACACGAAACATATTACATACAGAAAAAACTCCACAACTAAAATTTGTGTCCTAAATGTTACATTTACAAAAAAAAATAATAACAATAATAACAATAATAATAATAATAAAATAACTTAATTAATAATAAAAAATAAATAAAAGGTAGGGCAAAAAAACTGGATGCAATTTTTTCTCATTGCAGCAGCATTTGTTGCATCGTAATCCCATCGTTATCGGGGTAATAACCCTAATGTTTCCGTTTGGAGTATCTTTCAACTGCTTCTCCAGGAGTGACGTTGCCTGGCGTTGGTGGGGGGAAGGAGAGGGTGCTGCCTCCATGTATTCGCCCCCATTTCCCTTCTCGGAGCGCCACATCCGCGCGATGGGGCGAGTGAGCGGGGGGCCGGAAATGCCGGAGGCGAACCGTGCGACGGGCGAGCGCCGACACTAACGCCCCCGCAGACCAGGCCGCCCCTACGCGGACTCTTCCACCAATAGTCCCCGGGGCCACCGCACTGCCTGCCGCCGCCATTGCTAGTGGCCCCTCGCCCCCCCCCCGGGTCTCAGCTACGCTCGGCTTCACACCCCCATCCCGCCGCGGTCGCCTCATCCAAGCCCCCACCCTTACCACCCGGCTTAGCAGCCTCCCGCCCCAAAACCTGCCACCCCGCCCAGCCCTATCCAATTCCACTCAGCACTTACCCAGCCCTAACCATCCTACCACCCTACCCACCCTTACCCAGCCCACCCAGCCCTACCCAGCCCCTACCCAGCCTACCCAGCCCCTACCCAATCCCTACCACCTACCAGCCCTATCCAGCCCATTCCAGCCCTACCCACACTGTCCTCCCAGCCCTGCCCAGCCTACCCACCCTACCCAAGCCCTTACCCAAGCCCTACCCACCCTACCCAACCCTTACCCAGCCCTACCAAGCCCTACCCACACACCCAACCCTGCCCAGCCCGGCCCAGCCCGCCCAGCCCGGCCCAGCCCAGCCCAGCCCGCCCAGCCCGCCCAGCCCCAGCCCCAGCCCGCGCCACCCGGCCCACCCGCCCAGCCGCGGCCCACCGCCCACCCCCCAGCCCGCCCACCGGCCCACCCCCCAAGCCCGCCCGTCCCGCCTCAGCCCGCCAGCGCCACCCAGCCTCACCTGCACTCCCCACTCTGCCCACCCAGCCCCACCCACATAACCGACCTCAATTCACCCTACCCGACACCCACCCTACCCAGCCACTCCCACCCACCCAACCAGAACCAGCCTCAATCACTACCCGCCCTACCCAGAACCTACCAGCCCCTATCCAGCCTTCCCACCCACCACTCAAACCGACCCCACCAGCCCTACTCCCGGGCCCTATCGACTGACCCTACCACACCCAGCCCAGCCTATCCGCGAGGCCCACCCAATCTACACCTGCTACATCCAGCTACATCCAACACATCACTACACCCAGCTACACCCAGCCACGCCCAGCCACACCCAGCCACACCCAGCCACACCCAGCCACACCCAGCCACACCCAGCCACACCCAGCCACACCCACCCCATCCCATCCAACCCCAACCAGCCCTAACATGCCCCAACCATCCCATGCAGTCCCACGCATTCCCACCGAGTCCCACCAAGCCCTACCCAACCCTATCCAGCCCTACCCAGCTTCACTCATCCCAAAACAGCCGATTCTTACCTCCGTTCGCATTTCCAAATCGTCGCTCTTCATTCTCCCGTCTTTGAATTCAAAAACACGTAATCTCCGAACTTAAAAACTTGCTGTTTTCTGTTACCAACTAACACCTCATAATGCATAGGTATCCTACAAAGATAATCTAGAATTGCTATTTAGTTGTATTTGAAAATGACATAATAAATAAATGATAAACGTTAATTCTATTAATTTTAATTGTATTTTTTCGCGTGTAGGCCATCTCGGACCTCGTATGAGTCCTACTTCAGCCGGTACCTTTCTGGGCAGGGGAGGGTTGTTAGCGATGGCCGTATGGGCGATGAGATGATGATGATGATAGTGAGGGATGAAATGACGAGACGCACACATTCAGACAAACACAAATACACCCGTGGCGGGACTCGAACCTGCGAACTTCTTGTCGGAGACCGGTTCGGCACTACTGCCATAACGATCTCGCCTATCTGACCGGTGTTACTTTTGATAAATTGTAAACATTTTGAGTTTTTACTAAAACAATCAATAGGAGCAAATGATAACGCATCTAGGGGCCACTAATCATCTTTTTCAAAAATCTCGAATTTATTTGGGTATAAATTTTAAATTTCTTTCTAAACGGAAATCCATACTGTTTTACGTACATACCTAACTCCATGTAGCACCTAGTGCCACACCAACACACGTAGTCAAATGAGAACAAATTGGACCAAAGACCTACCAGAACAGAGGTGTGCAGTCGAACAGAGAGAAACACCAAGGTACTGATGGCGAGGACGACCCAAACAAGAGAGACGATGCAGTAAGTACCCCGCAAATGGAGACAAATACGCTGTTGCGGGGGAGTGTTGGTTCGGAGCGCGTTAACCGCCGCCGATTCCCCTGACATTACTCTCATTGCTGCTGCCGCTGCCGCACCGCCCGATCCCGCTTGCTATTAGGACCCGCATCTGTATCCAGGGTTGTCCAACGAACGCGTGTGAGGTTTAAGGCTCCATTACTTCCGCGGTGTGTTTGGAAACCCCCAGAAGTATGATTATTGCGTTATAACGATAATAACAATCTCGCGGCGATGGTGTAACGGTGAGCGTACCGGACTGTTGTGCCCAAGTTGGCGGGTTCAAACCCGATCGAAGCAGTGGATTAAGGGCGAAAAAAACCTTCCTACGCCTTCCTTCGGAGGGGAAGTAAAGCCGGCTGTCCCATGTTAGTAGATTCACTTGCATGTAAAAGATCCTCAAGCCTAAATGACGTAGCCTCTGAGCTAAATTCAAATCGCCTGTTTCTCGCCCAAGAAATACCCCCTTTCTGTGCTAGTTGGTGAAAGGAGCGTAGCGAAATTTGCGTGGTCAGACGGAAGAGCAGGCCGCATGGCTTGAGTCTCGCCACGTCAAATAAGGCATTAATTCAACAATGTTTTTTAGTGTTTCCTGGCGCGTGAACTGCCGAGATCATTAGTCCCGTCAGATTAGTGAATGTTGTATATGCAGGAAGTGGTGGTGATCTCCCACTAGATGGTGAGATCCGGTGCAGACCTGCCGTCGGCTTGTGGAGATTTTCCCCAACCAGGTATCTCCCACCAGCGTGGCACCGCCGCAGCCGTGGCAATCTCTAAACCCCTGATCGGTCTCCCGACATATGTGTGGTTGTGTAGTGCGTGTAGGTGTGGGTAAGTAAGAGATGAGATTGGACAAGAAGAGGAAGGAAAGATCGCGAACGGTTCATTGTCCGCTTGTTAGGATATGGTTCTGGCATTCGCCTGGGTTTGGACCCAGAAACCACGGAAGACTACCGACCAGAGCAGCTGACCTTTAGGATTCTCCTGTAAACAGTGGCTGAATTCCACTCAGCTGACGGGCTACTGCCAAAAATCCTTCCACCTTCGAGCCCTATATATTCGAATCCCGAGTCTTAGAGCTGTTCATACTCCTCAGAAGAATCTGAATAATTCACATATAAGTCATATACTTATTACATTATACGTAATATGTTTATGAAGTTGGAAGTAGGTACATCTTCAAAGCGTACATAGGACGTAAGCCGGATATATTAGATATTGGTCAGCACGTGGGTACTAGGGGAGGCTAATATATGTTTCGACGTGGAGTAACAAACGAGTATAAGTGATGAATCGGGAACAGACATGCAGTGGCAATTTTTAAGGCTGGTGATAGACAAGATGTATAGTTTTGAATTCTACTGTTTCTCACGTAGCATTGTTTCAGCACATGATGACTAACCTAACCTCAATGAGCGAATAGTCTCAGAATTTTGACTTCGCGTTCCGGAGACCCGGGTTCAAACCCCCTGCCGGCGACTTGGATCGGGGTTTTCGTGGTTTTCACCGGACATCCAGACGAATGCTAGGATGATTCTACCGAAAGATCAAGATCGCAAAATTGGCTTCGCTGACCGAATTCGATAACTACGTAGTCATGAAAATTAGTCATCGTGGCTTCGCTGACCGAATTCGATAACTACATAGTCATGAAAATTAGTCATCGTGGGTTCGCTGACCGAATTCGATAACTACATAGTCATCAAAATTAGTCATCGTGGGTTCGCTGACGGAATTCGATAACTACATAAAGTCATGAAAATTAATGACGTCGTGGGTTTCTGGTTGGGCGGCCGACTAGTAACCCAAGGATCTAAAGGCACCGAGACCAATTTCCCTTTGCGAGACGTGTAATAGTTCAATACAAATACAAAATCTAAGCTCAGTACACCTCACACCTCGCTAGCCGAGAACGAAGTTTGACAAAAAAATATGAAATATTTGAGAAAATTTTGAAAATTTGTTTCAGGCTTGATGTGAAGTACCCTCAAAAATCAAAATGTGCGTGTGAAACTTCGACACTCTGGAGTTCGTTCAGATCGACCGGGGAGTATCGATTTTGAAGAAAATCCTCTGAATGACTCAGGCGCTAGCGTTGTCCACAAATAGATAGAGCGAAGGAAGACGCTGCAATGTCAATCGATTTTTCGGTAGCAGGATCCACAAAACACGTATTCTGGCTATACCACTTGATGATTTATCCTTTTTTGCGTTACCAGGGATCTGTATTAAGTGTGTGTTTGTTTTATGTTTTGCCACAAATTCGCCATTTTCGGCGCACGATTACATAACTTTCTTTTCTTAAGAGATACCTTTGTTAGGACAAGAAAGTAAAAATGTAGCTTGTACAAATTTGACTAACGAAAGTCATACAATAGATCAATTGTTGACATTTCTATTAATAAGTCAAATAAAAATAAATTTTTTTGTGAGGCTAAATGAGAAAAATGTTTATACATAAACATCAAATCCTCTGGAAACCTGTGTGTCCTCTTTCCAAGAAAAATGCTGGGTGAGCTTCTGAAATTTAATAATAGGTTGATTGTGTATAACTATTGTAAACGAACGTAAATAAATGTTCGTTTATAAAAATCGGCTCTTTAATGATCGTCATCCTTGGTTCGCTCCTGTCTCGTCCCGCGCCGTGCGCGCCGTGTGGCGTGAGCGAGAACCCGAGTGCGGGGGCGTGTGGGCGAGAACAAACGAGCGGCGTAACGACGCGGAGGCGGAGGCGGAGGCGGCGGCGGAGGCGGTGGCGGTGGAGGCGGTACGAAAGACGGACGGCGGCGGGCAGTGGGCAGCCGTAACGGCGCTCTGCGGAATAGGATGTGGACTGCGGATGTAGAGTAGGGATGCGACATCGATGTCGATGTTTTCAAAACATCGATGTTTTGAACATCACTTTTTAACACCGATGTTTTTGAAATATCGATGTTTTAAACATCACTTTTAAATATCGATGTTTTAAACATCACTTTTAAACATCGATGTTTTAAACATCACTTTTAAACATCGATGTTTTAAACATCACTTTTAAACACCGATGTTATTAAACATCACTTTTTAACACCGATGTTTTTGAAATATCGATGTTTAAACATCACTTTTAACACAGATGTTTTTAAACATCGATGTTTTTAACATCACTTTTTAACACCGATGTTTTTTAAACATCGATGTTACGTGATTGCACACATTGCAAACATTCTATCTTTTCTTTGTGAATGAAAGATTTCCATGATCACAATACAGTAAAAGTTAAAATGTTAAATAATAACTGATAGTAACACTGTTGTTGGTGTGTTTGCACCAAAGGAACGCTCTTGGTACTACCTTCATGGACCAAAATCTCTTGCCCCAGATGGCCTTCATGTCCTTGTATTTCCTCTTTCGTCACATTTATATTGCACATTGAGATATGGTCAACAAATACGCTGTGGTCGTAGGGTCTGCCCGTTTTTTCGTACCTTTATTCGGCGAACTGATAAACACGACCACTGTCAAATTACGTTGTAATTCACACGAATTCAGTGTTAAAGGTTCGTAATTCAGTCAAAAACATCGATGGTAGTTAGTTGATGTATTTTGAACATCAGTGTTTTAATTTTGAACATCAATGAATGCTAATATCGTTGTTTTGTTATCGATGTCGCATCACTAATGTAGAAGGCGGCATCACTAATGTAGTTACACGGAATAGCGTAACGACAGCCATTAACCCTCTTAGCATATCTGGTGTCTTTATGGACCCCATCTTTATCAATTTGTCTATATTTTTTTAAAAAATATGTTCAGGAAATTTAAAAAAATCAGCTTTCTAGATATGCCTTCGGAGGAAGGTACCAAATCATTTTCATAACCGTTTCATGACCATAATTCATAACCATTTCATAACCGTTACGTGAGACCGGTTAGACTTACCGAATACGTAGAAATGTATAGTATTTTTCCATTCTTTTTTTAAAATATCTGGTCATGAACTTAAAAAAAAATATCTGATACTTTCAATCTTTAATTAAGAGACCTAACTTTTATCAACCATTATAAATGTTTTTGAATCATTGTGCATCAAAAATAGAAATTACTAATAGTAGAGGTTATTCCATATATGAAATCATTCATAAGAAACCAAATATATTTATTATGTTATGGAAAATAAATTACAAAATGTATCTTTACAAAAAATCAATTATTTACAGGAAGTATTTTGCCTTATTCTTTCGTGTTTACCACTTATAATGGTCAGTATGACGAGAGATAGCCTGCTACATGAAAATAGTAGGAACTTTATTCCCTTGGTATTAACCAAGGTCCAAAAACACCCCAGGTATAGTACTTAACACTAAATAGAAGATACGGCACGAGAGTTAATATCCTCACATGCTGAAATGGCTCAGGGTATGAACTGATGTCTCTGTACTGCTCTTGACGGAAGTCCTAAGGGTTACACTCCCCTTGTTTGCAGGATTTTCCACACTAGCTTGTTAGCTACGTCGAATTCTGTCGCTGCCTGGAGGAGAATTCTAGAGGTCGACTGCTCTCAATGGTAGTTTTCTGTTGTTTTTTTTTACTATCAATTCTGTGACGAAACATGAGGCCCTCCCTTTACATCAATATAAACATTACAACAACATTTATTGAATATTAAGTGATTATGTAAGGAATGGTGTCAGCACGGACGGTTGTTATGGCAGCGGGTGTAAATAAACAAACTCGGGGGAAAATGTATGCTCGCAGTACAAGAACATAGTCTCTATAGGGGAAGGGGAATCCAACTCTCTTTTTGAAATAAGAAATGATATGTATAGAAAGCGTAATTATGACTAGATGGAAGGAATGAGCCTTTTCGATCGGTGACCATCGACCCGAACGCAACATATCTGCTACGGTTCAGATTACTGTTAGATGGAACGCATGGTGAACCAACTTACAATACAGTTAGGAGATAACGTTGAACTTATGAAGGGAATAGAGTGGCTTGATATTATCATTAGGGTAAGGATTTTAATTAAATTTCTTTTTTTATTTTCATTTTAGAACATTGTCGTTTTGTGTAGAAATTAGTTGTATGTTATGACGAAACGCAATGACCCACGTTTATCTGTAATTTTTGTTATTGTTCGTCGATTTCGACTGTTAAGTAATTTTTTTACCATTTTACGTCATTTTTGCTGCATTTTTCGCTGATTTCGTCGATTTTAATCTCATTTTAATGGTACTTGCTTCAAACAATATGTACGAGGTGCAAAAAATGTTCACCACAGAATTCCTGAGTAGCCTTCGATTTCTTCGCTCAAGTATTGGCATGTTAGCCGTTGTGAATACTGTGTAATCTAGGGTTCCTGTGACGTTTCTCGGCTCAATTGTCAGTTCGGCCGATTTTGCGATAATTATAGGCAGAGAATTTCTTTTAAAGAACACTCCACACCCCATGTTTGCAAGCGGAGTTTGATGGAACACAAGGAAAAATGAATTAATTATACAAGTCGTCATTGCCAACAATATTATTTATTAAAATTAAATCCTATTCGTTTGGCCGGATTATTTTTTATTAGACCGGATCGGATCCTATCGTATTCGTCTGAACCGAATTCTATCATACTCGACTGGAATGAATCATATCCTATTCGTTTGGTCCGAATCCTTTCCTATTAGACCGGACCGAATCCTATCCTATTCGTGTGGACGGAATCATATTCTCTCTCTTTGGTCCGTATCCTTCCATATTAAACCGGACCAGATCCTGTCGTATTTGTCTGAACCGAATCCTATCCTACTTGGCTGGAACGAATCATATCCTATTCCTTTGGTTCGTATCCTTTCACATTTCTACGGGACCGGATCCTACCGTATTCATCTGGACCGAGTCCTATCCTACTCGATTGGAACGAATCTTATCCTATTCCTCTGGTTCGGATCTTTTGACATATCTACCGGACCGGATCCTATCGTATTCATCTGGACCGAATCCTATCCTACTCGAGTGGAACGAATCCCATCCTACTCGACTGGAACGAGTCATATATTCTATTCGTTTGGTTCGGATCCTTTCCTGTTAGATCGAACCGGATCCTATCCTGTTAGTTTGGACCGAAGCGAATTGTCCTCGTCTGGAACGGATCATATTCTACTCCTTTGCTTCGGGTCCATTCCTATTCGACCGACACGACCTATTTCTGACCCACCTATGTTCTCCGTTTCGACCTGTCCCGATTGTTACACAGGCCATTGTCTCGCTGCCCTGCAGAACGTGAGGATAGATGTGACAGGACGTGCCTTCTGATACGGTCGGGCAACGTTTCGAGTCGTGCGGTAGGACGCAAACGGCGATGGCAGCTTTAGAGCTCCCTACACACACACACACACACACACACGATCGCTGACGTGACCGATCTCGTACATCACCCCCCATCCTCACCCAACGGTTGTTCCAACGGCAATTGCCAAGGCAATAACGGTGACTAAGTAGTACCTGCCGCGTCGTGGGGCCAAAGCGTCACTGGACGTGAGCAGGTGTGAACGGCTGGGTGATTTTTTTTTTTTGTGGGCGGCTGCGAGTGATGTACTGGTGAACGAGGAGGGTTGCGGGCCGCAAAGCCGTGTGATGTTTGTTTCTCGTGTTTTCGGTGATGGTGACGAGGGTTACAAATGAACTGAACGATTCGAGTACAGTCGTGCTGAAGTCGTTTTGCAACGCGTAATGCTTAGTCGCACACTTGTATAGTGAGTCAGTTGTGAATTAATAAATGTGTTAATTTCCAACCATGTGAATATACAATAGTTTGTTTTGCTTGTACAATAGTTAGTGTTGTTATTTATTCAAAAATAGGCTACATACAACTCTTTCCTGTGCCTCTACACACTACACGTTTCTGTAGCACTACACACTGAAAACCCGTGTATCTCTCTACCATGCTTATCCATTGACCTTTGTCCGCTCATATTCACCCCACCTTATCTTGAACATGCCACTTTTCCCACATCCTTCATTCTTAAAAAACTCATCTCTCTAATATGTATGCCATTCTTCCTCTTCCATTTCATTGAGCCTACATATTTTCCTCACTAATTTACCAATATCTACTCGCTCTGGTTTCATTTCCTAACCAGATCTTTCTATCCTTCTTCTTTCACTTACTTTACATTTCCCTTTTTAAGTCAATACGAATATCATCCACCTGAATACATGTATGCCATTTATTACAACAGGAGTTTCTTATATTTTCATCATCTTACTGAAATAACTAATCTTTATACCTTTGTATCAATTCCTTCTCATGTTTACATTATTCCTTCTGCCAATAAATAACCTTTTTTATTACAAAAACATTCCCTTCCTCATTCCTAATCATATTTCTCAGTCTCTTTGTTCTTATTTAGTTACCACCAAATTAGCTTAATAACTAATTTTCCCTCTTTTTACTAATCCTTTCCTCATACTTAAAATAACATTTATTCATCTATAATCTCATTTTTTCCCTCCTTGTCTCCCATGTTACCATGTAACCGCATGTGCAATAATCTACTCCTAGTTTCATCTTAAAAATATCTTATCGCATGCTTCCAGTGTTCTCCTTTCCTTCCATCCACAAAAAATATCCCTCCACCACTCACCTAAAGAAAGGGTCAGAGAATCCGTTGTGTGACTAGGAAAATCCCATTCGCGTAGTTATTTACTGTTACTTTATTTTTTAGCCAAAAAATGACACGAGAGAGTGACATCACAATTATCTTCATTTGAAAATTCATGAACGGCCCGCTTCTAGCCAACGATAATCCAACAAAAGGTTTGCTTTGAAAATCAATTGAATATTGTAAATTTCACGAAAGGTTGGTAACTAATTAGTTGGTAGATCATTCTGAAATGGTGTTTTTTCGATCAATGGTTTGTATTTGTTAATAATTGTTTTTACTTTTCTACTGTAATTCATAATCTTTAAATTGGAACGTTAGGGTTATGAAATAGTCGTACCGGAGAGCAAATGTGTTGCAAAGGCTTTCAGTGCGTAATACGATTTTATTAAACCAGACGAAAACTGCTTTCTGCTTTTTGCGCGAAATACCAACATACTATATAATGCGTTATTATACGTAGTTTGCATGTTCAGATAACGTAACTTGGAATTGAACCATAATTATTCAAATACATTTCCTTTACTATAAAAATTGTTAGTATTAGAGGTTTATTGGTTATGAAAAATATATTCGTATAAACCATCAGTGTTTTCATAATTACTCAATGCCAGTGTGTAATTCAAATTTTCGCTATCCAGTGAGATTATACCTATGTTTAAATAACACACCAGCGAGCCAGGAAAATGCTTATCGATTGTGCACAAAAAAAAATTTTTATGCTGTACAAAGAACTTTTCTTTTCCTGTTTCAGAGGTACGATATATTTCGTAGTATTCGAAGCAAACGCACATTGCATCCAACCTTTCGTTGTTATTTACTGCAAAGTGTGTACTTTGACGTCCACAAACCCGACTCATGAATGCGATTATATGCCGGACGTGGAGTTGCTGGCCCATTTACCAACTCGAGGGCGTGGATTTATTGGCGCAATTTTTCTGCTCCGTTTCCGGCCTTGTCTTACTGAAGTAACGAGCCAAACAAAAATATGACGTACTGTTGGTAACCGTGATAGAGATCTGATCTTGTGCTCGATTTGCCCTAAAAGAAGCAGTTTTAATGAAACTTGTGTTTAAAAATCGAATAACAATTCTTTTGTGCTTCATTTTTCCTCCAACAGGAATATAATCTCAAAAATCACATTTGTCAGATATCGACGCCTCAGAAAACTAGGAACTATAAGATTACGTATACTATAGAAAAAATAACAATAACAATAATAATAATAATAGTAATAGTAATAATAAGAATAATTAATAATAATAATAGTAATAATAATAATAATCTACATCCCATTTCTTACTTTTACAAAATGAAAAGTACATTATAATTGTTATTACAATAATATGAAGTAATTTTATTTTCAGAATTTTGTATTGATGTATTGCGGACAGTGACAAATCTTAGTTCTTATTTTTGGATTTGCTTTTTTTTTGTCGACAGAGAAAATACGAGGAACATTAATGTAGGTTCGTGTAATCTACGTGAATGACACGATATAGTTTTCCCCCAGCTGGTAACTCTAGAGGTTGATGATAATCTTCTTTCCAGTTATTATTTATACGTAATGGGAAGTAGATTATAATTATAACAATAAGATTTATAATTATTATTAGAGTTATTTTCATTTTCAAAATATATTGACTGAAGTGTTGGAGACTGTGACGCCAAAAAGTTCATATTTTGGGTTTTGCTTTCTCTTTCGTGACGGAAAATGTACGGGATGCATAAACGCAGGTTGAGTGCAATCTACGTGAAATGTCTCAAAAATAGTCTTCCCCAACGGGTAATTTTAGCGTCCGAGTTGAAGGCAAAACATTGCCGGTGATTTTTCAGTGTCGACTTTCCAATCGATATGCGTCCGTGATTGATCGCATCGCCCCGAGAGCTCGCGACGGGCGACCGTCTGGGTAAATATAGAGGCGGAGAACAATCTGGGCGATGACAGTGACTGTGTAAATTGGCGTAAACGTTGCACTGCAGATTGTTGCAAGTTATTCGAAATGCAGTTTACAAATCCCACACGAAGACACACGTACAAACATAAGAAATGTTTAGATGAATCGCTCGGTATTATCCACGCACGATTTCTTGAGCCCTTGTTTAGCTCGTCGCGAGAGGAGTGAAGAGTTTGGTTATTTTGACAGAAGGAATTTTATATCAAATTTGTAGTTCGCGTTTCGATGCAAAATATTTTCTATCACACGGGAGCCAACATTTCTGGTTACCAGGTTTTTAGCTACAACGCTCTTTACTGTCATTTCAACTAATTCTGGCAAAAGAGTGGGAGTGGGTATTCCGGGACTTACGAAAACGTGCGCGTATAATATTTTTATTTAGCATAGAAGAAAAGAGCGTTCGACATATTTAATACAGTGTGCCAGGAAAGTCTCTTCGCAGTGACACCTTACTGGTAACAGGGCTAGCAACATATACTCGTATTATGTTGGTACCACGAGCTGAAGCTTATAACAATAGGAAACGTAAGTTGTGTACTCATCACAATGATAAAAGATGCTGAAAGTGGTGTCCACTTCACTTTTCCCCCTATCGATCTGGTTGCTGTAGATCGATTTTTAAAAGAAAGGACCGTTTTGACCGCTAGTGCTGGCGACATAACTGAAGGTTCTGTGTAGTTGCGTAGGTTTCCCCGGTCGGCGTTTGTGTTATCTAGGCTATCCGGGACGAGTCGCGTCACTGACATGGTGGGAAACGTTTCGGCCAGCATACCGTGGCCTTCCTCAGAGCGTACCGCAGCCAGATAGTTTTTGTTTTGGCTTTTCTCCCTCTCCAGTTACCCTGGAAACTCGGGAATTTATTTAAGTTGGGGATACATATTTTCCTGCAGCAATAAACTAACTTAAAACTAATTACATTTCCGCTTTGGGAATTGCTGCCAGATGGCTAGCGAGATCGAGGAAAAGGGAGGGCGGAATTGGTCAAGTAGCCGACCAATGGGAAGGTTCTGTGATCCTTGTATCCTTTGCCCATCGAACTCTCCTTCCTCCATTCGTTCGTTTGCAGTTGGCTCACGTGCTGTAAGTTGGCGAGCTGTGATAGAGAGCGTTTCTTGGTTCCGTGCTTTGCGTCATTTATTTATTTTTTAAATAATTACATAGTTGTTAACCACGAGAAGCCATTATATCTTAACGGTAGCCTTTCTGATATCTTAACGGTAGAACAAACATTTTACGAAGAGGCGTGGCTGAACAGCTTTCGCGATGGAAGAGGAATGCTTATCTGAATTACAGGTGATGTTCACTTGTTTAGCAAACAGTCATTTTGGCTCATTCTTAGGTGGATTATTCTATACCAGTGTAAATACAATTTTTAATACCAAGCTCTGATTTGGGTCAGTAAGGAGAGACTTTCCTGGCTCACTGTATAAATCGTAAATAACGCATCTAACAAATCCTGCTTTTAATGAGTCTGATAACAAGAATGAATGATAACAAGAACGTATACTACTTAAAACATTATTTTCGGAATCGATGTTGTATATGAGACATTGTATACTATTTGCATCGTGATGTAGTGATAATTTATACTGATTACTGATGATAATTTATGCTAATTTACGCATTGTAATAATTAATAGCAAATCGTAGCGGAGCATAGTGAACCTAAAAATGGAGCCATTAGGGAACTGCCCCGTGCTGCATAATGCAGTGCGCTGAAACTCTCATGTGTGTGTGTGTGTGTATAACAAAACGAAAACAGACTGCTTTTTCTGGAGAGATGCATTGTCGTCGTTGTTGTTGTGGTTGAGTTTGCCTGGTGCTGATCAAATGTTCGTTACCATAAACATGCAAGTTCGCGAGTTAGCAATTGTATGATTGCAACAGAAAAAATGTAGGAGTCATAGCTCGCTGCCATGGAAGAAGTGGCGTAAACTCTTGTAAATTATATGTATTCAAAGTAGTTGATATACTCATTTTATTTCCAAGTTATGTTTGAACCAAATCGTATTTGGTAATATCAATGGAGTGTGTATCACGGTAGAAATGTGGATTTTGTTTAGAACGAGGAGTTTTCCAAATGACGCGGAGTGTAGCTGTGCCGAATTTGGCAAATAAGAGGCCAGAAATGTGCTCATTTTAATCGAGGTTTTTTCAGAGTTTATTTCCTATATTTATGTGTTACAGTAATCATTTAATAGCTACTATAATGAAACTAGTTGAAGGACGTATTTCATTTTCTGTAAGAAATATAAAGTCCTGATCAATTGATAGTCCTGTACGCATTGTTGTGTTCATTGGTCGCCTCTGCATAATTTATCTCGGAGTCAACATTGCTGCTGTCTCTTTCTGCGCCATGCGGAAAGAGTACAATTTCAGAAAATCTGTAAATTATACATACCCAGGCCAAAACTCAAAAACTTAAATTATTTTAATACAAACTAACAACATTAGTCTGGCAACATTGAGTCACCCTATTTGGAGTTCAGCAGGGGCTAAGTCCGTCCATATTGTGTAGCCCATCGTTGCTTCTCACACTCACACACACACACACACACACACACACACACACACACACACACTGACTCACTCACTCACTAATACACACACATTCTCACTCACTCACACATAAACTTATACTCACTATCTCACTCCCACAACCCACACACACACTTTTATATTCATACACAATCACACACACACTCACACTCGCAAGCAAATACACACACTCTCGCGCGCGCGTGTGTGTATAGTCGTATGTAGTGTTCTCCGAGTTTAAGAATCGCATTGCTACTCAACTGTTTAAGAAGACCGAGCTGCGCCAAAAGATGCCTTGTGGCCCGCGCCCTCTAACGCACAGAACGATCCCCCATTCATCGCATCTCCCGCGGCGACATGTTCGCTCCAACCGACGCCTCGCGCCTCCCTCTCCTGAGTTGGAGCAGGTGCTAAGTCCGCCTTTTTAGCGGGCGCTTGGCCGCGGGCAATATCGAGCCGCGAGGGGGACCGGGGACGGCGGAAGGTGTTTGTGTTGGCGTGCGTTAAACCGCGCTCGTGTCGTCCCCCCCTCCCCCCACCCCCGAGGGCGCCAAGAGGTGGTGGACAAGGAGAAGGAAGTGGAGAAGGAGAAAGGAATAAAAAAAGAGGACTGTCCCGCGGCGCGCGCTGTTTGTTCGTGGGATAAAGGCGCTGCTGGGAGAGTCGAGGTGCCGAGTGTCTTCCCTTCGAAAAGGGGTTGCGTTGCGAGGCACGACCTGGCGCCGCTCTGGAGAGAAGAGCGCGTGTGAAAGAAAAGGAGAAGAAGAAAATGAAGAGGAGAAGAACAAGGATATGAAGAAGAATGGGGAGAATGATAAGAAGAGGAAGGAGCTGGAGAAGGAGGAGGATAAGAAGAGGCAAGAGGTGAAGGATTAGAAGAAGGAAGAGAAAGATAAGAAGGATAAGAAAGAAGAGAAAGATAAGAAGGATAAGAAGTAAGAGAAAGATAAGAAGGATAAGAAGGAAGAGAAAGATGAGAAGGATAAGAAGGAAGAGAAAAATGAGAAGGATAAGAAGAAGGAAGAGAAAGATGAGATGGATAAGAATAAGGAGAAGCTTAAAAAGGAGGAGGAGACTAAGAGGAAGAATAAGAAGCAGAAAGAAATAGCAAGGTTATAAAAGGGAACACACAATACATGAGGGAACTTAAGCAGAGAAAATGATGGAAAACTATCTAAAACAGCAAAAATAAACGAGAAAATGTGAAGGGCAATGCAAGCACGTTTTAGCAAAGAAACAAAAGTTCCTCGGTCTCGTTTAGGACCGGAAGGGATCGGTGATATCCTTTGATAATTAATTTGTTTGAACAATTGCTTCAAATGGTTTTTTTTTACTTTATATCTTGTACACAGGCAGGATACAAATAAATGAAACAACATTATAACAAAATAACAATGTTTCTACTCGCTGTCAATTGTTCTCAGTTCATATTAAAGGAGGAATTCCTTAACAAGCTACGTTAATTGCTACCAGAAACAAAAGCAACATCAGTTTTAGAGAAACAGTCTTTTGCAGTAGAGAGTTTCGTCATGAGGTTATGATACAATAAAAACATTGTTTTAAATTGTCATTGAAAATTCCTGAAATATTCACAAACAAACGAAAAACACGAAAAGGGGGGAAATGGGTAAAAATGACAAAAATGTCGCCAAGGTTCCAAGAATTATGACCTAAACTGGCAAAAATTACAAAGAATAACTATACATTTCTATCACCTATATGTCATGTCAAACATCAATTTACACATTAGCTACGTCTGCAATGCTACACTGAAAAGATGACATGTCATCAAAGTCCGACACCTGGTAATGAGTCTCACCGTGCAGTGCATGTTTCTTCCTTGGACGGTGGTGGTGTATTACTACCGCTGGTGAGTGACATTCAGCGCCGAACTGCCCGTCGGCGAGCGGGGTATTCCCCAACCAGGTATCTCTCATCAGCAGGTCATCACCGCAGGCGGGACAAGCTCTAAGCTCCCGACATGAATGCTTGTGTAGCGCGTGTAAGGATAAGTCTGTGTAAGTTATGGGTGAAAATAGGCCAAGAGAGGGGAAAGAATGATTGCACGCGGCCCGTGACCCGTTTGTTAGGGTACAAATCCTGCATTCGCCGGGTATTGATTGGAGAAACCACGGAAAACTACCGATCAGAGAAGCCTGCCGCTAGAGTTCTCTTCCAGACAGCCAGTGAATTCGACCTAGCTGTCTATGTCGTGTTGAATATCTTGTTAACGTTAGGACTCGAACATAGAACCACCCCGTCATTGGAAAAAATACGAAAATATGATCTAAATGTCCGTATTACAGCCTTCATCGCGTCGTCACTAAAGAAATATCCTCCAGATCGATGCACTACGACGATTGTCACGTCCGGAAACACAAAATAACAAATCAATTGGATCGTTTATTTCAGAAACCCGTCAAACGCCAAAATCTAAAACACGCATTGCCAGAGTATTATTTCTGCAAGAAGATAGACCATTGCTTAGTGCATATTTATATGAAAAATATTAATTTATCAACTGCCTTAATAAGTAAAATTATTTTGAATTCCGAAAAATTGTGAGACTTTTTTTTCTGCAGTTCTCTCGGAATGAGAAATTTGGCATTTGACGGGTTTCTGAAATAAACGATTCAATTGAGAAACATCCCCGAACCGCTACTGGGATTTCTTCCGAGGTCACTTAATCGATATACCTTGCCGACGGTGTTCTATTTGGTGCGCAGTGATACAACGTCGCCGCAGAGCCAATATTTCATCAAACGAACGAGCTTAATTACAGGATCCGTGCGATTATTAAAGAGAGACGTTGATGGAACATTGAAGACCACTGAGGCTTGTCGTCTGGAGTACACCTGGCGCTTCTCGCGGGTGCGTGACAGAGCGATGGCTGATTCACTTCGCGTTCCCCGTGCCGCTGTGGGCGAAGAGGGAATGTGTTGGTTTCGAGGTGAAGGTTGCGAGAGGATGATGAAGTCAATGGCCCATGCGTTCTGTGTGGTCGAGGTTTGTATTCGCCCATTCTCGCTTCCTCACATCCGTCTCTCTCTCTCTCACTCTCTCTGTCTCTGTCTGTCTCTCTCTGTTTCTCTCTGTCTCTCTCTGTTTCTCTCTGTCTCTCTATGTCTCTCTCTCTCTCTCTCTCTCTCTCTCTCTCTCTCTCTCTCTCTCACACACACACACACACACACACACACACACACACACACACAAACACACGCACACACACTATTTCTCACACACAGACTCACTCACTCAATCTATCTATCTATCTATCTATCTATCTATCTATCTATCTATTTATCTATCTATCTAATCTTTATCTCTCCTTTTGCCTCAGCCTATATCTGCGCCTATCGTTATCTCTCTGCCTACTTATCTCTACCTATATTTTTCTCTGCGCCTATATTTTTCTTTCTCTGCCTATCTTTCTCTTTCTCCCTATCTCTGACTCTCCCCTCTCTTTCTTTATATATTTGTTTCCCTCTTTCTCTGTGGCGCAATATTTCTTTCTCTCTCCCCTACTCTACCTATCTTTGTCTTACTCCTTATCTTTTTCTTTCTGCCGATCTCTCTCTCTCTCTCTCTCTCTCTGCCTAGCTTTCCTCTATTTCTTTCTCTGTCTTTTTCTCTCTTTCCTCCTAATGCTCCCTCAGAACTAGAATCTATCACCTTTCAGCGTAAGAGTTTTTGTTTGCGGACTCCCAACTTCTTGCACACGCCATCGCTCTAGATGGCCTCATAATTACATACAAGAAACTATAATCCTTAAAGTCAAAATGATTTAATGTTTGGTTTTCGCCCCCGTTTCACTCAGGGAAAATCCCACTCAACTGCGACTCGTTGGAACTTGTTGTCATTAGTGTTTCGTGCTTGTTGCTATGATTAATGTGTCATACGAAACTCGTGAGTTGTAACATGTGGTCGTTTTGATCGCCGTGTCATTGATGTACCTGTCTCAACTAATAGTGGCGTATGCATCACCAAGTCAATAAGAAACACCCGTGCGTTTACAGTCAGGTGATTTCCCCCCTCGTAGTTGCAGACATGGTTATTATAAATTTTCGTAATCGATCTGGTAAAGCTACCAAGTTTCTGTTCATATTTGTAAAAGGCTTCGGATGCATGTAGTAGTATGTGATGTTTCACTAATGTCTCTGACCACGGAGGTTTTGTATTTTGAAAGATTTGTGGAACCTTAAGATTGTTCACAGGGACATATTAGTATATTTATTTAATTACGGAATAAATGTTCATATTAAATGAAACTTAAACATTTCATGTCTCATGAAAAACAAAAATGAACATTAATTTGATACTACTTACATGTAAAGCTTTGAGATGTGTAAACATTTTAGTTACAATGTCGCTTAAAGACTTTCACATTTTCCATTTTGGAGCATATTTCGTACGCATATTAACTTTGTTCCTTGCGTTTTTTTAATTTCACTATTTTTCGACTCCGAAAAGGTATAAAAAAATCTCCAATTAAACAATTACTATTTATGCAATGTCTATGGCCACTTAAAATTCGCGAACAACAAAAAGGTAACGGCCATTACTGTTTGACAGGCTATTTTCCAGCAGATACTCTAAGACGAAAAATGTGCAGAAGAAATTGAGCATACTGCGATTCGTAAAGTATCTGTAATAATGTATTTCAACTTTATTCGTAATGTCTGATATTTACGAGATTATGGAAATCGCTGAATTTAAAATTCGTGGTATTATTTTATAATAATATTTTTCTTACCCTGCATGAACTGTAATCAGGAAAATGATAGTCGTATGAAAGATCGTGTAATTTATCTTATTTAAACTTCAATTCGTCTATCTGGATTCGTCTTAATTTTTATCATTAAAAAAGTTAGCCGAGACAACGAAATGCCAGTCTTAAAATGGTATATTTACCACAAACTGGACGTAAATCATAATATAACTAATGAAGTTCAAAAAAAAAGTTACCCCAAGAACGAACGTTGCTATAAAACGAATAAAACCTAATCAACAGAAACGGTAATGCAAACCGGGTTCATTAATTTCTCATAAATGTCAGGGGAGCTAAGAGGTAGGCCGAAGGCACAGTTCGGCTCAAGTAATAACCTATTATAAAAACGAAGGACCACGCCCCCGCATTTAGAGAAGCCAATCTTAACAGTAATCATATCGTCAGGGAGCTGGAGGATAGTCCTGTTCATGACGCGTCCCAATCGACCTTGATATGTCTTCTAAATACGGTCATTATGAAAGAGAGCTGTATTAATCGAGAAGGCTTGTAATTAAACGCGGCCTTTCCTTGCGATCGTGCTGCCTTCTGCGGTGGGAACCGAAACACTCGACCCTGTGACGTCACTATTCATTCCTTTCTTCTAATATTTTTCCTTGCAGTAATACTTGGGTGGTCCTTCCTACTGGCTGAAAATCTAAAGCTTGAGTATTCCTGGGCAAACGCTTCATTTCGTTTAAACGTTCGCCGGATAATAATATGCTAATTCTGCTATTAGAGAGTACTCCACTTTTCTTGAGTTTCAAAATTGCGTTTTTTAATATATTTTTTATGTTTTTGACAAAATTATGTATATAAAAATATAGAAAGATGCTAAAAAATGAATACGTAGTAGTAAATATCACTTTTTCACTCAAGATATTGCACATATTTCACAGGGTTTCTCAAATGTTTTTGTGTTGTGAACGTGTGTGGCATCTGGCTTTTGACTTTTTTTAAAATTGCTTTTGAGATTTTTTAAAAAAAGTGATATTGTTGTCAATATGTAGCCTCTAGGATAGATCATGGGCAGCATGATATCCCATGATATGATCCTGGCTTCGATTCCCAGACGAGGCAAAAATAGTTGTAGCTTTCGTTGCGAGGCATGATTGAATTTCCAGAAATTGGCATTGCTTCATAAAATCTAGTGGTCAATTTACGTAATACACGTAATTTGGGGTAAAACTAAAATTCGGGTACTCTGTCCCCGAGGAAATAAATATAAATAATACGTGTGTTTGACTTTTTTACTACTTTCGGTGTAATAATTTTAAATATAACGTTTAAAATTAATCGAGATATTTGCATTGCATGGAAGAAAATATTTAATGATCACATCATATTTGTTTTCTTTGCTATTCGTGATCTCTTACGGTGAAGTTCTCGACCATTCAGATTTAAACTTTGCTCTTTATTAAAAATCTCTCTCTCTCTCTCTCTCTCTCTCTCTCTCTATATATATATTATATTAATATATATAATATATATATATATATATATGTGTATATGTATATGTGTATATGTATATGTGTATATGTATATGTGTATATATGTATATATATGTATATGTATATGTATAATATTTTCCGCGACCGCGATCTGAAGACAGCAAAACGTCGCGACTGTATATTTCCGTCCAGCCCCGCCCGCAGCGCCACGGTCGCTCTCCCTCGGAGACCCCCGGCGATGACTCACGGGCTGATAAGCCGCCCCCGCTGCAGCTGGAGGGGCGGGGCCGGGGCCAGGGCTAGGGCCGAGGGACGAGGGCGACGGGACCCTGGAAGCATCTGCGCCCCGCGGAGGCAGCTGCCGCCACCGCCTCGGCGAGCCCCGCCCACTCACGACTGGGAGAGGAGACCGGCTCGGAGCACGGTCGCGAGGGAGCAGGCCCGCAGAAGTTGAGAAGTTGGGTACTGAAGCAATACTAACAGCTATCTGTAATAAACCAGTGGACCTACCACAGTATCACGTACTTTCTCTTATTTGGAAAGGTCAACGAAAATGAGACTTAATAGCGAAAATTTTGTAAACGTTCTTTGCTCTATCGGAGGGGAAAATTAATAAAAATTAAAAATTAAATTATAAAATTATAATTGACAGTCATTTTTTGAGAATATTTTGAAAATATTGCTTCGGTTTCGTGTAAAGTATCTCCCAAAATCAAAATATCCATTTCAATAACTTAGGGTCTTGAGTGCCAGCCAGATCGATGGAGAAATATCAGTTTCGAAGGACGGAGTGCTGATCATGGACGGACGAACGGACGGACGGACGGACGGACGGACGGACGGACGTACGGACGGGCTGAGAAGCAGACTGGCAGACAGATAGGCTGTCTGGCAATAGTACGTTTTGCCGCCAATCGATTTTTTGGGATCATGCACGCACGATTAACCAAGATTGTGGCTAAACAATTGTTAATGTAAGCAATTTATGACAAGTAGGAATGAGACATCTTCTTTTGGGGTAACGGACCCAATATAAACGTTTTCCTGTGGAAAATCTTCGATTTCCTACTCAGTATTACAACAATTCCTCTGTACTACGTACACGTAGTAACGAGAGTAACGTAAATTAAAATTTCACAAGTTTTTTGATAAAATACTTTTTCGACGATGGGAGCATTACAAGAAAGTGAACGAACTCATTGTGTTCACTGACATGTAACTGAACTGCAAGTATTACATCACATTTTTTGTATTTAGCATGCACTACAGTTATTTGCTACCGCAAATACTACTAAATCAATTAATCAATTATTTGTACCTACTTTACGCACGTTATATTATTTTTTAATCAGATGCTGAAAGTTTGTGAATGAAAATTTGACTGAGCACTCGCGCATGTGGTGGAAATGATGTAAAACGTAACATCAGTCGATATATTGCAGGTGTAGAAGAAGGAGGAGAAGGAGTAGAAAGAAGAGGAGGAGGAGGAGAAGAAGTAGGAGGAGGAGAAGAAGTAGGAGGAGGAGAAGAAGTAGGAGGAGGAGAAGAAGTAGGAGGAGAAGGAGTAGGAGGAGGAGAAGGAGTAGGAGGAGGAGAAGAAGTAGGAGGAGGAGAAGGAGTAGGAGGAGGAGAAGTAGAAGGAGGAGGTGAAGGAGTAGAAGGAGGAGAAGGAGGAAGAGGAGGAAGAGGAGGAAAAGGAGTAGAAGTAGAAGGAGGAGGTGAAGGAGTAGAAGGAGGAGGAGGAGGAGGAGGGAGGGGGATGATGGAGAAGGTGACAGTTCGAATGTACTTGTGGTCTACTAATGGACTCGAGCGTGGATGAGGGAACACTGATTGCAAGGGGGAGAAATAGAGGAGGGGGGAAGCGATGTCAAATTGTTTAGTTCCTGGAACAGCTCGAACTACCAACGTCGTCAGTCGTCCGTATAATGCAAACGGTGCTGATCTGGCCTCTGGGGGAGTCGTGGGATTCGAACCCCGAATTCAATTAATAGTTTCGCAGGTTGTCTGTTATTCCAGGCGAATGAGGAATCTATTCTTGTGGAATGAGGTGACAGCGTTTCGTAGATTGATGGACTGAGGATAAGCTGATGTAGAATGAGTGAGTTAGATTAGCGTTGAGTTAGTAGCGATCAGGGTGGAATAAACAGGGAAATTGCCCATGGTTTGGGTTAATGAAATCAGGGTTCGATCGATTTACAAACAAATTAGACGAGCAGAGCCGCAGGCGAGTTTTGCACTTTGGGAGGATAGGTTTTCTATATATTATTCTTGTTTTTTATTTCCTCACCATATTATGAACTTACGTAGGGTGGAGAAACTATTGTAATGCTGCGGGAAAAATAGCTTCAAGATCATTTTCATATTTTCCCTCTTGGATAGAGCAATGACCGAATGAAAAATGGCGTAGGAGTTATTTTCATTGAACTCTCTGAAGTTTCGAAAATGTCAAAAGTTAGAAATAATGCAACATAATACGTGCTGCTATATAACGAAAGCTTTGATGTGTAGGATTACCTCATATTTCGAATTTTCATCGCCCCCACTTTCCTCATCTGTTCACGAGCTGTTCAGCACAATTCAGCAAGTTACGACACATTGGAATTATCGATAGCTCTAGGTTGGTTGTGTTTTTTCATAAGGTTAAACATACCAATTTACGTCATCTGGAATGAATTGCTTGATAAAAGGAGATACGTTTCCAAATTTTCTATCGTCACTTAATTTTGTTTCTAATATTGTATTATTCGTTGAAGAATTACAAGTTCTGTTCAAATATCTGGACGTCCAAATCATTCTCTCTATCAGTCTCCCAGTGCCAACGGATTTGCTGGTCGTACAAATGGGTTTAATTTAGGTAAGAAGCCTGTTACGTGACTAACAGAAAACGCCTCTTCTCTTTTGCACACTCCATCTTGTCTTATACCTACACATTGATTTTTCTTCCTATTTTCCGTATCTAATTGTATTATATGTTGCCCTCTTTTCTTATTAATGTTATCACATCAACTTGCCTTTGCCCATTTAATTACACGTGCCCACTTTCTTCTCTATTGAATTTACCTACTTTCTCCTTTTCCAATAAATTGTACTTACTTTCTCTACTCTAGTATCAAAAATACAACCTTTCTTCATTTTCAGTTTGTACCCTCCTCTCCTTTTCTATCAATTAATATTGCTCTCCTATTAGTTTCAATAAAACTCCCGTTTCCTCCCTTCGCATCGCATCTAACTTCCCACCCATCATCTCCCCTCTCTTGAAATCCCATTCCCGCCCCCTAACATTTTCTTTCCATTCCATTCCCTTGTATCCATGTGGTCATGTATCATCGTTTTTCTTTCTCCTGAATTAATTCTCATTAATTCAACTTACTTTACCTAGTCTCACAAATAAATTGTCTTCATTCTCCATTTTCACTTATTCCCCTCCTTATTTTTCTATTAATTATTATTGCTCTCCCACTTTCCCCGTATAATTTCCATTCCATTTCCCTTGTATCCCATCAAACCTTATCTCCTCTCTCGTCATATTTCACTTCCTTTCCCACTAAGTTTCTTTCCGTCTTCTCCTCGTGGATCCTAGATCATCTATCCCATTTCCATCTCTTCCCGTCTTCCGCCGACTGTTTGCATCTCCACCAGTCTTCTCCCCCTTCTTCTGGGCTCATTTTCTCAAACTCCCTGGACTCCTCCCGTTCCCTCTCTTCTGGCCTATTTCATCCTTCTTCCTTGCGTCGTGTCTTGAGCGTTACATTGGACCGAGCTTTGTCGATCCGCTAAGCGCATCCCATTAAACACACAATCGTCTAATTTTCCGCACCTCCTCCTCTCTCTCGTGATATCCCACTCCCTTCCACACAAATCCTCTTCCCATCCCATCGTCTTCTCGTCATCCTCTAGGGTATCGTCGCTTCTCATCCCCATTTCTTCCTTTTTCTCTTCTTCTTCTTCCGCCGACTATTTTTATCTCCTTCCCCTCACCTCGGCTCCTTTCCTTACACTCTCACAGACTCCTTCTGATCGCCTCTCTTCAACCTCCTTCTCCCGCGAGTCCGCCGTATCTTGAGAGCGTTACATTTGGACGACGCCTCGTCGTCCCCAACCTCCGTCCGTTAAGCCACTCTGAGCCCGAGGCGGGTGGATTTACGGGACGGGCGCCTGTAGTTAGCAAGTCGGCCACCCGGCGCGCTGGCGGCGGCGGCGGCTGGGTGCGCTACCGTCTTGAAATATGACGCAACCGCGAGCGCCCATCCGTCTGCCGGAGAGGATTGTCTGCATCGCCCTGTGATGCGCTGGTGCTGCCACAGCGGAGCGCTGCGGAACTGTGTACTTGGGCGCGTGGATTGCGGGCGGCGGACGTTTGGAGATTGTCTTCTCTGGTTGCGCGAAATCCTAAGCTCTGCACTGGCTTAGGCGGCTCGGGGCATCACTTGATGTCACTGCAGTCCCTCTGACCCGAAGGTCCTCGAACGGTGGCAGGATTTTTGGTCCTAGCTACATAGATGGTCGTGTGACGTCATGGATACTCACAGCGACCACATACACAGAGCTTTCGTATAACAAATATATTTATTAACAAGAAAACAAAACAAATATATACACTTAATAATCTACTTACACCCTATCTCTGATAGACCTACTATCCCCTGATCGCGGGAGCGATCCAAAACCCGATTGAAGATGGTTTTGATTGTCTCCTACTTTTGAAGCGCGCACAAAGCCTAGCTTCCGTGATCGGATGTCACGCTGGGTCACAAAGTCCGTTCTGGCGCACCAACGGCTGGTTTGCCTCGATCGCAGGAGCGATCTTATCCGATTGAGAATCGGCGTGAATCGTGGCACTCAACCACTCTTCACCTCGGAGCACGCACACAGCATCGCTCCCCCGTGACCGCAGGACATAAAGTCCTTCCGAAGGACATAAAGTCCGCAGGCTTCGTCAACTAGTGACTCCAGCCTCGCGAGCCTGGCTGGCATATGCACCGTCGTGGCGCCAAGTTTTGTGCACACGCACGAGGTTCTCCCTCTGTCTCCAGAACCCACCCACTGGCTCTGTACACTCTGTTATATAGGCGAGGCCCACGTGACCTACTACGTCACGCCACCCCCTCGCTTGTTATAACAGTGAAAAGCTTCTATAAGCCGGAAACTCCCAAAGCCTTGTGTCTCCCGTTTCCGCGTTCTTCCCTTTACGGAAAAACCCTACTTCCTGTGGCTAGGCTAATCTCTCCCAAGCGTCCCCAAATAGATGCCACGAGGCACGCTGGCTAATACGTTACAGTAGTTACACTTCTTTTAAAATATTACGTCCGTTGACACTTCGTCTGCTGTGACGCTGTTATCCAGACGGCAGCTTGGACATTACTATGGTGACGACACTGTAGTGATATCCAAGCTCCCGATTGGATTACCCTGTCAGAGCTGTCCAAGTATCAATGGACGTCATGTTTTAATCGAATTGTAGGTCGAGTTCGGTCGCTGACTGAAGAATTCTAGTGGCCTGCTGCTCTGGTCGGTAGTTTTCTGTGGTTCTTCCGATCAACACCAGGCGAATGCCAGAGCAGTACCCTCACAAACGGGCCACGGACCACTCGCCATCTTTTCTTCCTCTTCCCTGGCTGTACTTACACACGTGCGTGAACTACACAACCACACATGTCGAGAACTCAGGACTTGTCCCACTAGCGGTCGGCTACTCTGTCCAGTGGTTTTCCGTGAGTTTTTCCGATCAACACCGGGCGAATGCCGGAGCAGTACCCTCACAAACGGGCCACGGACCGCGCGCGATCTTCCCTTCCTCGTTCTGTTCTCACCCCTTACTCACAAACCCTTACACTTACATGCGTTACACTTGTACACATGCTCGGGAACTTTGAGCGTGTCTGGGCCGGGGCAGTGTTCCGCTGGTGGGAGATACCTGGTTGAGAAAAGACCCGCAAGCTGACGGGTAGGTCGACGCGGTATCTCGCCATCCAGCGGGGGAAGATTACTTCCATCTCCCTAAAACATGTGCTACACTTTCGCTGATAAAAACCTGAGCAGCTGACGCTCCCGGAATCATTAACCAAACAATCAATAAATCGGTAGATCCCGCTGACTCACCGAAAAAAAACCCGTTGAAGTATACCAGATCCATTATACTGTAACAAGGTTCTTTGTTTCAGTATCATGGATCTGGTATACTCCACTACGGTTCTTTTTTTCTTTTCTTTGTATGTGTGTGTGTGTGTGTGTGTGTGTGTGCAATAATGGCATCCACGGATTCATTATTTTCATTAAAGTTGTTTCGTGAATGATTCGTTTAACCCTTAAATTGATGATTTTGCCAAAAATATATGAAATATTTCCTGTGATCTGATATAAATATCTAGTGCAGAAAGAATCTTATTTCAATAACAGAATGCAGGAAAATAATTTTTCAAAAAAAATATATTTCTTGCACAGAGGCAACTTCACCAACTTTCATTACCACAAGTAATTTCAACATTGATGAGCCGATTATTTCCGTCGAGGTCAGTAAATGTCATATTCCATTTTTGCAACCGTGCGATTCGGTCGTTCTGATTATCTGATTCAGTCCCTCGCGATGTGTACAAACGTCGAGAATAAAATAATCTATTTTTAAGAACAGATGCGAGTGTGAAGCGTTTATGTAGGTTTGGAATGTCACGAAAAAAAAAACCTTCGGAGGAAGAATGGCCGAGAATGTGTTCGAAAGGAAATGACCAATTATGAGCGTGACCTTGCTGGCAGCAGACGACGACGTTCAGTGTTGGGTTGTAGGCGAGGTGGACTTTCGGGCCAGGCTCCCTTTGTGATGCTTAAATGCCGAAGCCACCGCTTCAAGGCAAGCTTTTGAAAGACTCCTTAGTTAATAAATACTTGGAATACCTTAGTTCAGTACTTTCTCTGGCAGAGACATAGATTTTCGTACTTAATTTTTCTTCAAGCTCACGAAAAACGGTAAGCGATGTAGCGTTAATTTTGTTTTATCTTTATCCGGCAATATCGTGTTTGTTTGATTTTTTTTAATAATATCACTTTAAAGTTGCATTACGTGAAGCAAGACACTACTTCTTGCCCAAAGCACAATGTGAATTAAGTTCAATCGACGTATTTTTTTATGTTTAATTGCCATAGAACTATATATAAGTAACTCTACGTTACAACATTACAAAAGCGTAGCCTGACACACTACTTAGAGTAAAAATAAAGATTTTTTTTCAAAGAAACTCTAAATTTAATGTATTGAACATGTATGTTATGGAGTTTCGAACTATATTTAAAGGTTTTTATAAATAGTCTTAAGTGATTGGACTCTCACAGCAGACGCTGTCCACACATGGTTATTCGAGAAGCGTCTGTAGAAGTACCTCGACCGCCACCTTTGCTGTGACAGCCATCGTCCCATTATGATTGCTCACTTTTCAGAGCAAAACGTAAATGCTACAAGACAATGGGTTTATATTCTTTATTTACACTTAACCCATAAAGCACTAAAATATTAGCCAATTATTAGCCAATAAAGCACCAAAATGTATATGACGTAACTAGAAAGGCGTAGTCTACTGGACGACGCGTGTTAAAATGGCGTATACCGGAAATATGCATGCGCAAATCGATATATGCATTTCACTAGTTAGTCACACAGTAATGGTACACAGTGTTTCAGAAACGGTGAGTGAGGGGAAGGGTGTGGTGGAAGTATTCGGCACTAGTTGCCCAGGTGACAGACGACGCTTTTGAAATCTAGAGTTAAATGACTTACCATTCCTTTGCTGCAAGTTTAATGTAGGTTTCCAATTGACGTTTTTCATTCTCTAAATAATCACGCACGAGCTGCCATAGGTTTGCACTTCACAAAACGTCTTCCGTTTTACCAAGACACCCACTAGTTTGCTTCAAAGGGCTTCAACTCGCTGCTCCAAGTTGCAAAGTGAAGACTTAACGCGGAGCACGAGAAATCGCTAAAATGCAGGTGATATGCCCTTGAAGGCTGTGAGATTCACAGCACCAAGCAGTGCCACGCGGATCTACCATTTATTCAGATTCACTAAATACTGGAATATATGCAACTGGCAATGTACGTAATGTGATTCTGATAGTTACTGTGGTGGCAAAATCGAAATTGAAAATGTAAAAGAATTTTAATGTTATTAATAATGTTCGTGTAATAATAATAATTTTAATAATAATAATGATGATAATTATTTATTATTATTATTATTATTATTATTATTATTATTATTATTATTATTATTATTATTGGCTTATAGGCCATTACTGAGCACGCCACACGATTAACGTGTGTAATTTTCTCAACTCAAAACAACAAGGCTGTTATGCCTTGAAGTGTGAATTATGAGATGATAGGATGATGATGAGGATTGAAGGGACAATCACAAATACGATCTTGTGTACGAAGGAATCGAACCTGCAGCCTCCTCCGCGCAGACGAATGCTGACGCATCTCACTGTGCCAATGCGCCGACTTTATTATTATTATTATTATTATTATTATTATTATTGTTAATGGTATTATTGGTATTATTATTCAGAAAACTTAATTACCACGAGAAATATAAATTTGTTTTAATTAAAACTATCAGGTGTGGTTTTTTTCAACATCAAATAAATGTAGTTTAAACCAGTAACAATCATTCAAATAATTTTCTTAATTTTTGAAGAATAATTTTAATCATTTTCTAAAATTACTTTATCAAAACACATAATAATTACAACATCCTTGCAAGGGGACGGGTTAAACCTTATATTTCGTTTTACCTCCGGGCCTGGGAATGGCTTAACTAAGCCAGTGTTAACGGCACACGACTAGCGTTAGTACCAGCCGCCGCCGCCGCCGTCCGCGCTGGCTGCAAGTTCAACGGATGTGCGTTTCGCCGCTAGGGCGCGCTTGCACGCAACGCGGCTAGCGTAGCCCGCCCGCACGCGAGCCTCCGGCGCGTTAATGGGATGAGCCTCTGGCGCAGTGCGTGGAGCGGTTATCGCGTCAGCCGCCAGGGGCGACGGGCTGGGCGGGTAACGCGTTTCATTGTTTCGCCGATCGAAATGTTCTCTGGTGTTCGCGGAGTCTTCGCGTCTTGTAGGTACCGAGGTCTACTTTTTTTTCGCTATCCTTAAACACGCCAAAATACGTCAAAAACACGTATTGTCGACCATAACTGATAAGAGTGATAAGGGGTTTGATTTCTTCGCGGCCGGAAATGCTCGCTGGTGTTCGCGGAGTCTTTGCGTCTTATAGGTACCGAGTTCTCCTTTTTTTCGCTATCCTTAAACACGCCAAAATACGTCAAAAACACGTATTGTCGACCATAATTGATGTGGGTGATAAGGGGTTTGATTTCTTCGCGGCCGGAAATGTTCGTTGTTGTTCGCGGAGTCTTTGCGTCTTGTAGGTACCGAGGTCTACTTTTTTTCCCTATCCTTAAACACGTCAAAATACGTCAAAAACACGTATTGTCGCCCATAATTGATGTGGGTGATAAGGGGTTTGATTTCTTCGCGGCTGGAAATGTTCGTTGGTGGTTTGCGGAATCTTTGCTTCTTTCACGAATCAAGGATTACTTTTTTTCGCTATCCTAATTGATAAGAAAAAGGTTTTAGGAGTTGCTAAAAAATGCGAAATATTAATAAACTAAGAAAATCAATAATAATTGTATATTTTAAAGCCAATGCAGTTTATTTCTGACAATTTTCAATGTGCTATCAAATGCGAACTCGAGTACAAATTGCGAAATGATCGTGAGTTGATATATAAATTGCTAAATTTCGTTTTATGGATTCCTTAGTATTCGCTCTCTAACTTGGGATCTGACATAGTCAAAAATACGTATTGTCACCTATAACTGATGAGGGTGATAATGCGTTTGATTTCTTCGCGGATGGAAATGTTCGGTGGTGGTTTGCGGAGTCTTTGCTTCTTCCATTAATCAAGGATTTATTTTTTTTCGTTATCCTTATTTATAAGAGATGGTAGATTTTAGACGTTGCTAAAATATGCGACATGTTTCCAAACGGTATGAAAATCAGTAATAATTGTATATTTAACAGTCGGTGCAGTTTATTTCTGAAGGTTTTCAATCTCTGATAAAATGTGAAATCACGTACAAATGGCGAAATGGACGTCAATCGATATATAAATGGCTAAATTTCGTTATGGTTTCCTTAGTATTCGGTCTCTAACTTGAGATGCGATATCTTTAACAACATCTCTCTTCAGCCGCCACGGACGTGGGTGATAACGGGTTTGATTTCTTCGCGTCCAGAAATGTCAGCTGGTAGTTCGCGGAGCCATTGTATCTTTTATCAATCACGGATAATTTCTTCGCATTATTTGCTTAGAAAGTACACCTATGCTACTTTTATTTCAGGGCGCAGAGTCCGTCATTGTTGAAAGAAAGAGGCAAAGACTTTGCCTACGCTTCCAGTGAGCGGAAAGTCTTTCGTTGCGTCGACACTTTCAATTCAAATATCAAGTCTTTGAATTGAATTGAATTGAATTGAATTTGCCTTAGTTTACGTGGCGAGACTCGGGTCATTAGGCCCGCTCTTCCGCCTGACCACCCAAATTTCGCTACGCTCCTTTCATCAACTAGCAGAGAAAGGAGGTATTTCTTGGGCGAGAAACTTGCGATTTGAATTTAGCTCAGAGGCTACGTCATTTAGGCTTGAGGATCTTTTACATGCAGTAAATCTACTAACAAAGGATAGCCAGGTTTACCTTCCCCTCCGAAGGAAGGCGAACGAAGGATTTTTTCGCCCTTAAAAATCCACGGCATCGATCGTGTTTGAACCCGCCAACTTGGGAACAGTCCAGTACACCATCCGTTACACCATCGCCGCCGCCGCATCGAATTCGCTTTTTCAATTGATTTACAAACTGATTTCGAGTTTTCTTTGAGCCCCAACTGCCGTGTCTCGACCTCGCTTGTCTGATGTGTAGACACGGCAGAGTGGTTGATTCGGTGGACGTCAATTGTTGTGATCATTGCCCTCGGAAGCAGAGGTGTTTCTCCCTAGCTGGCAGGAGAACCGGTGTCGACCAACACGTCGGTGTGAGGCGTTTTCCCACCTCCAAGTATCTCCCATCAGTGGGGGACCGCCCCAGCCGGGACGAGCTCGTATCACTAAACTCGTGACCGGGTCACGGTCTCCGGGTATGTGGGATAGTGTAATTCATATAAATATATGTGTGTGTGTGTGTGTAAGGGGAGAGGGTAAGACAAGGAAGGGGAAGGAAAGATTGCGTGCGGTCCGTGACCCGTTTGCTAGGATACTACTCCGGCATTCGCCTTGATCGAGAAAAAACAAACAAAAAAACAACGGAAAATTACCAATCAAAGCAACCGGCCGAAGAATTTTCCTCGAGACGGCTGAATTTGACTTACCTGTTGTTATTATTATTATTATTATTATTATTATTATTATTATTATTATTATTATTATTTATTACTATTATTATTATTTATTACCATTATTATTATTTATTACTATTATTATTATTTATTACTATTATTATTATATTAATATTAATATTATTTGTATTATTCTTCAGAAAACTTATTTCCCACAAGAAATATAAATTTGTTTTAATTAAAACTATCAGGTGTGGTTATTTTCAACTTCAAATGAATGTAGTTTAAACCAGTATACAATCACTGAAATAAGTTTCTTAATAATTTTTGAAGAATAATTTTAATCATTTTCTAAAATTACTTCATCAAAACACATAATAATTACAACAGCCTTGCAAGGGGACGGGTTAAACCTTATATTTCGTTTTACCTCCAGGCCTGGGAATGGCTTAACTAAGTCGGTGTTTGTCTCCGCTAAGCACATACCACTAAGCACGTGACTGGTCTCCGGGTATCTGGGATAGTGTAGTTCATATAAGTATACGTGTGTGTGTGTGTAAGTGGAGAGGGTAAGACAAGGAAGAGGAAGGAAAGATTGCGCGCTGTTCGTGACCCGTTTGCTAGGACACTACTCCGACATTCGCCTTGATCGAAAAAAAAAAAACAACGGAAAATTACCAATCAAAGCAACCGGCCGGAGAATTCTCCTCTGAATTTGGCTGAATTTGACTTATCTAGCCGACCATAGGGACACCAACTCTAGGGTTTCCTGGTTAGCGTGTCTCTGCGGAGGCAGCGTCAATGCTAAACTCAGCGGATGCCACCACGCCAGAGGTCAACGGCATAGAAGCCGGCGGGGGAGGAGGAGGCGGTGAGTGCGGGCGACAGTGGCGCTGCGGGCGGCGCGGGTGACAAGCAGCGGCGTTGGCGGCGGCCTGATGACAGGGCGGACAAGTGAACGTCGCGGCGGCCGCGTGTAATCCGGGGCCGGCGCCGCACCGAGCTGCCACGCCCCCCTGGCGTCGCGGGCCGACCGGGGCACGCCCACCCCGCGCTGGTTGTGTTCTGTCCCCGCTGCCCAGCACGCGCCGTCCCGCCCCCTGCCACCGCGTCACACTCACGACGCCAGGGCATCGAACGCCTCTGCTTGAATAGTCGCTTCCACGCACTTTCCGTCTCTCTTTCTCTCTTCTCTTTTCTCCTTTTCGCACTCTTCTTTTTCCTCATTTTCTCTCTCCTCTCTTTTTTGTTTCTCTCTCCTCTTTTTTGTTTCTCTCTCCTCTCTTTTTTGTTTCTCTTTCCTCTCTTTTTTGTTTCTCTCTCCTCTCTTTTTTGTTTCTCTCTCCTCTCTTTTCTCTGTTTCTCTCTCCTCTCTTTTCTCTGTTTCTCTCGCCTCTCTTTTCGCTGTTTCTCTCTCCTCTTTTTTCTCTGTTTCTCTCTCCTCTCTTTTCGCTGTTTCTCTCTCCTCTCTTTTCGCTGTTTCTCTCTCCTCTCTTTTCGCTGTTTCTCTCGCCTCTCTTTTCGCTGTTTCTCTCGCCTCTCTTTTCGCTGTTTCTCTCGCCTCTCTTTTCTCTGTTTCTCAATAACAATGGTTTTGTCAGTTATTACTTAATATTATAATTTTTACAGTATTGTGGTCATGGGAATTTTATTCTGAAACATAACACCAGAGAGAAAAAACATCGATGATAAAAAAAACCATTTTTCTTTCACTTTCTATTTGACATATATGTTTTTACTTCTCGACGTAATTCGTACTTATGTAGGAACCTATTTTACGAGGTAATGATGTGCTAAATGTGTCCATTTTTTGACTGAATGACTCCTTTTGTGAGGTGCTCTTTCTATTTCTAAATGTTAATACTTTCCCGCCATTGTACGTGTGTATGTAGTAAAACGAACATTTGACAATTAATTGCAGTAAATTCCGCTACTTTTTCGTTTTGTGAGGTCATGATTCCCAAAATGCGTATAAATGTTGTTTCAGTGTATAGTAAATTGCATCCTCTAACACGTTTTATAGCCCAAATAATGCGAGGTAATGTGTATTGTTGTAGCACCACCTTGTTACTTCTTACTAAGACTTTGTCATTCTCGTGTGGTAATTCTCTCAGTTGAATTCTCCACTCGACTGCTTACTTTCCAGTTTTTTACTGTGAAATTCGCATTTTTAAATTCTCACATTTGTTATCTCGTGTACCATTTTTCACTTTCGATTTCGCGCTCGTCAATTTCTCACGTTCAAATCGATATCTCGCGTTCGATTTTTTGCGTTAGAGTTCTGACACTCGCACTCGATTTCTCGCTCATGATTTTTTTCCTTTCACTTTCACTCTCAATCTTTCACTTTCTCTGTTGATTTTTTCACTCTCACTATAAAATTTTCATTGCTAATCTCCTGTGGTCGCTCCTTCACTCTCATGCAATCGTTCTCTGTTTTTTCTACTCGCTCTTTTACAGTTTACCGGATTTCGCTCATTAATTTTCCCTCGCACCCTTCCTTTTACTGTTTTACTCGTTCACATTATCAGTTCACGTACATCCTTCCGTGAAGTATATCGCAAAGCACAATGCACGGCAATTCACAGGACAACACCATTTCTTTCTAATGATAACGATAACTTTCTCTTTTGCAAGCATAACGTTCCTCTCCCTAGTGCTTTCACTGCCACACACCCCTGCCTCGTGTTGGCTTACCTGGCCTTCCTTCCTCCCTCCCCCTTCGCCCCCCTCCTCTAACCCTCCCCCCCCCCCCCACCCTTAATCCCCTCCGATCCTCACGCTCCCTTTCTCCCACCTCCCTCCCCTCCCCATCCCCTTCTCCCCCAACCTCCCCTCCCTGTTTTCCTCCCCCTCCCTCCCTCCTCTTCCCTTCCCCTACCTTCCTGCCTCCCTTCCCTCCTCCTTTCCCTTCCCTTTTTCCTCCCCTTCCTCCCTCCTTCCCCTTACTCATTTCCTTCCCTTCATCCCTCTCTCCTCCCTTACCCCACTTTTCCCACCCTCACCCCTTACCCTCACTCCCTCCCTTCCCTTCATCCCTCTCTCCTCCCTACCCCCCACTCCCACCTGCCCCTACCCTCCACTCCCTCCCTTCTCCTTCCCCCCCCCACTCCTCCACCTCCCCCTACCCTCCACGCCCCTCACCTTACCCTCCACACCGTCCCTCCTCCCTTCCCCTCACTTCCTCTCTCCTCATCCCTCCCTTCGCCTCCCTTCCTCTCTTCCTTTCTCTCCTCTCCCGTCCCCTCCTCTCATTTCCCCTCCCTCCCTCCACCCTTGTCCCCCTCCCTTCTCTCCATCAACCCCCCTCCCTCCTCTCCATCTTTCCCTCCCTCGCCCCTACCCCTTCCATCCCTCCCCCGCCATCCTCCTCCCCTCCTCCCTCATCCCTCCACCCTACTCCCTCCCTCTCTCCCTACTCCCTTCTCCCTCCCCCTCCGTCTCCCTCTCTGCCTTCGGGCCACGCCCTGGACAGCGACCGCTGGACCGCGAACGCCACATCTGCGCGTGCTGCGACTTGCTGACGCCGCCATCCCTCACTCCGCACCTCGCCCCCACACCGCCCCCTCGAGTCGAGCACTCCCCATGTATTACCCCCGGGCACGAAGTGCTTGCACCTGCTTTGCCTGGGGCGCAATCTCTCTGTTTCTCCATTTCTTCTGTGTTGATTTGCCTGGACTCTTCTTATTACATCCACGAAGTTCAATAATAATAATAATAATAATAATAATAATAATAATAATAATACATAATATAATATAATAATTAATACCGGCGAGACCGTTCTGCGGCAGCCGTCGTCTGTGCCGAGGAGGCTGCAGGTTCGAGTCCTGCGTAGACATGGTCGTATATGTGATTGGCCCTTCATCCCTCATCATCCTCTCATCTCATATTTCACACTCATGGCGTAACAATATTGTCGTTCTGAAGGATACAGCTGAAAAGCTGATTCTGGAAAAATTGCACACATAAATCGTGTGGCGTGGTTAGTAATGGCCTATACGCCAACAATAATACTCGTAATAATAATAATAGTAATAATAGTAGTAATAATAATAATAGTAGTAATAATAATATTAGTAGTAGAAATAATATTAGTAGTAGAAATAATAGTAACAATAATAGTAGTAATAATAATAATAGTGGTAATAATAATAAAAGTAGTAGTAATAATAATAGTAATAAAATAATAGTAATAAGTCATAATGATGATGATGATGATGATGATGATGATGTTGACGATGATGTTGTTGATGACACATATGATCTAACCAAACTGCAGGTTACTATTGGTTCTACAAATTCGTCCGTGTAGTTAGGTTTTCTTTTCTTTCTTTTTTTGTAATTCTCAACCATCTGCAATTTGTATTGGCCCAGTAGAACGGTCAGCTTAGTTTTATTATTACATGTTAAAAAAACGCTAAAAGCTGCACATGACGTATGGGGAAGTAGAATATTTATGAGATTTATAATGGCAGCAGAGGACTCCGATAGCTCGCCGACAATGTTGGCCAATCGACCCAAAACGGCAAATACATAATGGCGCCAGTGTATTTAGAAATTAATAGCTCCTGCATTTTTTTGTATTAAAGAGCAAAACTGCCAAACGAAATTGAAGAGATTTAGGGTTTTCTTGACATTGTGTTCTTTACTCTCTCCATTTGCTTCAGTCGTGAGAAGGCGCTTTTGTTCTTGATGTGCCATTCTTATGTGTCCTACTTTATTGTTTTTGGTTTGAACAATTGATTTAGTCTAATAGTGTTATCATTTATCATATAATCGAGTGATGCATTTTTTTAAGCGGTGTGTAACGCGTAAAAGATCAAGTGAGACGCTTAATAAACAGATTTCGAACATGGATTACTTAGAGTACATGGATTACATACATTAGAGTAAACTTAGAGTACATGGATTTTTCAGTATGATCACTACATAAGTTAACGTAATCGTAACAACTGATAAGTTGCCGGTTTTCTTCTCATTACATTAGTTATATTTTTTTGTCTCTGTGTTATTGTTTTTCTATAGATTGTTAAACAAATGTCCCGATGTAAATGAGTTCTACAACCATGAGTTCAGAATCTATTGGAGACGAAATTGCTTTCTCTTGTATTCCTTCCCTAGAACAATACACTTTTCTTCCCGATGAAATCTATACGGTTTCGCTTTTGCTCCCGTTGAGATCTCGTTAACTTCTCAACCGGTGTTTGACACGACTCTCATCTTGCGTGACAGACCCCCCTTTACTACGCATATCCTGTTCTCTCCCTCACCGCCGGAGGTTGCCCTTATAATCCTCACCCTCATCTGTCCCTCACATCACCGTGACTCATAACGGCAGTTCCACACCCCCCTTCCCCCGATGCACGGCCGAGTGTAGTTGTTTCCGTCCTTCGGACGTGGAGCAAATTGGATTGGGCCGAGGGTGGCCAGGTGACGTCTGGTTGATTGGCAGGTTGCTTTCGTCAACGTCCTTAGCTGTGCTTTGGCTTTCCGGTTTTTTTCTTTGAAGATTAAACGAAGTAAGTTGCTCCCAGGTAGTTTGGTATGAACATGGAAGGTTTTGTGAGAGTTACCAGATTCGTTTTTATTTTCTCGAGTACTTACTTACATACGTATAATGTAGAGAAAGTTTTGTAATGCTGCGGTAAATCGATTTCGAGATATCAATGGAAATACACATGAGGAACTGTGGAAATTGGAGAAGATGCTTCTTATAGGTCAACAATTTAAAAGAGCTAACAATGTGTACTGTAAATGAGGAAACAATGAACATGGGATGGTATGGGATGAAAGCAGATTTTGTGAGAATGGGAAGAATAGTTTTTTAGTGATGTTTTGCGAGGAACTGTGAAAATTCTCGAGTTACAGTGACATTTAAACCTGCTAACCATTTTATTCTAACTTTAAAAGAGGAAACAAAGAACAAGAGTAGAAATTAGCTAATTGGATTGGGCTGAGGGTGGCCAGGTGACGTCTGGTTGATTGGCAGGTTGCTTTCGTCAACGTCCTTAGCTGTGTTTTGGCTTACTGTTTTTTTTTTCTTTGGAGATTAAACGAAGTATGTTGCTCCCAGTTAGTTTGGTATGAAGAAGGCAGGTTTTGTGAGAGTGGGAAGAATCGTTTTTATTTTCTCGTGTACTTACTTATGTACGTATAATGCTGACACAAGTTTTGAAATGCTGCGGAAAATCGATTTCGTGATTTCAACGGAAATGCACGTGAGGAATTATGGAAATTCTAGAAGATGCTTCTCATAGGTCAACAATTTAAAAGAGCTAACAATATTATGTATACTGAGGAAAAGGAATCAAAGAACCAGAATATAAATTATTTGCTATTAATTTATAACTGTCCTACCAACACTAATAAAATCGTAAAAAGAAATCTAGAAAGTACTTCTCTTGGGCTGACGAGTAAAAAAAAGGAATAGTGTTATGGTTACTGTAAAGAGGAAACAAAAAACATAATAGCAATGCCGTGAGATATTCCATCGTGAAGCTGTCCCTGACGCGCCACGTTATAAAAGCCGAAGTATAGAGCTTGTTTCGGATATGGCGGTGCCCCGCTGGTGGGAGATACCTGTTGAGAAACCCTTACCAGCGGACAGAAAGTTGTAGTCGGATTTTGTCATCCTAAGGGCAATATCACCGACACCTACCGAGCCAAAAGCATGGACTACACTTGCGGGACTACTGATCTTAGTGATGGACGCGCCCGAAATCACTAGTAACCAATCAATCAATCAATCAAGGACTTTTTTTATCGATCATCTTAGAAAAAAGAAGGTACTTGCTCTTTTTTACTTTTCTAAATTACGTTCATGAGGTTTTGCTGAAGCTAAGCAAATCTTAATCACGCGTTTTGATAGTATTTTTTTGAAAATTATAAATAAAACGTGTATATATTTTTGTTAGGCTCCTTTTAACGACGCTTTAATTACTGAGAGCGTAGGCTTCCGCGGCCGGAGACAGTATTTAATTGGCTGTCCGTGTGACGCCGCGTCCATGGCAAAGGTGCCGACGTGCATTGCGCCCTGAGGAAGGTCGCAGAATGGTGACCGAAACGTCGGCACCTTTGCCATGGACGCGGCGTCACACGGACAGCCAATTAAATAATGCTTTAATTACTGATTCCCGTAATTAAACGATAGAATGTATTAATAAAACATATGATATATTATATAACATATTTAATAAAAATGTTGGATAATATTTAATTACAGATATTAAATCATATATTAATAAAAATCGTATGGAAACCACATTGAATCGGGAACAGAAACTTATTTCAAGCGGGTTGGTGCGTTCATTATGTAGAGTTGCGAACATCTATGTTGTAGAGGTGGTGCCGTTAAAAACTAACAGAATATGCGTGTGAATCTCACTCTTGACACGAAATGGACTTTGCGTGACTAAACGGGTGCGTGCGTGGCTTCGTCCGTGACTGTCTGGAAAGATCTCACGCGCCGCTGTCGACAGGCTGTAATAAATTAGCGTTGACCGTCATTTCACAGCTTCTAAGCGACTATTTAACAAC
Organism: Gryllus bimaculatus; assembly: GCA_017312745.1. NCBI lineage: Eukaryota > Metazoa > Arthropoda > Insecta > Orthoptera > Gryllidae > Gryllus > Gryllus bimaculatus. The sequence continues at coordinate 2,359,806 of BOPP01000151.1, forward strand.
TTTCGCTTGCGTTGCGTAAAATCTATTAGCACCACCTAACAAATGACTCCACACAAATGAGATATACGCAACGGTATTGAGCATTATCTAACAATGTACTAGAAATTCCATAATAAAAAACAACATTTAATCAACAACGAGAAGGAAGCACATCTATAGCAAGGGAGGTAGACAAAAAAGAATAAAACAGCTGAAGTAGGGAGTAGATGTTAAAAAGCAAGTTAATTCATATTCATATTTGGGAGTAATATTCACCGGGTCAGTATTCTTTAGCAAAGCTGAAGACCAGTTCCTGCCCAAAGCTAGGATTGCCGTAGAATTCCTTTGAGAGGTACTAATTACAGGGAAATTTGCGGATTGGCAATCTACACTGGAATCGTTCGATTCAACAGTGAACTAAGATTACGCTTCATCCTTTGAGAACATCTAGATATAGCAGACCAACTAATACAAACAGGTTCTTTTAAAATCACTGTGAGGTCAACCGAAATGCACTTCTGAATACATTATAATGGAGATAGATTCGGCCCCATTGAGTAAAAAAATTCTGAATAGAGCAATTCTTTACTTGACTAAATTGATGCAGTTGTCTAAAAAAAGATTCACTATGCTACGTACTATTAAACGAACTATTAAGTTGATCCGAAAATGCTCACTACCGAAAATTTATCTGGGTTGCTAACTGAAACTGGGTAACTATACTGAATAAAAACATCGATTCTCTCAGTTGCGATCAACTATTTAATGATCTTCAAGAGTCGAGTGAGATTGAGACAACGATTTCACATCTTTGCGACGTCACACAATAATGTCTTTGAGAAGAATAAAGCTAGAAAGTCATTCTCATCTTATTGTCCAATAGAACACAAAGAATTCTCTAAATTTCATCGATATTTATACTCGAAAATACTATTAGTGCAAACTAAAGTAATGCCACATGTTAGGTTAGTCCGTTTAACTTCAGTTTTACGTGAATTCAAAATCATATCTTGCAAACTATCGGAACTAGAAACATGTATGATATGCAACGTCAATCACATGGAAACATTAAAACGTGTTGTACTCCATGTTCTGGCCAATTTATAACCAATTAATGTGATATCCACTTAGAAATGATGCGATAAAAGTTCAAAATATCTATATACAGTTATTGAAGCTGAATGATCAGAGAAAACTACAACCATTGTTTCATGTTCTCAAAACATATTTCAAGACTCGTTCATTTGCGTTATATGACTAATCCTCTTTTTAATGTTAATTATATTCAACACATATTATGTAATTATATTTTTCTAGTAATGAGAAATAGGGAAATCCAACAGACTTTTGTAAAACAAAATCGATGTAAAAGGTCAAGTCCTAATTGAAAAACTGTAATAGGCATGGCTTATAAACGTTATCCCTTGGACAAAAAGGTTAAATAAAATGTCCAAATGTTTGTCTCCTTAAGTAGTGTCAGAGAAAAACAAACTGATTCTACCAATATGAGACAACTAATTCGAAGGATCTTATTTTAACAAATTATCTCAATAAACCTCATTTACTACAATACAAGATATTGGTAACTGTAAGAGGCATTTTTTATAGAACTGCGTGAATCTGAAATATTATTTTATTGGCATTTATTTTACAATATATCATTATTTTCATGAATTTTTTTCTTTATCACAACCAGAAAATGATCATTTGATTTGCATAAATATCCCAGCGTTCTAGGTTGTTGGTACGGAGATATATTAGAGAGTTTTGCGCTCCTCACGGATTTGATGCGCAAGCATAAAATATAAGGTCATAATTGGCGCATTTATTCGTGGTTGGTTGATGATTCTTCTCTTCAAAAGGCAATTTATTGAACGAAAAATACTCCTAATGTTCATTTTTCAATAATAATATTTAATATCTTAAAGCAATCTCAGCTAAATTCTGTTAGGGGTATTCCATTTCCAAATTACATGTTTCGGAGGTATTTTAACCTTCAATTTTATTTCTTTTTAATATCCTAGAACAATCGAATAACTCACGAACAGTTACGATTAGCTTTTTTTTCTTCCTTCCATTAAAATTCTTGAGGTCACAAGCAGTTCCTTCGTATTCAATGTAATTAGTAAATGAAATATATCTAAGGAAGATTTAAAGATGTATGAGAACATCCTGTATATTCCAAAACATTAAATGGATTTGCAGAGCTTTCGAGATTGAGATTGAGATTGAGGTTTAGGATCGGTAAAATGTATATGTTCATTTTTTATATTAACCCTCCTTCAATTTATAAATTTTTGGCACCTTCTTTATGTCGACTTTAATAAAACATAGTAATTCACTGTAATATTTGCCAGTTCTTTCTACAGCATAAAGTCATTTGAAATGCTTTTAATTCAAATGAAGCAAAAGTTTACTGTCTAAAATAGTGACAAATAATTATGCATTGGGTTTTACTAGAGAAGAAAAAATGATGGATGTGGGGCTATTTAGTATTAATTCGAGGGAGTAAATTGCTTTCTACGAAAACGTCTTTTACGGTTTGACCCGTTGGTAATTATGGACGTTATTATTTTATTTCGAGTCGATTACAAACACATTATCTTCAAGATCAAGGAAGCTACTTGGGCCAACAAAGTTTCCTTTCCGTGCACATCAATATTAAATGATTTCTTAGACATTTCTTATGCGTGAGACTAGTGAACAGTGTTTGCATTTCTTGTTAATCTACAATGAAGGAATAAGTGCGCAATTTATCTGCCGTGGCATGATATGATACTTCTTTATTTTCTCCGGAAGAAAGGAAGGGTCTCTAGGAGGATGTAAGCCTATGTATAGATTCACTCATCACATTGGCTTTAAAAGTGCCCTTGAAATGGAATCTTCTTTCCAACTATTTAGCTTTTCTTATATCAGTTGTATTATGAAGGAAGATATATACATACGAGTACAGGCAAATCTTGGAATAATAATTTATTCCATGCAACTTACTTCTCAATAGTTTCAGTGTTAGGGACAACAATCCATGAATCTGTACGAATCCCGCACATTGGTCGAAAACAACGCCATATGACCAAAATTTCATCCCAAATGTGCTCCAACGCCTACGACCAACTTCAAATACTTGCTTTAGACGGTCGATTCTCGAAATGGATTCTCCACGTAGAATCTCACCATCCGGCATGGTAGGAACACCGCCTCCTCCCGCAAAAAACATGCACTGCGCTAACGGGATTTATCTCCACAGCAGTTGACGTACTCTGAAACATTATTTAATCAATAAATGAATCCAAATGAGTGTCTGCTTCTTTCGTACCCTTAACTCCTCTATCTATCCTTTTACCCAACTCATTAAATGCTGCTCTTTAACGCTATACGGCGATTCGACACCAGCTACGTAGCTGGGTCACGTTCAGCGAGTGGAGGAGAATACTAACGGCCGTCTGCTTTGATCGGTAGTTTTCCGTGGTTTCTCCGATCAACACCAGGCGAATGCCGGAGCAGTATCCTGCCAAATGGGCAACGGGCTGCACGCGGTCTTTCCTTCCCACTTCGTTGTCCTATCCTCACACCTTACTTACACATATGCACTGCACTGTCACCACTGAGACCAGTCAGAAACGTAGAGCTGGGTCAGTTCCCACCTGATTGAGTAAAATTCCCCCAGCCGGCGTGTAGGTTGGAGTCAAATCTCACCATCTCACCATTCGCGGCGGCGGCGGCGGCGGCGGCGATGGTGTAACGGTTAGCGTACTGGACTGTTGTACCCAAGTTGGAGGGTTCAAACCCGATCGAAGCCGTGGATTTTTCAGGGCGAAAAAATCCTTCGTACGTCTTTCTTCGGAGGGGAAGTAAAGCCGGCTGTCCCATGTTAGTAGATTTACTTGCATGTAAAAGATCCTCAAGCCTAAATGAAGTAGCCTCTGAGCTAAATTCAAATCGCAAGTTTCTCGCCCAAGAAATACCTCCTTTCTCTGCTAGTTGATGAAAGGTGCGTAGCGAAATTTGCGTGGTCAGACGGAAGAGCGGGCCTAATGACCCGAGTCTCGCCATGTAAAATAAGGCAAATTCAATTCAATTCAATCCACCACGAAGAACACCGCCACCTCCTGCAATAAAACATGCACTATGCTAATGTTACTAATCTCTATAGCTGTTGCCGTACCCGGAAACATTATTTAATCAATGAAACCAAATGACCGCTTCTCTCGTCCCCTTAACCCTTCCGTCCATCCTTTTATCCAACTCGTTTTATATGCTGCTCTTCCCTGCTCAACGTCGATTCGTCATGCCGTCTGCAGCGCAGGAGACGCCCCCAAAGTTGAACATTTGAAATATTCATTCCCTTATTCGTTGACTTTCCGGTCGTTTAAAACTTCACTCCCCTCGTCTGGGCGTATGTGAAGTTCACTTTTTCTCTCTGACACGGTATACTTAAGTGGTCGATGGAGAATCCAGCATTGCAGGAGGCTTTGGAGCGTTTGCCGGATATAATGACATCGATCGCTTAAACATTCGATACAACTGAAAGCTCTCGCTATAAAGTTGTTCGTCGCTCAGGCAAAGAAGAACAAAAAAAGATTTCTTCTTCTTCTTCGTGTTTGTTCGGTGGATGTGTGCTTTCGATGGAAAAGTTGCCTTTCTGGTGGCTTATGCGTTTATGTTGTTTTTAAAGCAATTTAATGGCGATCGAACCGAGAATTGATGGAAGACCTCTGCAGAGAAAATGGAAAAGGAGTGCAGGAGCAATTTCTTCATACAATTTGGTCGGAGTGCGACTAATTCGTGATCGTTGGGGAAGTTTCTTGTTGCAAGGATGCACAGAAGTTCTCATTAATGATTGGTTGTTTTTTTTCTCTTGTCGATCGTCTAGCGTGGTGAAATGACTGCCTGCTGTATGACCATGAAAGTTGCGTTAACGTCGTATGAAATTAAACAATAGGCGCATAGAACAAAGTTGTTGAAAGACATAACATATTTGTGCCTTTTTATTATTAAAAATAATAAATTAAGAACGAAAACTAAATTACAAATGTTTGCAACTGGAATTAAAAAAAAATGGCAACAGAGTGGCTTCTCAATTATCAATGACGTGGGGAAGCAATGCGGTGATACCATTTATTGCAATAACTAGAATGAAAACATTGTATTTAATTATTTTTTTAAAAAACATTGCTGTTGCTTCTAGTTTCATAGAAATAAATTGTTTGTTCCGCTGACTTAACAACTAAGACAAACATGTTTTGCAATTACAGTTTACTGTATTTCGTAATTCAAATATTTATATACTTTTATTACTAATCAATTATTCTCGCCAACGAAATATGAACCTGCCGTTCAGAACATAGGGATAATTTCCAAATGTCTGATACAACCTGTATTTAGATGTTAATAATTTCTATAATTTGGCGTTTGAGCATTTTCCAGAAAGAATTATACATAGTTAGGATAAGCAATAGACTGCAGACTGTCCTAAGTAATGGCGAGAATTGTAATTCTAACGGTAGAGCGTAGTAGAAATGAGAGTAATGGTTAAAATTCATCACAATGTGGATTTTTTGAATAAAAAGTTGAATACTTAAAGTATTTGCACGTTGAATTACCACTAATTATTTTACTTTGACTGATAAGCGTTTTCTTTTTTTGCAGGTGAGTGGCAACTTGAAGATTATAAAACATTGGAGAATACTTGTGAGTAAGAAAAAATGTTTATAAATGTTCTAAGTGTATATACTTATATTCTAAATTATCCATTTACTCTGCAACACACCACAAACTATTTAATGTGTTTAATGCGTCTATATTTAATATTTCATATTGTAATTGTCTTGAAGTATACCCATGCTCAGTGTAACTGTGACAGCGTAGTAATCTGAGTAAACAGGTTTGAATTTAACACTTGTAGAATTAACTTCAAACTTTTGTAACAGCATCGAACCATTCGATTCGGCTTTTCAGTGTGCGGTTGAAGACGTCTCCATTCAAATAAGAACAAACTTTGGACAAGAACGTGAAGGTTGCGGATGACATTCAAATTTGTATTTCTGTCAGTAAAATTGAAGTAATCATTTGTATTCGGAATCAATAGTACTTGTTATCGATGCCTAACGGATATTATATCGATAAAACTGATACTAAAATGAGGACCAACGTTGTGTTTACGTTACAAAATTATCGTTTTATTTTTAGTGTTACATTATCAATTTATCTTAGCAACTGACATTTTTAGTAAGTTTTATAATTGTCTTTTTTAATTTTAAATTTAATTGTTTTTCAATTTCTTTTCGTCAGATTACATAAAAAAATAATACTTTTAAGATGAACAATATTTCTTCACAATGGGAGCATTAGACATTCTTTCTTTAATTGCTTATTAGGTGGGGGATCCGCCTGGATCCGTCACTATGAGGTCAGTTGTCCGATTTCGGTCAATGATTTACCGAAGCCTGACAGTGACAGGTAGAGCGACAAAAGAAAATCCTTCTGTGACCGTATGAAACTACCATTGTGGCACTTAAACAAATTTCTGGGATTTCTGAATTTAATATTTTTAAACAAGATTTTAACAAGTGTAAAAAGCTATTTAAAACGAAGTTTCGAACGTAAAGCATCAATAGTATTCAAGAAATGTTGAATACAGCTTATGCTTGGGGTCTGGAGGCCATGCTAGCCCCACCCCCAAGGCCTTAAGTTTTCGTTTGTTAGCTTCCTTTATTTGGCAAAATTGATTTAAATATTTATTTGTGATAGAATTGTGTAATTATTTAAATAATAGTATTGTATAGTATCGTGTATTTAATACACAAATAACATACACTACCATAACATATATATTTATTATTCAACAAATCTCTATGATGCCTCTCCCCTCAAATGATCGTCTGGATCTTCCCCTGCTGGAGGCGGTGACTGAAAATAACTAATGGCAGAGGACTGACGGTGGGTGCGTAGTCTCCCTTCAAAATTGATTCGTGAAGAGGTTGCACTTGCAAGAGGCGACTGTTCTACGGAAAGCACCTTCCGATAACCGGGTACTTTATGTAAATAGTGGTGTTATAATACCATATACATTCTTGCATTGTTTCTAAATTTGCAATTTCCGATAAATCAGTTCAACGAAAATGAGAGTTCTCCTTACTTTTAAGCATCACTGATATTATTCCAGTAAATTATTTTTATAAAAAAATGACGAGGCCTTTGGAAAATTGGATGTTAGTATATTAGTTTTCTGAAATTTTTGAAAATACAGAGTTTGTCCAAATAAGACCAGCACCATTTTTTAGCTTTGATACATATGAGGAGAATATTTAAAGAAACAATCGAAAGCCTTTTCGAACAAAATGTTTTAAGCACATTTTAAATTGTCTATTTATTAAACTATATTACTCTAAAAGTATTCATATTTTCGGAAAATGAACATGACCTTATTTGCATATCCGCCTTCGCAAACAGATTCTTTTAAAATACATATTTCAATATAGTAAGAAGACGCTGAAAAGAAATTGAGCTTTAGCGATTTTCGAAAAACAGGGACTTTTAACCATAACGAGACCTGTATTATTCTCTTAAGCGTACTTTACACTGCCCAAGGACAATATTTAATGAAAGAATTTGAAACCATTTTTAAGAACACTTTGAAAATGTTGAGGCTTCATGTAAATACCATATAAGTATTGTAGCAGCACTAGTTTAGTATTTTTGCTTTTGAGTAGATCACAGCCAGCCGTGGTCTACTCGAGGCCACATAAAAAACCCTCTGCATTTCTCAGCCTTGCCGCGACCAGACATTTGGGTCATCATGTATTTCGATTGTTTTGTTATCTCTTGACCGATTATGTCATTTTTCTTCTATTCCGAATTGCCTGCCTTCTTCTTTCTTCCGCATACAGCGTTTGGCTTCATTGCCTACTAAGCACACATGCCGGAAGACCGGTCGGGAGCTTAGAGCTTATCTTTGCTGGGCTTTGCCTTGATGGTGGGAGATACCTCGGTGGGGAAAACCCCACTAGCCGACGGTAGACCGGTGCCGTATCTCGCCATACAGCGACGGAAAGATCACAGCCACTTCCCGAGCAAAACATGAACTGCACTTATGAGACTAATGACCCTTGTAGTTGGCGTTCCCGGAATCAATAAAACAATCGATTCATTGCCTACTGAAGACCTTACCTTCCACGCCGTCCGCTGTGGTGTGTATGGTGCGCCGCCACCGCCACCGCCCCGCTGCCACCACCATCACCTCCGTCACCAACACTGCCACCTCTACCACCAGCACCACCAGCACCAACACCACCACCAATACCTCCACCTCCACCACCAGTACCACCAGCACCACCAATACCTCCACCTCCACCACCAGTACCACCAGCACCACCAACTCCACCGCCGCCGCCGCACCACCAGCACCAACCACATGCACCACCACCAGCAACACCATCAGCACCACCACAGCACCACCACCACCAGCACCACCACAACAGCACCACCAATACACCACCATCACTCACCACCAGCACCACAACATCCACATCACACATCACCACACCAGCACCACCACCACCATCACCGACCACCATCACCCACTCCACCAATCAACGCACACATCTTAGCAAAACCACCCCACCAGCACCGCCACCAGCACCACCACCACACCAGCACCACTCACCAACCCAGCACCACCACCACCAGCACCGCCACCCAACCCACCAGCACCACCACCACACACAACACCAAACCACCACCACTCAACCCCACGTACACTACCACACTAAACCACCCCACCACCCACCACCCTCATCACCAGCAAGAACCACATACCACCTCTCCAGTCCACACACCAAAGAACCACCACTATACCAATACCATCCACCCAACAATTCAACTATAGATATCAAAATTCCTCCAATCTCCATTTTCACACAAAGCATGATAAAGATAAACACAATCCAATATCAATTAAACACAAATCCAAACCAACAACACCGCCTTCCGCCAACCCCCCCCCTCACCGGCCAAAACAAACACACAACCCTCCTCCCAGACGCCGCCCCGCCCCGCCCGCCACCAACGACAAGCCGCCGGTGCACCGAACCAGATGATTGGGCCGCCAATAGCCGACCAGTAACCTCGCTACAGTCCGCCTAACCGACAACAACCGCCCAAAAAAGACACAGCCGCCTCCGACACCGCCACCGCTCCCGCCGCTCTAGCAGCCGGCCGTCGTCACACGGGGTGGTTTTGATCGATTATCTCATGCGTCCAGTCAGCTGCTACGGCCAGGAGCAGGGCTCGAATGCCATGTCATCCTTTCGCTGGTGCATTCTAGACGTAGCTAACTTGTAAATAGATGTTTACCACAACATATAAGTGATAGAATGTAGAGTTATTGGTCGATTTTTTTGTCATTTTGTGTCCTTTTTCGTGTTTTTGTTGGTGCATGTTCCATGAATTTACAATGACAAACAAAAACAAATTTTTAATTGTGAGTTTTGCATTGTGTATTTCCTGACGAAATTCACTACTGCGGCGGACTGTTTTACGAAGTCTCAAAATTAAACGTTCGATAACTTCCTCGACTTTTCCAATCTAACGGTTGGAAGATTTGAGTTATAAACTACATTTCCTTCTAAATTAAGACTAGATTAAATATAATTTTTAAATAATTACATAATATTTAAAATCATAAAGTGTATTAAATATGGAAACATTTTCATGCATCTTTGACAGTATTTAAAAAAAGGTAATTTTCCCTTTCATTTTAAGTCATTTTATAGGTCATTTTCAATTTCTTTTAAATTATCACAACCCCAGTGCTGGTCATTAGTCTCGTAAGTGTAGGGCATGTTTCTTCACTAGAGGTGGCAATGTTCACTGGACATGGTGAATCCGGCGTCAACCTACACGTCGCAGCAATGAGGCACCGCCCCACTAGGGTCAAACCCTAAGCTCCGGACGTGGATGGTACTGTAGTACATGTAAGTGTGTGTGAATGAAGGAAGGGCATAGGAGAAGGAAGAGGCGGACAAATCGTGCGCTACCCGTGGCGGTTTGTCAGGGTACTGAGCCAATTTTGACCTACTGTTGATCGGTAAAAACCACCGAAAACTACCGATCGGAGCAAACCAACCGCTAAAATTTTGTTACCCCAATCGTTTGTCAGGGTACTGGTACGTCTTTGGCTTACTGTTGATAAAAAAAACAAGGAAAACTACCGATCAGAGCAAACCGACCGCTAAAATGTTGCACCGGACTGCTACTGAGCTCGACCTTTTTCAGTAACTGGTGTCTGTAGCTAGGACCTGCATACGTAAGCTTGCACAGCTCGATTCCACAAATTCTTGGCTATCCGGGAGACGACGCGTCGTTGGCTGAGAGGCCGACATTTCGCCTGACATGTCGCAGGCTTCCTCAGGCCAGTGACGCAGGTTTCCTGCGCCATGTCAGGCGAAACGTAGTCCTCTCAGCCAACGACGAGGCGTCTCTTGGATAGTCTAGAATTTGTGGAATCAAGCCGTGGAAGCTTACGTAGGCAGGTCCTAGCTACAGACATCAGTTACATAGACAGGTCAAGCTTAGTAGCAGTCTTGTGCAAAATTTGATCTGATCGATAGTTTTCCCTGCTCTTTTTTCGATCAACAGTAGGCCGAAATCGGAGCAATACCCTGACTAAGGGTCGGGGTAACAAAAGTTTAGCAGACGGGTTTATGTAGCTAGGACCTCCTGATCAGAGGCTCTGCAGTGACATTGATACCTCGACATTGCTCAGCCGGTGGGGTGTATTCCGCAGTCATTTTCCTATTGTTTCTCATTGTCCACCTGTCTCCCTTCCGCATACACTGGTCGGCTACATCGCCCTCTCAAGCCCCTTCCCTCCCATGCCACCCGCTGCGGTGTGGCCGCCGCGGCCGTCGACACGCGGGGCGGCGTGGGCGGCGCGGGCAGCTGCGGCCGCGTGTGCCCGACACGCGTAGACCCATCACCCGCGGCGCGTGGCCCGGGAGCAGGCACGGGCGTGGGTGGGGTCGATAGTCGCCTGGTCAGGTGACGCCGCGCCGGTTCGAGAGGTGCCGTCTACGCAAGCCGGTGTCTGACGTCCACGAGATGATAGTGTGGCGTCATAACAGTCGCCTTGTACAAACGTACCAAAATCAGCCACGTGCGTTTCATGCTCATGGACAGCGCTGGCGGAAGAGACGCTGGGCTGACCAATGGCTAACCTAGGGAGCGGAAAGGAAGGGGTGCCGTGTCGTAGGTGGGCACTTGTAAACCCCGTAGACCACTTGCGGCAAACTTGTGAACCCCGTAGACAGGTTGGCTGCGGAAACACGTCGGCGGAAACAGCGAGATGACGCAGTTTCGTCAGCCGGCCCAGAAGGTAATATAAACGGACCCCGGACCTAATTTTTATGCGTGCAAGTTGCTTAGCTTAAGTTGATTAGCGTCTAACTAAAAACTAAATTTGTGAAGTCTCGCGTATGCATATTTTGTTTTACTCTGAGACTCAACATCTGTAAAGGTACATCACCAATAAAGTGTTAACAAGAGACTTAAAAAGTATCATCTCATGACTATGCGTACACATATCACGGAAAGGCGAATTAAAATTTAATACAATATACCAAATGTATTAAATTCGTAAATGTAATAAATAGCATTCACATCGAATTCATAAATTCGCTGAGATTTTAGTTATTTAACAGAAATTTGAAATGACGATCCCATGTTTGAAAGCAAGTACGTATAAAAAACGAAGCAAAAATTAAAATTCCATTTAATTGTTGGGTAGAGATTTCTCTCTACAAAGTTGATGGCAATGACATCAAGACTTGAAATACCATCGAAGCTCGTTACGTATGTATGCACGATAGCAGCCTGGCTCAAGCGCGCCGTTCGCACGACTCTTGTCGATGCCGTTGCCGATCCCATACGCCCGCACGACCTCCTCAGTCCTCACCGACCACGCGCGCCGTTCCCGCCACCGCTGCCCCGCCGTCCTCGGCGTAATCCTCGCCCTTGCCACTGGACCCGCCGCCCCGGCCACCCTCTCCACCCCCGCTACGGCCACC
>BOPP01000151.1:2374600-2402768 GCA_017312745.1 Gryllus bimaculatus
GCCCTCGTCTTTTCCGAACAATCTCGGCCGTCGACGCCGCCTGCCTCCGGCGCTTGTTTCGCCAAGTTGGCGCACCTGTCACCGCGTGCTGTGGCCGTAGGCGGTAAGGGCGGCTCTGCCGCTCGTTTGTCCGGAGCGGACAGGGATTACCAACCTGGCGAAATCAAATTCCCTCGGAGCTCGCAGGCGGGGCTCTAGGGGCCGATGTGCAAGGAAGAGTGGGAGGTGCGTGGGTCGGACGTTGAAGCAAGATGGCGCCGGAGGGTGCGGAGTGGAATGGGGTGGAGTGGTGTGGAGAGGAGCGGAGGGGAGAAGAGAGACGCAGAAACAAGCTCGAGTGGCTGTTTGATTCATGGGATCGCAGCGGACACAGGTGCTGCAGTGAACGTCGTGCTGTGTAGCGTTGGCTTCATTTTCTACGTGGGTCGAACGAGAGGAGCTTAGGTGGACTTGGGTCGACAGACACGGGTATACTTAGAGTCGTGCGCCAGGAGAGTTTCTACGCACTGAACCTCATCAGGGGCTACGAGTAAAAATTGCATTTATTAGAAATCAGATCACTGAGAAAAAAAAGTGAATAGGACCACACTTCCAGTATCTGTTATGATTGTGGTGAAAACGAAATTTTTTTTCATTTGTTTTAAGATCCAGTTCGTGCTGCCAACATCATTTCCGTTGATAGCACTCTCACCAGCCTGTAATAAATATTTGTGGCACACTGTACTATCAGGAGTTGAAGTCTTTTCAGCTCTAATTTTGCCCGAGGCGAGAGGAGGGGTGGTTGGCAGTTACTCTATTATTACGTCTGTGGTACCGTTTGGTGCATTCCATCGTATTAGACGGTTCAGTGGGAACGGTTGACGCTGCAACGTATCTGACCGGGAGGTTCTAAAGTTCGAGTTTTCACAAAGGTGGATTTTCTACAATTAGCCTTAATCAGCCGCTGTCTGGAGGAGAATTCTGGCGATAGACTGTTTTGATCAGTATTTTTTCGTACTTTCTCTGATCAACACCAGGCAAATGCCGGAGCAGTACTCAAACAAACGAGTTACAGTCCACGCGCGATCTTTCCTTCCTCTTTCTTGCCCTATCCTCACCCAATCACACACAAACACACGTACATTCACATATTTGCTGACCGTTCTGAGCTCACGGCTTGTCCCGGTTGGGCGATACTTCCCTTGTTGGCGATACCTGGAGTGAGAAACGCAGCAAGAGAATCCAGCATCGGGTCTCAAGAGGGAGAAGCGTGGGAAACAGGAGTACCCTTCGCATTTAATTTCGAAACACCGATGGCCTCCCAGTTGGTAGAACATTCATGGCGGTGACGATGTAACGGTTAGCGTATCGGACTGTTACACCCAGGTTCTAGAATTCAAAGCTGATCGAAGCCGTGGGTTTTTAAGTACGAAAACATCGTTCGTACGCATTCTGTCGGAGGGGACGTAAATCTAGCTGTCCGATGCGGTAGATTTATTGGATGTAAAAGATCCTCAAGCCTAAATTAAGACTCTGAGCTAAATTCAAGTCGCCTATTTGCTCGAGTGCTAAATACCTCCCTTGTTTACCATGTAGTGAATGGAGCTTATCGAAATTTGCGTGGTCAGGACGAAGAGCAGACCTCATGGCCTAAGGCTCGCCACGTAAAATAAGGCATCAACGCAATTCATGGCCATTGTGTAAAAGTCACTCTTCGGAAGACTTAAGTTGTTCTCTGCATCCCCTTGATGCCTCACTCAAAACGTTGGTAGGGGACACTTGCTGTACACAGAGAGACGAGAAGTTTGTCCGTGGGAGATTTTAATGTGTGGATGTACATCTATAATCTGGAATTGTTTTTTCTTTGATGAAACCTGATTGCTGTTATTATTAATATTAAAAATATTAATAATTGTTAGTGTTTCTGATGCTAGAACAATGGGTTTTTCAAGTCGTTTCAAAGCTACTCATTGAAGCTTTAGAACAACTCATCAAAAATTTATATTACTAGTTTTCCTACTAATGCAAAATACAGGTGGTCTCGTGCAGAATTATTGTCCTTAGATGATAGCTAACATCATTGACAATACTATTTTTCCCCGTTAAATGTTTGCCGAATTTAGGAGTGGAAATCAACTCAAAACGTCTGTTACATGTGACCTTCCTGCTCTGTATGCTTATCGGTGTATACTTATTTAATTATCTATTTAAAATTAAATGAAACATTTGCAGAGAACTTGATATTTAAGACATTTAGATAAAGAGCAGTTGTCATTTCTGTTTTGCAGCAATAAACCTGACAATCAACTGTTACATTTGAACAAATAAATTCAAAATATTTGTACTGTTTTTGGATTATAATAGAGTTTGATTTTCAGTAAAATGGAACAATGCTTGCAATTCTTAACAAAGCCAAGAATAAAACGTTTGAACGTTGCCCAGAAATGTTCTTCCTCTTTTTCAATTGTCTGCAGCGAAGAACAACAAACTCGTGTTAAAATTTCGAAAGAGCAATCGGACTTTTTGTGGTTTTTGGAATTCGGCGAATTCCTTTTACGAAAATATTACATTCACGGCAGATCCCAACAGACATGAGAAAACTTTCAGCCCGAGTCAAACCCTTCCTTTCTGCGGCGTCTGTCGGAATACGTACAATCAATCTGTGGCATCCAGCGTCAGTGTCGCCAACTGTTCCATGCCGGTGAGCCGCCATCGATTTTTGTTGTTTAGTTTTAGCATCGACGTTGGTGCCGAAAGCTCGCTTTGCATACTTTCATTTTCCCTTTTCTCTCTGGAGGTCTGACCGTCTTTTATTTTCTATTGAACTCTCGAATGTCCCGACTTTGTATAGAGCGTTTTTTTTATAAGAATGGACCATTTTGACTGGTGTGGCAACACAACTGACGGTTCTGTGGTCGTTGTGTCCTTGAGCCAATTAGACTCTGCTTTCTCCATTCGTTCGTTTACAGTTGGCTAGCTTGTACATGGCTTCGACGCTTCCTTTTGAGATGTGCTCATATAGTGCGCCACGAGTCATTTTTAAGACATTTTCCCTACATATGTTATTAAATTTCAATATTTCCCCGACTCGCGTATGTGCATATACCTCAGCGAAATTCTTAGATTTCTGCATGTCTTCTATGGAGGTATCAACAAACACTTCATGAAGAGGCCTGGCTGAATAGCTGCCGTGCGGAGGGGTACTTCTCTGAATTACTAGTGGTGTTCACTTGTTTAGCGAACTGTCGCTTTCGCTCATTCTTATAAAAATCGCTCTATATTTTAAACTTCCCCTCCTCTCGTGTTGTTTGGTGGTGAGATTTAAAAGAAGTGGGGACATCCAGAATAGATGGAAACAACTAAACACTGCACAGTTTCCTTTATGCCTTCATTTAGTGTAGTTCAACCCTGTTTTCTTTTTTTTTCGCCTTTCTTTGTCTTCTAAGAGTCGCCCATCTCCGGCTTAGAATTATCACTCCATGTGCAGACACCGTGGAATAGGTGGGGTGGAATATGTGAACACCCAACGGCAGTTACCGTGCGTCCGAGATAGGCCAGAAAGAACACATTGCTCATGAGTAGAAGAGTTATCCACGCGTATTGTTGCTGTTCAAAAAACATCGGGTTGCCAGCTGGTGATTTTAATCGACCGGAAATGGTTTGCGTCTGGTTAGTGATTTATTCCATCGTTTTTCCTTGTGTACTTTCTTAGGCATGTGAATTTTCTGCACCGATAGTGCTTGACGAAAAGCTGGGAAGTCGATGTTTTTGGGTCGGCATTATGTGTAATTGCCTCTCTCCTCTGTGACGTCACTCGAGTGTAGATATTCCGCGCGCCAATGTCTACAAGTCTCCCCATCCATCACTGGAACGTGGTTCTTGAGCCCGTGTCGGTCATTGTCCATACACCTGCGCAAGCATAGCTTGATATCTTAACCCACGTAGTCCTACATGATTTCCTCCCAGCCACAATGGCACAACGTAATCAAACACAATGCAAACACTCAGAACCTGAGGCAGCATTCAGTCCCGTCACATTTGAATATATGGTTATGATTCTACTCTGCCCAGCACATTACTTCATACGCTGGAATTGTACTTTAACTTCCCCTTTTTTGTCCGCGAAAAATATTTCATTAATTGAATTTTTCCGGTGCAATCGTCAGCGCTATTTAACGAGTTGGGTTGTATCTGCTAAACATTAAAGCATGCGGATCTTAGATTTTTATATTTCCAACAAAATTCAGTAAATTTACGGGAATAATTATCTAGTTGATGCGCCCGAAATTACTGACAACCAACCACCAACCGACATGCGGCAACTTCCCCCGGGAAGTGAAGCATCTCCACTCCGCAGAGGAGGAGGAGGAGGAGGACAACTGGCAACAGGGCGGCCGCCTCTCGCGTAGGTGTAGCACGGCGGCCTGAGGTGGTAGCACGAAAGGGACTGACTTTAACGTGACCCGTTAGGAGATGCCTCTAACATCAAAATATTAAACCTGTCATCAAAAGGTAAAACTATCATCAAAACAAAATCATGATCTCGAAATTCACAATCTTGCAAAAACAATATGTATGTGTCTATCAGCTCCGGCAACACTCGGGGAAAATATGTTGCATGTAAACAGTGGAAGAAATAACGGAAAATTATTAATTTTGAGCTTATGTTGAAGTTATTTTGCACACTGTTGTACAGGACATCTACATACCGAAATATCCCCGAGAACTAGCACTTAGATGTTAGTGGCGGTTTCGCTTTAGCATTGCCATGTTTCACTCGCAGCACCTCTACTCCGAAGAAAAGGAAAACTGGCAACACTGCGGCCGCCTCTCCGCAAGCATAGCGTAGGTGTCCGTTCGAAAGCACGGCGGCCTGCGGGGGTGTAAAGCGGATGTGGCAGGGCATTACAACGCTCGCTGCCTTTGTCATCAAAACAAAATCAATTGAAACTGTCATCAAAAAGTAAAACTTTCATTAAAACAAAATCTTGATCTCTCTGGAAGCTCATAATCTTGCAGAAACAATATTTATTTATCTATCAGTTCAGGCAACACTCGAGCAAAATATGTCGCTTGTAAATAGTGGTTGCAATAATGAAAAGTGATGTTTTTTGAGGTTATGCTGGAGTTGCGTTACTGTCCACCAACACACCGAAACATTCCCAAGAATTAGCATTCATGTGATGATGTCTGTACTGCTTTAAAGGGAGTTAACATAAAAATCGTAAAATTTGAATATTTATTATTTTTAAGTAAAGCTATCATTAATGACTCACATGACATAAGTATACTACAACATGTGTAGAAAGTGTTGTTTTACTCAAGTGCCAAATTTCAAGACGATATTTTTGATATTTCCTGAGAAAAAAAATTCATCGAGATCGTCAATTTAACATTGGCAACATAGGACTCATTGTCTCACCATAACACTACAAGGTTTCGCCCTCATCTATTAGCACGCACCTAAAAAAGAGTAGCAGCATCTCCACTCCGAGGAAAAGGAAAACTGGCAACACTGCGGCCTGCCGTCCGCGCGCGAAGCGTGGGTGTCCGAACGAAAGCACAGCGGTGGCGGGCTGCGCGGGGCGGCGCGCGGGAGCAGAGTGGCAGGAGGTTTCAGCACGCCGCCGCCCGGAGGCGCCACTGTCAATTAGTGGCAATTTCGGGCGTCAGGGCGCGCGCGCTCTCCCACGGGCGGCGCGCCGCTCTCACCTGCCGGCCGCCCCCGCCCCCGCCCCCCTTCCCCGCCCTCGTGGCTGCGGATCGCACGGCTGACAGCAGACGGCCAGGCCTGTCCTTGCCGCGGGGCGTGTGGCTGCATCCCGGGTCTTCCCTCTGGTTCATCCACTTTCGTTCCTCCAGGCCCGCAGAAGGCCCCGATTTGCGGCTGTGTGATATCGCTTTGGTTCATCTTTACTTCCGCTGTTACTTCCGTCACTACATCTGCCTCTCTTCTGTTTCCTGAACTTTTCTTCTCATTTTCGTCCCCTCTAGCGTTCTCGTTTTCGTCCTAGAGAACTGTCGGGACTCAATTTCCGTCCTCGCATTCTTTTCCAATTTCGTTCCCGTTTTCATCCTCGACTTTATCGCTACTTTCGTTTCGTCCTGCGATCGTCCCTCCATCGTCTTCACCATTCTTCCCCCCTCATCGCCCTCGCCTCACCCCCGCCTTCCAGCCGTTCCGTCCCCGTTCCCTCCCGATTCCGTCCCCCTCCATCTCCCTTCTTTGTTCCCTTATCCTTCCCCTTCCGTCTCCCGTTGTCCGCCTCTTCCGTCTCCCTCTTCCGTCCCTCTTACCGTCCCCTCTTCCGCCCCTCTTCCGTCCACCCTTTCCCCCCCCTTCCGTCCTCCCTTCCGTCCCCCCTTCCGTCCCCCTGTCCGTCCCCCCTTCCGTCCCCCTTCCGTCCCCCTTCCGTCCCCCTACCCGATCCCCTTCGCCCCCCGTTCCGTCCCCCTACCGTCCCCCTTCCGTCCCCCTTATCCGTCACCCTTCCGTCACCCTTCCGTCCCCTTTGTCCCCCTTTCGTCCCCCTTCCGTCCCCCTTCCGTCACCTTTTCCGTCCCCTTTCGTTCCCCCTTCCGTTCCCCCATATTCCACGTCCCCCATATCGACCCCTTCCGTCCCTTTCCGTCCCACCTTCCGCGCCCCCCCCCCCCCCCCCCCCCCCTCCCCCTTCCGTCCCCCTTCCGTCCCCCTTCCAGCTCCCCTTCCGCTCCCCTCTTTCCCCTTTCGTCCCCCTTTCGTCCCCCTTTCGTCCCCTTTTCGTCCCCCTTTCGTCCCCCTTTCGTCCCCTTTCGTCCCCCTTTCGTCCCCTTTCTCCCCCCTTCTGTCCCCCTTCTGTCCCCCCTTCTGTCCCCCTTCTGTTCCCCCTTCTGTCCCCCTTCTGTCCCCCTTCCGTCCCCCTTCCGTGTCCATTTCTGTCCCCCTTTTCCATAGCCCGTTCCGCCCCTACTTACGTCCCATTTCTGTCCCATCAAAAAGTGTGTCCCCCCTTCTTGCCCAGCCTGGTCGTGCCTCCAAGCTTGCAGCCGCTCCCGGCTATGCTAAAGAATTGTCAACGATGCCGCTTTGTTCTTGCTGCCACTAAATAAGAGATTAGCGGCTGCTTCCTATCGCCTTGGTTCGTTTTACCTTCCACCGTAACACCCGGCCTCACTTCTCCCCCACTTCTTCCGGCATTTCCGTTTCTATTTCCGTGCCAACGTTTCACATTCTTCGTCGGTTTATTCCTCGCTATCGTCCCCACTTTCGTCCCTGCTTCCGCCCACGCCTTTTATACCCGATTCTCTTTCGTATTCGCTGCCTTTCCCACTTCCGTCCTATTTCCGCCGTCACTTCCGTCCCGCTTCCTTCCCTGCTTCGGATCCTGCTTGTTTCTCGCACCCACATCATTCTTCTAGTCCCGCTTCCATCCCCACTTCCGTACCTTCCTTCCGTCCCGATTCCATGCATGGCTTCATCGTCGATCGTCGCATCCTTTAAGTTTTTGTCACCGTCCCCCCGCCCGACCGCATAACCACCATCACCTCAGATCTGTTCCCGAACTTTCTTTCCTGGAGGCCACTTCTACCTCCGGGCATTCTTCGACCTCAGCTGCTCCACCGCCCTGACAGCGCTCGCTTGCACTCCGCCACGGCCGCCACTCCACCACCACCACCACCTCCACCACCACCATCGACCCACCGTAGCGCTGCCACTGTTCCCTCCCCCCCCACCTTTCTCAGCCATCACCTTGGCCTTGCCACAGCCTCCACTCCGTCATGTCTCCACCCGCCACGTCACCGCCCCGCCTCTCCACCTCCCCGCCATCACACCGGCTGAGATGGCGCAGAGCGTCAACTGAAGGCACTGCAGTGCCTGTGACCGGGAGGTCCTTGGTTCGAGTCCCCACGGTGGCAGGGTTTTTCGACACTAGCTTCTTAGCTACGTCGAATTCAGTCGCTGTTGGAGGAGGATTCTAGCTACATCCTGCAACTTCCCTCTCCCATAACCTAAGCCGGAGGGCGAAAAACAAGATGAAACGACAAAGAGGATTTAAACGACGGACTCACTAGTGACTCACAATGAACCCAAGACGAACATTAAACAATATCCTTATCCCTCCTAAATCCCATCGTATTCCCTTCGCAAATCCATTTCTACTACTACAAATCCAATCTCCTCTGATCGGCAGTTTTCTCTCTATTGTCCGATCAACACCGGACAAACAGACCACCCGCGATCTTTCTTTCCTCTTCCTTATTCTAACCTCTTGCTTACATGCATTACACATGTGTAGGGACTAGTCGGCAACTTAGAGCTTGCTCTGACTGGGCTGGTATCCTTTGGTGAAAGATACCTGGCAGGGAAAAATTCCTCAAGACGACGTTTTTGTCTCCGCCACAGCTGACTAACCAGCGCGGGAAGATCACCACGCCTCCAGCACTACACTTACGACACTAACGATCTTAGCATTTGACACACCCGGAAACACTAATCGATGATGGACACCACCCCCACACTCCACCATTTTCCCACCACTGATTCCGCCCCCCCAACTCCCTCCATGCCCACGCCATTTTCCGCCAACGCTCTGTGTCAGCGACTATCTGTGCTCGGAGAATTACCAGCCCGTGTCCTCCCTCCGGCCTGCCACTTCTCTGCCTCCACCAGCCCCCCCCCCCCTGACAACTCCGCCATCTCGTAACTCTGACATCTCACCTCATACCGGCCGACCCTGGACATGCCCAAGCGCTGACAACGCCTGTGCGTGCAACACTACCATCACTGCCTTGCTCAGTCCCTTCCGCTGACAACCTACAGCGTTGCTTACAAGTTTGCTTCTGGCCCCATCCCACCAACTTAACCCTCAAACCATCCCTTCTAAACTCCCGCGCACCGGGAGACTGTAACTCAGAGCTAGCTGGAGTATCGCTGTCTCTACCGTGACTCAAACTGGGGAGGGTGGGTCTGGAGCTTAGAGCTTGTTCCGTGTGAGGCGGCGCCCCGGTGGTGGGGATACCTGGATAAGGAAAACCTCGTAAGGCGTGTAAGTCGGTGTCGGATCTCCCCAACCAGAGAGGAATTGACACCTCCGCCTCCGGTGACAACAGAATTCGGGGTGTACGTAGATGACCCACCTGTCTGCTATGAGACTCTTCTTCCATATTTTGTTTGTTGGGTAGAGGTCTTATGTGTTTCGACAGCTGTACCCGTACAGGGACGTGGATTGGAGAGTCTGAGAAGTGAAGAACCAGTTTATTTGTTTAGGAGGCTTAGGGGTGGGGGACATGGAGAAGAATGGACTTAAGAGGGGAATGGGATGGGATATAGGAGGGGAAAGGAATTTTGTTTGATGTTCGTCTTGGGTTCATTGTAAGTCAGTAGCGAGTGGGTCGTTTAAATCGTCTTTGTTGTTTCGTCTTGTTTGTCGCCCTCTGGCCTAGGTTATGGGAGAACGGAGTTGCAGCATGTCGATGGGGTGTTTTTTACGAGTGTGCCGGAGGGGGATGGAATTTATTAGAATATGCTGGCGGGGTAGGATGAGGTTTCTAAACTGAGGATTGGTGATGAACTTTTGTAGGGTTTGTACGGAGGAGTTGTATAGGTGGATGAGGTTGTGGGGCATTTTGTAGTGTTGTCGTGGGTCAGATCCCATGACAAGAGCACGCATTACACGTACGGGACTCATAATCGTGGCAGTTAACGCGGCTGGAAGCACAAAATCAACCAATCAATCGAATTCTTTTTTTCTGTCAACTTACACACCGTTGACTGCGAGCTTCATTCATGCCCCATCCCACCCCCTAAATCCTGTTACCAGCCTTGCCAACTACCCGCCTACCCAAGGTTTTTAGCTCAGATTACAGTAGCTAGTATTGTCGCTGTGTCTGCAGTGACACTGACCGTGGTGTGGCTTACGGTTCGGGTGGTGGAATATCAACACCAGGTCGATAGCCA
The DNA here is from genome assembly GCA_017312745.1 of Gryllus bimaculatus. Taxonomy (NCBI): domain Eukaryota; kingdom Metazoa; phylum Arthropoda; class Insecta; order Orthoptera; family Gryllidae; genus Gryllus; species Gryllus bimaculatus. The sequence goes on from BOPP01000151.1 coordinate 2,384,520, forward strand.
ACCGCTGTCTGGAGTAGAATTACAGCCGTCGACTGATCGACTCTAATCGCTATATTTCCATGGCTTCTCGGATCAACACCAGGCGAATGCCGGAGCGGTACTTTAACAACTGGGTAACGGACCGTTCGCGATATTTCTTTCCTTATCCTTGACTTATACCCTCCCCTTACACTATCACTTTGCACTACACAACTGGCATATCGGAAGACTTTGCTTGCGCGGTACCACATAAACAAATGGAAGAACAGAGACAAGCACTGTTTACTCTGTGGCATAATATTAATCCTTCCGATTTAAAGTGCCGTTCATGCCTGCCGTGCGGTAATAAAGTCATTCTTTAATAATACAAAAGGAGTGAATAAAGTGCTACTTTAATTGCGTTTGATAATAATAATTCTCGTAACTAACTCTTATAATCTGATTGTCCCCAGTAATTCGTGGCTGTATCGTAATTCATGGGAATATAAAAAGGATTTTATTGTTTTTTTTTGAGTGTGTTTATGCCCGCAAGTACGGTCCAACAAAGAATTTGTTTTTGCAAAATATTTTGAATTCAGATACGCTATTTCTCTCAAGTTTATTGCGCAGCTAAATCATTGCGTTTCGGAAAGACGTCTCTACAGAAACCTACGAAATTTTTAAAAATATATTGATTTTTAATTCAGGTTTAAATATACATAAAATAAGTACTTTTTTACGTTTAATGTTTACGTGTAATCAAAAAGTATTTTAACAAGAAACAGTTTTATTAAATTATATCTAAATACATGTGGAATTTGGTTATTCCAATTAAATTAATTATCATACATAGGATCGAGCCTAAAACTCTGACAAGATGCGTCTTCATAGACTGATAAACTTCACCGTGATGAAGATGATTCCTTTGTGTGCCGTGAAGTTCGAAATGCACTATCTGTCCTTATGAACGTTGCGATTAATCATTTTATATTGCCTTGCTCGTTCTTGGCTATGCAGTGCTGCATATCCGCTTGCAAATCATGCTAAAACAAGGAGATGCAGGGCTCGTATGCCACTTCCGGAAGACGTTAATGTCTAGTAGTGACCATCATGGGAATGGGTCCACTACAACCTAACGGTCTAGGAGGAAGATAATGAGTCGATTTGAATTCGATTTATTAACACTGTGCTCGGGATAGTAGGTAGATAACCATTGGAACCCGAACGATCAATGGGAATAGAAGTACTGGCGATTGAGCAACGTTTCCTGTGTTTTTATGATTAATTTGTTTGAGAAAGTCTGACTAATACCTAATGTAAGAAAGTTAAAGATTTTTCTTCACAAAAAATGATGCAAATCCTTTTAATTTATTCCGTAGAATTTCGTATGGTCATTTTAAACTGAACAAAAATCAATCAGATATCCGAAAATTATGAAAAATGTTGACAACGAAATTTGTCCAGAATAGGATTTTATTAATCTAGGCGATAAGGAAACCGAGGTTGCAGTGTTTAAGCGAAAAATTACAGGCTGTACTTTCAGATAGGAAAGAATGTTGGACTGATGTGCACAATAATCTTGAAGAGTTCGTGGTTCTTGCTTAACCGAAGATAGTCTCTTGCAAAAAGGTTCGTTCGATAAAAAAAATCTTCTGACTCGTAATTTTACTGCAAAATACGTTCAGACAATGAGCAATAATTTTTATATGAGCAATTATTTTACATTCATTTCTGACTAATCACATTGGCGATATCGGTGAGTAATATTTAAAAAAAATAGATTTCAAGAAACTTTTGTTCTTGTGGTTTCCCCGTTTTCATATGGCCTATGCCACGTCAAGACGAATAATTGTGGCAGTACTCGCGTGCAAATATTTGTCAAAGCCCACCTTCGGATGTTACTCAGTTGGAAATGAATAGTATTTTTCTTCGTGTTTTTAATTGATTGATATTTACGTATTTCCGGGTGCGACAAACCAGTATGACCATTATCCCGAAAGTGTAGTTCGTGTTTTATCACGAAAGATAGGTGTTCTTCTCCCAGCGTGATGGAGAGATCTGGCGCAGTCCCGCATATTCGCCTTGCGAGATTTTCCCCATCCTGGTATCTCCCATTGGTGACGCACTGCCACAGTTGGGAAAAGTATTAATTTCCCGACTGATCTCTCCCCTTATGTGGATGTGCAGTGAATGTAGATGTGTAATTAGGGGGAGGAAAGGACGAGGAAGAGGAAGGAAAGATCGCGCGCAGTTCATGGTCTGTTTGCTAGGGTACTGCACCACAATTCACCTGGCGTGGATCAAACCCGTTTGCTAGGGTACTGCCTGTTTGCTAGGGTATCGCCTGGATTGGAGAAACCACGGAAAACTACCGATCAGAGCAGCCGGCAGCTAGAATTTTTCTTCAAAAAGTGTCTCAATTGTACCTAGCTACGTAGCTAGTGTCAAAATCCTGATACTGTTAGAGTTAGAAGCCCGGAACCGCCCGGTCAAATGCAATGCAGGGTTACCAGTTGATGGCCTGAGCCACCTCAGCGATCCTTGATTTTTTTTGTGCCACCCTAGGGTTGATCAGCATTGTTACTCCATCGTTTTCGTATAGTGCCCTGAAATCACCAGAGATCGCGTGGTGATGGGGCTGGTCTTGCGAAGACTAGTCATCAGGCCGAAACAGGAAGCCACCCGACGGGCACCAAGCACGCAAGCGCTAGCTCGTCCCGTAACTCGCCATCGGACAGGTGGCGCTCCGGGTGATGTGCGCGGGAACTGGCGGACGGGCAGGCAAGCGAGCGGGCGGGCCGGCCGGCGCATAAACAAACCCGAATCGGAACATCTGAATGTCGGCTCCCTCCTCCCACTTCCTGACGCTCTCTTCCACGTGTATGCTCGCCGGCATCGCATTTGCGTCAACAATCGCCAACGCTGTCGATGCCAACCGGTTGAGGGACAGTTCGGTGTAATCCTCCGTTTTCACTGTTGGATTGGTTTTAGCCAGGGGTTTACCGAATCGAAATTTATGGAGATTCTGGAAACTTGCGATTCGGGTTAATTTTGAATTTCTTGATTCTTGAATAAAATGTTAGTTTTCAATTCACACATTAAAAAAATCCACGTAATATTCAGTATTTTCTGTATTGCATTCACGTCAACAATCACCAACGCTGATGCCGGCCAGTGGAGGAACTGTTGACGTAATCCTCCGGTTTCATTGTCAGATTGGTTTTAACCAGGATATTGCCGAAAAGATCTCGAATCGAAATTTGGTCGAGGTTATCAAATCCCGCGGAATGGATGAATTTTGAGTTTCTGGAATCATTTAAAAATAGTTCAATTCAAAAACATAAACAAGCCCACGTAAAATCGAGCAATTCGTGCATCACTTTTGCGTCAACTGCTATTGCCAACGCTGACGCAGTCAAGAGTCGGAGAGTGAGGCGTAATTTATTGATTTAACTAATCGGTTGAGTATAGAAGGTACTATTCCGAAATAATTTTGAATACGAATCCTAAGTGATTCTCGAATCACGAGTTCCTCTCAAAGCATCTATCTCAAACTAATAGAATTTTCTTTGAAATGTAAGTATCACCATATACTAATTTAGATACCTAATATGCTATAAAATTAACTTGCGTTCAGATTGTCCTTGAGTCTTTGTCAACTGTTGTCAACTATTGTCAACGCTAGCCAACAGACAGGTTGTGAGTAGTTGTAACTAGTCAATTCATATAAGGTTGGATTATATCGAAATAATGTGGGATTAATTACGTTCAACGTTCTTAAACTCAGTTTGAATCTCGTACTTGTCGAAACCTGTGTACAATTTAAGGCTACTACTCAGTATTGTATAAAGTTAACATTTTTGGCATTACATTTGTGTGAGTACGGCCGCAACCATAAGTCTCTATGCTCGTAATACTAACGGCACATGCATTGAAAATGTGTACACAAACGTGATTTGAACTCGTTTTCGTCTACTCCACGTGCAAAACCGTATATTATGCAAAAAGAGGATTTCTTCACCAAGGTGACACAAGAATTTGAAATCTGATTAATCTATGCACTAACATATTTATTATATAAAAAGTTCGATTAAAACATGAGGCATTTTTAAACATCTGGAGGCGTTACACCAAACCAGTTCTTTCGAACATACAAAAGGTAAAATAATTAAAGATGTTGTCATTGCCAACAATGTTTTTTAATTCAAAAGCAGCTTTCGATGGCTTAGCCATCATCATCAGTTGTCTGCTAGATGGAAGCCACGAAACGACTACCGTAGTCGTTTCGTGGCTTCCATCTAGCAGACAACTGATGATGATGGCTAAGCCATCGAAAGCTGCTTTTGAATTAAAAAACATTGTTGGCAATGACAACATCTTTAATTATTTTAAAAATGCCAAAGATATCCTACCACAACACCTATATATACAAAAGGTAAGCTGCTTCTTACAATCAGCAATCATATGTGATAGAATACAAGCAATCTAAGAGGCATATATTTTAATATAACTTCTTCGAACACAAAAGCATTTCTAGGTATATGTATATATCAGCCTGGAAATGAAATGTTTGTATATATTTTCTTCCGTAGCGAAGGAAAATGTAATACTTCCTTCTTTGACGACGACCATGTGTATCTCCGCTTCTGCCCCATAACCCTCTACCATGGATTATTTCTCAGTTCTTTACCCTCGAATGCACACGATCTGCTAATATCACGCGATACTCCAAACCAGATCTTGCGAACGTACAAAGGCTAATGTATTCGAAGAAGAAGCAAACATATGCGTTAGAATAGAAGCAATCAAAGAGGCATGCGTTTCAATATAACTTCTTCGAACACAAAAGCATTTCAAGGTACATGTTTACTTCAGCCTCGATATGAAATGTTGAAATACATTTTATTTCTTGCTGATATGTTATTGCTTGTTATAATTTTCGATATATAGCTTCATAAACACTGCAAAACTTCCCTGGGTCGAGAGGATCGTGGTTAGATAGATAGATAGATAGATAGATAGATAGATAGATTTATTATTTTTGCAGGTAGGTATAAAACCTGGTGACAGAACACTTCAATTTTCATGTTACAACTAAGAATAGTAATACACTGTAATTTTACGAGAGAAAACAGTTGAATGGTGCTATATGTTCTCATATGGAGGGAATTATGAAAGGAAAATTCGATACGACAAACAATGGCAAGTTACCATCTAGCTGATTAGTAAACAAGTAAATCTGAATCATTAAAAGTAGGTAAAAAAATAATTTTGTGTGTACCATGAGTGATTCTAATGATCTCGGAGACCCTGAGGCTCTTTTGTCTCGATCATTCGAACCCTTACATCGCTCTTGTTGCATAAATAACTATTCTTTCCTTAGTGTACGAGAATGTAAAAATTCCTCCTTTGTCAGCGACCGTGTGCATCTCCGCTTCTACCCCATCACCCTCCTCCTATCGTTACCCCATCCATTTGCCGCGCCTTCAATGTTCCCGGCCATCTACGATCGGTAGTTGTGCCGTTGGACTGCAGGGCGTTTGCGAAGGAATGTGGGGGGGGGCGATGGCGTTGCAGGGGGCCTTGCGGAACAGTTGCCGATCGCATCGCCGCGCATCGATGCTTCGCGATGGTCCAGGGGTGGTCAAACTGCCGAGACCCAGCGCACCAGTATTGCCAACATTCATCAAAAAGAAGGATGAAGATCCGAAGTAAATTAAATATAGTAACTTGATGATATGCGATGTAGGTACTCGCACGATGGGGTGAGTGTGATAATCCCCCATCTTGATCAGGTTTTCGTTCAGTTTCCCTGATCCATTGAGCAAATGTTGAGATGGCCCCTGTTTTGCTTCTGGCCGTAAATGTAGCTTCACTATGCGCACGTTTTGTTGAACTCTTCTTTTGCTTTGTAATGGTAGGAGAAGAGGTAAGGGCGAGTAACTATTTTGTTAGCAATGCAGAAAAATCATACTTACAATTTGTTTACCGATGCAAATAAGTTTTCTATAACTCGGAAACGAAATTGTCTATTTTTTTCAAATATTGCTAATCTTGCGATTTTTAAAATTTATTTTTATTTATTTATTTTAAACTTTTACTCGTATTTTAACTATTTATAGTTAAAATGATGGGAAGGGATTCTGGAACGCAAGAAAACGTGCGCAGATAATCTTCTCCCCTATACGTGTTGTTCAAAAGTAGAGATTCCTCAAGGAGTGTCACTTTAATTGATTAGTCTCGGTTGAAATTCTAAAATACTTATTTACAAATGTGCCTTAGAAACATGCCGCGTTGCAAACAAAACTGAGGTGGTAAACCTGTGGCAAAAAGCTAACAACAAATTCCAATTGTTCCGCCACGCATTATCGATCCACGAGATTTACGAAGCAGTTTTGGTGTGATTGGGATTTTTCCTGTGTATTGCCACAGTGGCGGAAAATTGAAGATTGCCAGGAAACGACATGACCTGTGAAGTTTATTTTCGAATTTGATCCAACGCCACTAACTGTTTAATTACTCACATATTCGCCGCCAGAAGTCAACACATCACTCATAAGATATCCTATCTGCGTTGTTTATTTGTTCGATGAGCGAATACGATCTGATTAAGAAAGGAATTGTTTGATTTTTTATGTATATAAGAATCAGGGCACATTTACTTGTCGGAAGTATGAGATGGCACATTGAATGTTTTTTATGTTCTGTCGGCTGTGAAAGCTCAAACAAGGATTTTGAATGTATGTTTGCTAACTCTGTTTATCAGTGCCTCTAAAACCGGTAATATTGTGTATTTAGTTTATTGATCATTCTTACAAGAAAAATAAATAATATCTGTACCAAAAAGCATTGCACACTGATCCAAAATGTAAATACAGTTATTCGAAACTGCTGATTTAGAGAAATTTATTTAACTTAATTTCAAAGTCCGAACAACCACAGAGAGCACTCATTAAAACAGAACATTTTTTTGTTTCATATAAATAATTACTCTCGACGACAGCTTACGGAAACAACAAAAGTGCGTTGTTTTTTCCAGCGAAACTCATTTTTCATCCAGAGGGACAAGTGCCACGTTGAGAGAAACGAAGAATGATTGTGATTCTTAGTTTTCTTCTGCAGCGTTCCTTGGAAACATGTGTTTTCCACTCGACTGGAGAGCCCTCACATCAAATATGCTTCCCGTACTTCACTAGAGAGATTCACGGGAGAAGAGGCTCAATGCATCAGCTGATGGCACAAGCGATTCTGAACGGGAGGTCCTAAGTTCGAGTCCCGACGGCGACAAAAACGTTTCGACACTAGAATCTCAGCTAGGTCGAATTCAGTCGCTGTCTGGAGGAGAATTCTCTCGGCCGGCTGCCCTGATCGATAGTTTTCCGTGGTTTCTCCGATCAACACACGGCGAATGCCGGAGCAGTATCCTAACAAATGGGCCACTGACCGTGCGCGATCTTTCTTTCCTCTTCCTTGTCCTATCCTCTCCCCTTACACTAGCATGCACCACACTCCACACAAGGCGGGTGACCGGTGGGGAGCTTAGAGCTCTTCCCGGCTGTGATGGCTAAGATCAACACCAGGCGAATGCCGGAGTAGTACCCTCACAAACGAACCACGGACCGCGCGCGATCTTTCCTTCCCCTTCCTTGTCCTACCCTCACCCCTTACCTACACACACTTACACTAACATGCACTACACATGCCGGGAGACCGATCGGCAGTTCGGGTGTTTCGGGTGGGGCGGTGCCCTGCTGGTGGGAGATACCTGTTCGGGGGACACCCCACTAGCCGACAGTAGAGCGGCGCCGAATCTCTCCTTGCAGCGGGGAATATCACCCCACTTCTCGAAAAAAAAGAAGGAAAAACATACACTACACTTACTGGACTTTTGAGCTCGAAATCACTAACAACCAACCAACAAGTAATTCCCCACAATTTTTTTAATAGACTGCACCGTCTGAAACATTCCCCCTGACTTGTCTTGCCCGAAAAAAGAAACGCGTTACATTTTTTGACGTTTGCTGTGAGTGTCGTTTTTTTTCACAACACGTGAAAACGAGAGTGGTAAAATGTAACATTTTACGTGAATTTTTTGACAACCGTGCGATCATAAAAGACACATTTTAGACAGAAAAGCGACACTCTCAGAGCATGAATAATTTTTTTTTTAAATCTAGTGTTAAAAGTGTCAATAGTGAAGTGTTCACATCAATCTGTGACTGCAACAAAGATAACAATAGACTTTTATTTGACTGCATCAACTACTGACTATTAATGTTTCGAATTAATGTAATGTAAGTGATTTGTGTACTTGAATTAAAATTAAATCGAAGTAAATAAGTCTATCTAAAATATATTATATGGCAAACAAGGTAAAAGATATTTTATTTTGCTCGTAAGATTGCACCATTCGGCCGCTCAAGTTTACTTGAGTCCAGGAATCCCTACCATGAAACTTTTTGGACCATTAGTCGAATTAATAATACAAGATTGCAACAAGCGTTACTTCCAAAATCTGATAACCAGAAATATTCGCCCGCATGTTATTGAATCCATTTTGTATCAAAACACAAGATAAATATCAGAAAAATGACAATAGTAGTCCTGGCGTCGAAATAAAGAACCTTCTCACTCCTCGTGTCTCAGGCGAAATGGGGATTCAAGACGTGTGTGGAGAGTATTTTTTTTTATTTCAGATCTTGCAAAATTATACCAAACAGAAAGAAAAAAAAATATTTCTCATCGGAATTTCAATGAACATGAGACCTTCATCAATGTCGTAAGCTTTCTTTTCTCTACCGGAAGACAAATTTTGATATTAAAAAAAGGTCCCATTTTTGAGAAAGTTTTTAAAATGGTTTTTGAAACTTCGTATAAATTACCCTAAAAGATGAAAATATCCATTTGAAATTCCCAAAGCATTGCAGTCCAATCAGACTGAATGGGGAATATAAATTTTGAAGGAAATCGGCGGAACTGTTTATGCGCTAGAGTTGAGCACGGACAGACTAGCAGATGTTTTGCAGTGAATCGATTTTTCCGTGTAACAAGGACCCACAAATCTTGGAATCTAAGTACACCACGTGCTTGATATTTTTTTTGTATATTTAGGAACACGATTTATCCACTTTTTCGTTACCACTGCCCCGCAATAAGGGTTTTTCTACCGAAAATTCGCCGTTTTTCGGCGCATGATTACATAACTTTTTCTTCTTACGAAGTACTTCGTAAGGGCGAGAGAAAAAAAACTAGAGCAGTAGGAAAATCGTTCGCTGCTGAAAGTCCGTCTTCAGATCCCGACGAGTGCTTGAGAGAGAGAGAGAGAGGGAGAGAAAGCGAGAGAGAGAGAGGGAGAGAAAGCGAGAGAGAAGAGAGGGAGAGAAAGCGAGAGAAAGAGGGAGAGAAAGAACGAGAGAGAGAAGGAGAGAAAAGCGAGGAGAGAGGGAAGAAACGAGAGAGAGAGAAGAGAAAGCGAGAGAGAGAGGAGAGAATAGCGCTGGAGAGAGTATGAGGAGGAAGAGAAGAGAGAGAAAGAGAAGGGGAGAGAGAGAGAAGGAAGAGAGAAGAGAAGAAGTTGCCGAGAGAGAGATACTGAGAAGAACTTTGGAGAGAGAAGAGAAGTAAGGGAGAGAGAGAGAGAGAAGTGGAGAGAGAGTAGAAGTGGAAGAGAGAGAAGGGTGAGAGAGAGAGAAAGAGGGTAGAGAAAAGAGAAGGGGGAGAGAGAGAAGGGGGAAGAGAGAGAGAAGGGAGAAGAGAGAGAAGGGGTGACTGAGAGACAGGGGGGAGAGAGACAAGGGGAGAGAGAAGGTGGAGAGAGAAGGAGACGAGAAGAGAAAGAAGAGAATGACAGGAGAGATCCCTCAGAGAGGTGAGTAAGAGACGTAGACAGAATAGATGATGAGATTGAGTGCAAGAGAGAGAGGGAGAAACATACACACGTGATGGAAACAGTCAGAGGCAAACGTCGACGTCAAACTGGGAACTGGGCTTTTCGGGCTAAAGTCCCTCGCTGTCAGAGGCAGGCTTTATGAGCTGGAGAGCGTATCGCTTTTTGCTGATGTGTTGTTATTTCATGGCCCGCATCTGGCCGTGTCTGTAGATTAATTTGAAGTGACGGGCAGGCACACGAGGGCCCGACGGGGAAGGATGAGGACGTTAGCCCGAGCATCCTATCCTCACTGGCGCCCAGGAGACCAGGCTTGCCAACTTTTTTTTTACGCGCGCGTGCGGTGGACGGGTCGATTTTTCGGGTAGCGACCCTTTGTTGGAGTAGTTGTGGTTGTTGACGGTGTTGATGGGGATGTGCTAGTACTTGTGATGGTACAATTTGGGGATTTGGAGACTGAAGAGGTGTTGTGGGATTTTCTTTTATTGTAGTGGAGGTAGTGATGATGATGGTGCAAGTTGCTGTAGTGGCTGTGGTCCTGGCGGCAGTGTTTGTTGTAATGGTTGGTGATGGAGAGAGTGGCGGTGGTGATAATAGTTGTGGTGTTGGTGATAGTTTGGAAAGTGATAAGTTGTGAAGGATATGTTGGTGTTTGTAATCGTTTTGGTTATGATTGTGGTTGTAGTAATTGTAGTTGCAGTTATTTGGTTGTGGATCGCAATGATGGTAAATATTGAAATTTATTTTGCAGATGCTAATTTTGTAGCGTTTATGATTGTAATGAATTATGATGTAGCGGTTGTAAATGTAGATTTTAATGCATTGATTGAGATTGTAGTGCTTGATGTTGTATAGGTTGTAGAAGTTGTAGCTACAGAGATAAATGTGTTTTGGTTTTAGTTATTGTGGTTGTTTTTATTTATAATTGTCACCATCCCGTCACCTTGTCGGACGCAATTACGCTTGGAGAATATATTCCAATGTTGTAAAGAAATCCATATTGTGACCATGTTACTGAGTAACAATGCATTTTTATAATTAAATTTGTTCAAAGAATTGGTAGTACTGGCCTGGTTCGAATGCCGGTCGGGGCAACATGTTCTTTGAACAAATTTAATTATTGTTTTATCGTCCGGGCTCTCGAACCTTGATCCATGACGAAAATGGGCTGTATTGTTATGAATCTGGCATCACACTGGCACTCAACGCTTTTATTAGACTCTCATACACTCTGTCAGGAACCGACTCAGAGTAACACTCTGTCATATTTGTCACTTGTTTCGTTCACTGGCTGACTGAATACGTTATCTGATTAGGTCGGGGATTTAACTTACCCGGGCACTTTGCCAAGAATATTCTTCATACCCCAACCGTCGCATGAAACACTGGATTTTTTTTCAGTTTCCGCTGATCCATTGCTCGTATCCGAGACGATACCTGCGAACGCAAGTTTTGTTAGGGAGCGAGTGAAACCCCCATTCAAGTAGGCCCGTCTTTGTATCAGTATTTTCAGTATATATTCCGCGACGAATGTGTAATACGAGATTTTCATGTTTAATGCTTATTATAGTAGTGGTGTTTCAACAGCTTATGCTTACCACGCAAGGTTTCTAACTCTTTTAAATTTTCGAAATATTAGAGGGTTTAACATGCGCTATTCTTTTATGTCTTTTTCTTTATTTTATCCGTGGAAAAAAAATTAAGAAAACATTGGGATTGCTTTTTTTCATTTTTTTATTTTGACTTCAAGCGGAAATGACGTGAAAAAAACTCGTTTGTTCAAAACATTGTTCCAGACCTTTTTCAAAGATCTGATTTTTTAGAACAGATTTCAATTAAGACAAATGTACCTTTGCAAATTTTTAATATATAGGGTTCATTGAAAATGGAACTAGCACCTATTTTTATACCGCCCGTACCCTGTACACATGCGAGGAGAAAGTTTTAAGAAAAGATTTGATGTCATTTTTGAGAAAAAAAATGTTTAAAAATTGCTTTTATATTATGCGAATTTGCGCAAAAACTACTCATATTTTCGAAACATTATACATGACTTTATTTCAAGATGTCTGTAAGGAAGAGATTTTATTAATAAAAAATCTCGATTTTTAAGACACACTGACAGACTATTGGGCGGACGAACAAACAAACAAACAAACAAACAAACAAACGTTCTTTCGCCCATCAGTGTTTCTGCATTATAGACCCACAGAACATGAATTTTGGCTACCAAGCGTGTTCGAGATAATAGTATACTACGTATAGCAAAAGGATTAATCCATGTTTTCGTTACCAGGATCCGGTAAGAAGGATTTTCTGTGGAATATTCACAGTTTCCAAGCGGACGATTACAATACAATTACAATTGTAATTTATATTTTTACGATTACAATAGCTTAAGATTACAATTCGATTACTATTTCTCTTTTTGCGATCCAAGGGCGTGTAAGTGATCAATTCAGAATCTAACGTCGGCACCCAGTTGTCACCAATACCTCCAGCTTCTAACGTTGAAGTTACTGAGCTGCGGATAGGCTTCCATGTTCGTGCTTAACGTATACGGTATCACGCTGCACGTGGAGCAAAATGTAGATTTGCATTTGTACCAGTCGCTGTTGTCTCTGAGCCAGACGATCAACAGAGGCTGACATCAGGAAAAACAAAACGAAACGTGAAAACGGAAACGTTTCGTTGCTGCAATTGTAGCGAACAGCCTTACGCACTGGATGAGGCAGTCTGTGATTCTGAGAATATCTGGGTTTCTCCGAATTTTTAATTAAGGGATCTTCTCGGAACATTTTGTTTTTCTAAAGTGAAATGCGATCATTTTTATCGAAGTTTTTTTCATTTTGAACATGTTTTTAATTAGTTATCGAACTACGAAAATACGTATTAAAATATGGTTTATCATTAAACTAAAAATACCGTACTTTTTAACTTATTTAAATCATACGTTGGATTATTGAATTTTTAACCTTCCTTTGCGTTGCGTTATTTTATTTTATTTGATTGATTTCATCAACAAACTAAAAAAACTTGAATGTAATACATAGGGGAGAAAAATAATCTGGGAACGTTTTCTTAAGCTTCAAAATCTCTTCCTTACAATTTTACTTCGCGTGTAATGAAAATCAGTACCAAAAATGAGAGCTTTGCGACATTTGAATTCTAGACATTGTCGCTCACTAGTTTTAAAAAACTTATTTGTGTATGTAAACGAACTACAGATTTTATTTTTGGTACTGCAAACAAAATGGTAGCTGACACCTCCGACTCTACTCCTTCCACAACTAGCAATAGGAGAGCTCAACTAAATGTCATCACTATGAAACTACATTTATATCCAGAAGCAAAACAAGGAGCCATTGTAGCATTTTCTTCATGAATCTCAGCAACTTAATAAATATCCTGTTCAAGATTGGACTTTGGGCTGGATAGTCGGAGTTCATAGTTGGCACTTAAGGAATGAAGTTTATGTTATAAGTGGGGAGTCGAAAGAAAAGGTCACAAATAGATTCTTGTCACTCCTTGTCGATACGCGTTCCTTATGAACGCAGGCAGGATGCATCCTTAAGGAGATAGGAAAGAAGGAAGAGGGACAACTACATTGCTGGACCTCCTGGGACCCACTTTCCCTTAAAAAGTTTGTTTTGTTTATAACATATTTTACTTGGACGCAAATGAAATACAGTGCAAGGAGAATGAAATAATTATTTTTAACTAATGTTTATCAGGAGATAATTAATAAATACAATAATATAATACAGACAATTAAAACAATAAACACAAAGGATTTTATGTCCAACCATTTTAGGTATCATCACTCTTGACACTTAACTATTTTTTTTTACTTTTACTCTCTTGTTTGTTATTGGCTTCGGGTACTGAGTTCAATACACACTGCATAACTTACCTGAATCGGTGGATTGTTGTTACTAAGGAATAGCTATTAAATGAGATTACATGTTCTATTAAGACAGGAATTATTCACACAAAAACAGAGTAAACTTCTAGTATGAATAGTATGTAGTTATAATAAGTATAATATTAATCTTAATGATAAAAATTAGTAGTACAAGTATGAATAGTATGTAGTTATAGTAAGTATAATATTAATCTTAATGATAAAAATTAGGTAAAAAATAAAATCATGTTACGGGTCCAAGGGCCCTCGAAATTTTTAAATGCCGTTCGATCCTTTATAACACCCTTATACCCGTCACCTTTACACACCCGACACCTTTATAACACCCTTTCGTGCAAAAATAAGTTTTTTTAAATGTGCCCTTGAATTTGGACCTTGGGGCACAACCTGCCGAGAGGATCCATGTGCCGTCCTCAGTGGGTATCCCCCGCGTGCGAGGATCCCATTCGACACGAGGAGTGAGGACGCGAGCGAGGAGGTTTCGTCGCCACCCAAGGCGCGCGCGGCGGTTGCAGGGATGGGGGGTGGGGGCGGGAAATGAGCAGCAGTGGGTCAGGCGGCGTTTCTCATCAGCGCTGCGGGCCGGCCCACGCCAAACAGCGCCCGCCGCCCTTTGAAGGACGCCGCGCCCGCGCCGCCCGGCCCACCGCGCCCACCGCACAGGCCGGCCCCCGCCCCGCCCGATCAGGCCTTCGCCCAACTTCCGCCCCGCCCCGCCTCTCCCGTCCGCGCCTGGCCGCAACCCCCGGCCAGCTCCGCCCTGTTCAGCACAGCAAGAGCCCCAGCACGACCACTGCCTCCGCCGCCGCCTCACCCCGCTTCCGCCCCGCCCGCCAGGCCTTCGGCCCAACTCCCGCTCCGGCCCCGCCCCGCCCCGCCTCACCCCACTCCACCCCACCCTCTACCCGTCCGCCTGGCCCCACTCCTCCAGCTCCGCCCTGCTCAGCCGCAAGGCAAAACGCCCAGCCCGATACTATGCCGCTCTGCCCCGCCCGCCCCGCTCCGCCCCGCTCCCGCTCCGCCCCGCTTGCTCCGCCCCGTCTCCGCCCCGCTCCGCCCCGCTCCGCCCCGCTCCGCCCCCGCTCCGCCCCAGCCCCACGGCCTCGCCTCGCCTCGCAATTATCCCGCCACGCCCCGCCATGCCCCGCCTCGCCCCGCCTCGCCCGGCCTCGCCCCGCCCTCGGTCCCGCCTCGCCCCGCCTCACGCCGCGCCTCGTTCCCGCCTACGCCCCGCCTCGCCCCGCCTCGGCCCCGCCTCGCCCCGCCTCGCCTCACCTCGCCCCACCTTTGCCCCGCTCCCGCCCCCACTCCGCCCCGCTCCGCCCGCCCCGCTCCGCCACGCCTCCGGCCCCGCTCCGCCCCGCTCCGCCCCGCTCCCCGCCCGCTCCGCCCCGCGCCGCCCCGCTCCGCCCCGCTCCGCCCCGCTCCGCCCCGCTCCGCCCGCTTCCGCCCGCTCCGCCCCGCCCACGCCTCGCCTCGCCTCGCAATATCCCCCACGCCCATGCCCCGCCTCGCCCCGCCTCCGCCCCCGCCCTCGCCCCGCCTCGCCGCGCCCTCGCCGCGCCTTCGCCCCGCCGCGCCCCGGCCTCGCCCCGCCTCGCCCCCGCCTCGCCCCGCTCACCCCGCTTCGCCCTGCCTCGCCCCGCCCCGCACTGCACCGCACGCCTCGCAATATCCCCGGCCACCGCCCCGCCAACGCCACGCCACGCCACGCCACGCCCACGCCCCGCCCCTCGCCCCGCCTCGCCCCGCCTCGCCCCCCGCCCCGCCGTGGCCACCTCGCACCACCCCCCCGCCTCGCCCCGCCTCGCCCGACGCAGCCCTCTCCGCCTCGCTTTCGTCCCGCCCCTCCCCGCTCCGCTGCGCGCCGCCCCGCCAGCCCCGCCCTTCTTACCCGCCTCGTCAGTCTCCCCGTCCTCCTCCTCGTTCTCGCGTGTAGTTTTTGATAAACCGTTGAAGCACATGAAGGAAAGGAGCACGTGGGGACCACGCGTATTAATTAAGTTGAAGTACTTTAGAAGTAGTTACGTTAGGGAACTGAGTCAAGATAAGCCGTGACTGTATTTTGGTGTAAATGCGTTGGAAACGTTGTGTTGGTTGCTCTCACGGATGTTTTTAGGATTATCACAGAGGACGAAGATCGCAATCTTGCCGTCGAATTGCAATGTGCGTGTTAAGCTTGTGAAATGTCTGTATCAAAAAGGTGATGTTTTTATTAAGTTTAAGATAAACCAACAACTTTAACAGTAACGACGCTTTGAAGTATCACCAAAAACACCAGTGTTCCATTTAATCCGTGCGCTGTAGCAATTTCGCAAAAACAACAACAACAACATCTACAAAAAACAAACAAACAAAAAACTCGTCTTTCCTCTCCCACTATGCTATGTTCGTTCCCATCTGATGGGCAAAGACACCCGGACTACGTTGTGTAGCTCTCTGCTAAGGTAAAAGGGCTTCAATACATTCTTGGCTATCCGAGATGAGCCGCGTCTCGGTCAATTGTGCTGACGTTTCGGCCATCTTGCTGTGGCCTTCTTCAGAGCTATACTTCGCAGCAGCTATACGCGGTTCATTCCGGATAGCCAAGAATGTATTGACGCCGGCCGCGGACGCCTGCGAACGCAAGATAAAAGGGGCTTTTGGCACAGCGTTAGCGTACTGCAATTGACTGCAATCTATCGGCCACTCTTGACTACGTTGTAACATACGCGCATGCGCAACTCGACCTCCTTATGCGTAGACACGATAATGCTGTTCAGTTGCTGCAAAAAGTCTTTAATAGAAACTCCAGTATTTGATTAGAATATTGATCTCGAAAGCCTGTGTATCTCTGGTTTCAGTTGTTCGACCACGCTCTTTTCAAGCTCCATGTTCTCTTTCAACGACTTTTAATGCTCCACTTTCCACTTTTAAACGACTATTTCACTCATGAAATTTAAACCTATGGTGTTTAACTATACATACAAAATGCTCCAATCAGGGCGGTGTATCTAAAAAAGTTTATCACTTTTTCTATCCGATTTTCCGTACCGCTTCTACGTACTGGCCAATCATAAACTGTCACTCATCTAACTTAACAGGCGGCATACATCGATCGCTGTTTCGATGTCCAATACTCTGGGTATGTACTATAACATAACCTCTGATTTTAACATACGCGTTCAGTTATTTTCAATATTTGGCGCATTTTGGAACTCTGTTGGACATAATTTATCTTGTGGAATAGTCCTATGAAATACCACTCGTGCTTTGGACATTCTCAGATAAATCCCTTCCTCGCTTCGCGAGTCGGGAATTTATCGGCAATTTCCAAAGCACTCGTGGAGTTACCTATGATAACTACGGGGGAAGATGTACTGCTAAACCTGGTTAATCCCACTATTAATATTTGGAACAAGATTGTTTCAAATTATTTCTGACGTCTGAAATGCAAGTTATTCGGAACATTTTTATTAGTTCAGTGTCACTTCATAGTCAATCATTAGTTTATATTTTCAGTGTAACTGAAACTTCCATAAATTGTGTTTATATAGTTTTCATGTTTCTTTGTGATTCCATATGTTGTACGGGGATACTTGAGAGATCTCAAAAATACGTTGATGAGTCTTTCACGTTTCATCGTCCTCGCATCCCATCTTTCGCTGCAATTGACAGAGGTGCAATTGTATTCCGGCGGAGCTGCTGGTTTGAACATCGATAACTTAAATATTTATATCTACAAACTTATTCATAATTAGAAATTCAGTGATTGAAACCTCCATAATTCGAACCTGCATAACTCTAATATGTTTGTCTCAAGTCTTCGTAACTCGAACCTCCATTACTCAAACATCCATAATTCGAACTTCCGAAACTCGAGCTTCCTTGTCTGAAACCTTTGCATCTCGAACCTCCGTGACTGAACCATCGTGCCTCGAACTTTCATAACTCGAAACTCCGTGTGTCGAATCTCTGCGACCCGAGCCTCCACAACCCTCAACTCCCTGGCTGGAATTTTCTTGACTGCTGCCTTCTTGTCCCGAACTTCCGTAAATCTATAACTCTGCGTATTAAAAACTCGTATAAAACTGCGTATTAATGAGTGTAATCTCCGAATATCTAAAAAGAAGACTAAAGTTATAGCATATTACGGTAAATATCCCATACGCTCGAAAATAGTTATTGACAACACATTGATCGACCAGACTTCAAATTTTAATTACTTTGGTTGTGATATCAGTTATGACACAGATAAAGACTAATAAATGTAATAAATTTCAATCAATATGTGGAATAATAAACAGAACACTGCAAACAAAGCAAGGAAAGACACATAAATGAAGTTCTATAAGACCATGGCTGCTCCTGTTCTCCTATGAATCATGGATAATGAAAAAAAGATACCAAAGTAAGCTCCAAGCAGCAGAAACGAGATTTCTTAGGAAAGTTAAAGGCTGCATTAAACAAGACCAGATAAGAAATGAGGATATCCGTAAAG
>BOPP01000151.1:2403381-2416143 GCA_017312745.1 Gryllus bimaculatus
GAAGACGACGAAGACGACAACAAAGAAGACGACGAAGACGACAACAAAGAAGACGACGAAGACGACAAAAAAGAAGAAGGTGAAGACTAAAAACCCTCTGTCAATTTTCCCATAGCGATCCGAAACGTCGACTCCAACAGAATGCGCACGCGACCTTGTAAGTCCGCTCGCCGTGTACGTCACTTCGTGACCGCCGCCGCCGCGGGTGTGCGCGCCGCAGCGGCAGACGCCGGCCCGGGGGCGCTGGTCCGCGGCGAGGGCGGGCAGTGCAGCTGTACGCCTCCACCGCCGCGTCTCCCAGTTATTACACCGGCTCCCCCTTCCCCTCCCTTCCCTTCCGTTCCCTTCGCCGCTCCGCTGGCCCTTCCTGGAAGCGCGCGGGCTGCTCGGCCGCCGGCTGTGGGCTCTGGATACAGAGAGAGTAGCGCAATAGCGGACGTTTAATGAGTTTTAGCGCCGCGCGGAAGGTGGCGACGCTATGCGTCACGAGTCACGTGGTGGACCTTGAAGTCATAATTAGCACCATCAAGTTTCAAGAGAACCATGCATCAAATACTACGTAATGTATCCAAAAATTGAATCTCACTTGCGAAACATTAGGGTGTTTTACGTTTTACTTAAGCCCAATGAGTGACTGTCACGTGGGACCTTGAAGTCATCAACAGCACCATCAAGTTTCAAAAGAATCATGCATCAAATTTTACGTAATGTATCCAAAACTGATTCTCGTTTTCACGACATTAGGACGATTTAGTCCTACTCGGAAGGTAGCGATGCTATGCACCAGGAGTCACGAGATGTACTTTGAAGTCATAATTAGCACCGTCAAGTTTTAACAGAAACATATATTAATTTCTACGTAATGTATCCAAAAATTGAATCTCATTTTCACGACATTAAGATGTTTCACGTTTTACTTAAGCACCAATAGTCACGTGGGACCTTGAAGACAGCAGCACCATCAAGTTTCAACACAATCTCGTATTAATTTCTGCGTAATGTATCTAAATTTGAATTTCATTTTCATGACTTTTTAGCGTGTTTTAGCGCCCAGTATAAGATAGAAACATTATGCACTAACAGTAACGTGGTGGACCTTGAAGTTAGCAGCAGCTCCATCAAGTTTCAAGGGAACCATGCATCAAATACTACGTAATGTATCCAAAATTGGATCTCATTTTCACGGCATTAGGATGGTTTACGTTTTATTTAAGCACTAACAGTCACGTGGGACCTTGAAGTCATTAGCAGCACCATGACGTTTCAAAAGAATCATGCATCAAATTTTATCTAATGGATCAAAAGCAATCTCGTTTTCACGACGTTTTCACGAGTCACGTGGTGGACCTTGAAGTCATAACTAGCACCGTCAAGTTTCAGCAGAATCATGGATTAATTTCTATGTAATGTATCAAAAATTGAATCTCATTTTCGAAACATTAGGGTGTTTTAGAGCCAAGTATAAGGTAAGGACATAATGTACTAATAGTAACGTGGTGGACCCTGAAGTTATCAGCAGCACCATCAAGTTTCAAAAGAATCATGCATCAAATTTTACGTAATGTATCCAAAACTGAATCTCATTTTCACGATATTAGGAAGATTCGCACCAGGCGTAAGGTAGCGACTTTGTGCACTAACAGTAACATGGGGCCTTCTAGTAATCAGCAGTACCATCAAGTTTCGACAGAATCATGTATCGATCGAATGTATCTTATACATGTTTCGTAATGTATCCAAAATTGATCTCATTTTCATGGCATTAGGAAGTTTTAGCGCCATTCATTAGGTAGCAACATTATGCACTAACGGTCATTTGGATGGCCTTGAAGTCATCAAAGGAGCCTGGCCGCTTATTAAGGTGGCCGCTAAAATACTGAGGCGGCCGTTTGGGCAGGTTCTACAGTAAGTGCGTTGCATTGGTTTAGGTGGTCCCAGCTCCTCTCAAAACACCCGGTGGCAATGCACGTGAGCGCAGTGACCACGTGATTCGCATGTCATTATTCATAGTAACCTGACAATGCGCTCTGTCGTAGGAAGATTTCAAATCAATAGTAATCTCCACTACTTTTCTGCTTCTTGTTAAATTGTAGATCAAAATGACTTGATGTGCCTACTTCACAAAGAACAGAATACAAAAGGGCATGCCCGTAGCGTTAGGTGTTCAGGGAATATTTACACGTGTCGTATGGAAAAATCAAGGGTGTCAACGAAAAAATGGGCATTAAATCGGCAAAAAATGGATATTATTATTATTATTATTATTATTATTATTATTATTATTATTATTATTATTATTATTAATTATATATCTTTATTATTACTATTATTGTCTCAAAGCAATTTAAAATTATCTTGTATTAATATTGAATTATATACGTAAATTGTAGCGTTTTGCCACGGGTTGAATAAACCTACCTGCAGAAATAATAAACCTATCTATCTAAATGCGTTGTATTTGCCGAAAGCGACCTCCGCCTTGACCCCCCCCGGGCGGGCGTGCACGTGAGTGCAGTGGCCGCAATGATTAGCCTCGTTAAGGGCGCGCGGTCTGCGGGACAGGGTTCGCGTCCTTGCACCGGCAGCGCCTTTGAGCGCCCTGTCGGCTCGTTCGTTAACGTTGCATCGATCACGTCGGTGTGTTGGTTCGCCAGGACGACGCCTGCCGCGCCCTCGTCAGCCCCTCTTCTGCCACGACTGTTTTCGTCTTGGCTGACTAGTGATCACAACATTATAACGATAATGCTTCGGAGTGCTGGAAATTGTGACAATTTTTTGTTAGGTTGGTTGCGATGTACGTCCACTTTCACCACACTTTCCGTCCACTACAAGATTTTCTTATGGAGTTAAATGTGTCGTGTGTGTTGTTAGTGAGGCTTAAAATTGTCTCTATAAAGTAAAATGGAATGAGTACGCATTACTACATATTATTTGGAACCAATGCTTAATAACTTTAACGTAAAAATCGCGTGTATCAAGTGTCAGTATCATTTTTCAACTACTTATAGTTAAAATGACGGGAAGGGATTCTGAAACTCAAGAAAACGTGCGCAGATGATCTCTCCCATACGTCACTCCGTTATACATTTTTACTGTTTATTTTGTTTTTTTTTTTGGCTGAATAAATCTTACTCTAAATCTAATATTATTTTTGTAGGTTTCTCTTTTAAACGATTATTATTTGCCATAATTAAAATAAATAAGTTATCAAAAATACCAAACGAAGAACACTCCCCCTCGTCAGAGTCCAAGTCTCCACGAACTTAAAGAATCGGTTGTTAAATCTTTGTTGGTATATGACAATTTAAAGAAAATTACATGACAATTTAAAGTAATAAATATTGCTTCCTTTCCAACTATTTAGTAAGTTTTCGTGGACATAAAAGAGAATAAATGTTCTTCACACTCTTCTTGTCTTCTTGCATTTACTCTTTCCCCTCCTTCTCCTCGCTCTTATTCTTTTTCCTCTGCTTCCTTTTCAATACATCATTTTCTACAATCACATTTAGCGGGTCTCTCTCTCTCCCTCTCTCTCACCCCCACTCTCTCTCACCCCCACTCTCTCTCACCCCCACTCTCTCTCACCCCCACTCTGACTCAACCGCCACTCTCAACGTCACTGCTCCTCTCCCCCCATCTCTCTCCCCACTCTCTCTCCCCACTCTCTCTCCCACTCTCCTCCCCACTCTCTCTCCCCACTCTCTCCTCCCCACTCTCTTCCCCACTCTCTCCCCCCCACTCTTCTTCCCCTCACTCTCTCTCCCTCATCTCTCTCCCCTCATCTCTCTCCCCCTACTCTCTCTCCCTCACTCTCTCTCCCCCTCACTCTCTCTCCTCCTCACACTCTCTCCCCCTCACTCCCTCTCTCTTCCTCCCTCTTGTATGCCTAACTTTCTTCCATATCTTCTCTTCTTTCTACTGTTTCCCACCTCACTCCTCGCTCCTTTTATAACTTACCGTTTCCCCTTTCGCTAGCTAATTTTCTCCGATCACATTTCTCTCTCTCTCTCTCTCTCTCCTCTATGCACCGAATTTTCGCCCACATCTCCTCCTTCTTATACTCTTTCCCACCTACCGCCCCACTCCTTGCACTACCTCTCTCTCCGATTCCCTTCCGCTCCCCGTTTTCCATTGGTGGCGCCCCGCCCTCTCTCTCCCTGATGACCTATCTCCCGCCCCCTGGCTCCACGCCTTCGCTTTGAAGCGCCGCCGCCGTGGCTCACAGTAGACTGATGGGCGGTCGTGGCGGGAACAGATGGACGAGACGCACACCCAACTGACAATAATGAGCGCCGACTAACGCTGCGCACCACTTGTGGAAATTGTTAATTAAGCTCGTTTTTAAAGGGCAGCATAAAGAAAAATTGGATGACTTTTCGGGATTTAAACATTTTCTAAATATTTATTTGTCGGTGCGATGGTGTAATGGTATGCGTATCGGACTGTTTTCCCCAGGGCGGGTTCAAACCCGATCGACGCCGAGGATTTTTAAGGGTGTACTCCTTCCTTCGGGGGGAAGTAAAGCCGGCTGCCCCATGTTAGTAGATTTACTTGCATGTAAAAGATCCTCAAGCCTAAATGTCGCCTCTGAGCAAAATTCAAATCGCGTGTTTGTCGCCCAGTACCTCCTTTCTCCGCTAGCTAGTGAAAGGAGCGTAGCGAAATTTGCGTGGTCAAACGGAAGAGTGGGCCTGATGGCCCGAGTCTTGCCACGTAAAATAAGGCATTAATTCAATTCAATTTAGAGTATTTTGGGCTAAACGGTACATATATTGTTGTGAAATGCTCACTTTTAACATATTTTTGTTATTTTCTTTCTTCATCTGAATCATCCTGATATCTTTGCAACAAGTTCTTGTAGAAGGTTCTGCTTTTCAGTAAATGATTCACAAAAGATCATTCTTTATTACTGTTTGCACTGCAAATCGTTATCTTCTGACTATTTTCGCAGAAAACTAGTTTATTTGTTAGCGTGACTTGTTTTAGAAGAATTAACTTCGACATAGATTTCTGAAAAATGCCTGTCGTCCCAAATAGCGGACGGTTGGCAACCCTACGTCCAGCCGATGTGGCGGCTACAGATCGCATCTGCGGTGCAAATCCCGCATCCTCCGCCGAAACCTCCATCTCTAGCTTCTAAGACGGTTAACAGCAGATTGGCCTCCGCCGTGTTCTGCTCTGCGTCCAGTTTCCTGCCCGCCTCCGAGGTCTATCTATCTGTCTGTCTGTCTGTCTGCCTGCCTGCCTTTGAGCGAGGTCAAAGCGGCTCCGGTGATGACCTGAGCCCACACAGACGCGCCGTTGCATTGCAACAGATAGGATGCACCCGTCTGCAAGTGATTTGGGGCCTCGCGTACGACTACACATTGTGTCGTGAATCTGATAGCGGCGTCGTATCTCCTAGCGGACGCTGCGTCGCTGTTAATGTAGATAAACGACGTACCAACTGTGGGGATGTATTTATTATTGTAATAATCCTGCTGTTGTGTTCTGGTCTATATGAATCAGAAAAGAAATTTGTTTCACTCTGGCAGTCTTTCTTGACTATTAGGAGTTCTGATATTTCGTGACTTTGTTATGAATCTAATTATTCAATAGATTGCAAAAAACGCTAACACATGGATAAGTCTCCTATTAGTAAGTTTGACATATACGAAGTTTCACACGAAAAAATAACCCGCATATTTTCAAACACCCCGCAATATATTTGTCTATATATTATAAGAACTTATTAAATTACTAATAATTTAATACCTTAAGATAATGTTACTATTATATGTTATTGTATAATACCATTCTACTGTTTAAATACGTAGACCCATCAGTTCCTTTCTAATCATCGCTAGTAAGAAAAATATCTTTCCGGGTCATATAAACCCTAGCAGTACTGCGGTATACAAAATAAGAACAGTACAGGAGGGTTAAAGAGATTAATTCAGAGGATTTATTAGCAAAGAGAGAGAATAGTTTTAATTGAAATATATAAAAATGTCAAGTCTCAATTCTGAAGATTTGAGCTAAAGTATATTTCTTATCGACGTTAACGGTTGCTACAATCAGTTAACGACTAGTCAGCACGATGCGCTTGGATTGTTAAGATACGGTTATCCCTTTGCATGACGTGTTACTTTTGGTTTTAAAATTTATAAAATGTTGTGATAGAATTTCGTTTTTTTAGAACAAAAAGAGCCAGTCTCGCACAAAAAAAAGATTCTCTAATGAAAATTTAAAATATAAGTTGCCTAGTGTAGGGATTCACAGAAATTGATAAGCTGTCCAGTTGTTGGATAAAAGTTCTATCTACGGAATATTACATAACATATCTCTACTATTTAACAGGAGATTATATACATTCCCTTCGTAGCATGAACTACAAAATTTCAATATTAATTTTCCATGTTTTTATTAAGATTTTTACTTCTCTGTGACTCGTTCTAAAGTCAACTTAAGCACTCAGACCGAACTTATAACGTACTATTAATTAAATTATATCCCCCGGTTCCTGCTATTGCGTATGCTTTTTGTATATGAAAAACGTTATTTACTGTGGTAGAAGAAATTAGTTTTAATTGTTCATAAAAAAAGTGTCACAATTTTAATATACTGTACTTCTAGGACATTCAGGGAGGCCCTATGGTTCGAGTCTCGAGGGGGGCTGGATTTTCAACATTTGTTTGTTAGCTGCATCGAATTCAGCCAATGTCTGGGGGAGTATTCTAGCGGTCGTCAGCTCTGATGGGTAGTTTTTTGTGGGTTCTCCGATCAACAGCAGGCGAATGCCGGAACAGTACTCTAAAAAAACGGCCAAAGTCCACGTGCGGTCTTTCCTTCCTCTTGTTTCTTCTTCCCTTACTTGCATTCACTTATCCTTACACTAACATGGACTAGTAACACATCACCCAGAAGAACGGTTCTTATACTATCTTTAGTCCTTTTTTAAGCACACTCTTACATGCTCTGCATTTATACATGTGGGACCAGATGCGATCTTTCTTACCTATTCCTTGTCCTATCCTCACCCCTTACACACTCTTACACTAAAATGCACCACACATACCGGTAGATCTTATCCCGGCTGGGGCGGTGCCCCGCTGGTGGGAGATACCTGGTTGGGGAAAACCCCACTAGCCGATGGTACGTCGGCACCGAATCTCGCAATACAGGGAGATAAGATGGCCGCCATTGCCCGCGATGGAAACGAGCAGTACTTCTTAGCAGTTACGCGCCCGGAATCACTTATCAATCAATCGATTCGATGCCCGGAAAGAAAGGGATAAAAGAGCCAGAATAACAGTATTGTAACGTTTCTCGTGGTGAATTAAAACTCACTGGTATTATTCAAACAAAAACGTTTATTCGTGAACAATTGTATACTAAAATCTACTGACACTAAAAACTACTGGATATATTTCACTTAATTATTTTTCTTTTCACACCACTCCGTTCTCTTGATTATTTATTTACACAGTTCACTTGTTACACACTATTTATTTACACTGTTCTCTTCTTCTACACTATCACCCTGTCCGATGTTCTGTCCACGGTCCACTGCACTGACCCTAATTCCTTGCGCAGACCACACTTCACTGCGCACACCAGGGTCCACTGCACTGCCGTTTACCGCGATGCCCACTTCACAGCTCAGCTTCCACTGCAGACTTCAGACTGCTGACTGCTGTTCAACCGCTGCACCACTGTTCACCGCAATGCACATTTCACAGCACAGCTTCCACTTCGGACACACTGACGGACTGACTGCTTATTCATTGATTACATACACTGACTTTCTCTGACACTAACTTGCACTGACTAACGTCTTACTGACTGACTGCTACTCACTGACTTCTACAACTCACTACTCACTGACTTCTACAACTCACTACTCACTGACTTCTACAACTCACTACTCACTGACTTCTACTGACTCGCGGCCGCCGGCAGCGGCGCATTCATAACTGGCCGGCGCTCGTCCCGATACACCAGGCACATTCTCTGCGTTTCCCCGCGGCTCGCGAATAGTCCGGAACCGTCTACTTCGGGTGGAAGGGAAGGGGCGCCGGCAGATGACGAAATCCACGCGCAGCGAATCCGGCAGGTGATGCAATTTTCGTTACAGTATGCACTAGACAGAGTAGATAGATATTGTTGTTTGGTTTGCGAAACATCGAAGGCAGCATATCTGCATCAACGTTCGCACATGTTACTCAAAGTATTCTATTTCAGAAAGACCAGCCATATTTTCGTTTCGCACCTAACTTGCCCCGTGGAGCCAACTTAGAGGAGCGGCGCGAAATTCATGTACGTCTGCGAAAAGCCGTATGTTCTCGATCTCTGAGAGAAATTTCGCCGACGCGCAAGTTTCTGCGAGTCCCCTGTCGGCCTGCAGTAGGCGCTGAACCGGCTCAGCCACGAGGGAGCCTGAAAAACAGGCGAGGAAACTTCCAGAAACAAGGCGAGGAATTTGTCACTTTTCGGGAATGACCCCTTCGGGAGTCATAGGGGACTTGTACGAATACTCCGCCCTCGCGATGTGTTGGTGACGGGAGGATGAAGGGGGGGGGGGAGTATGAACGGAAGTATACCATTCCTCGTGTTTCAGTCACTGGCCTTCTCATATGTTACGTGGCTCGTGTTAGCCGCGATGTGATCGATGGGTAGGAAATCGATACACGAGAGCTGAATAATGTGCAGATAATGTTCAATAAACGTTGGAACGAAATGAAACTTCCCTCGAATTTACGAGCATCAATCAATTAAATTTTTGGCTTTCCAAACACGCAAAATATTCCTTGTGGAAACCCATCTTATTTATGCGTGGCATTTAGCGATCATTGACTATTATCGATTGTCCGTAGATAAAAGTTTAATTATGTAGTAGTATATGTAGGCATAATCCATCCCACACAGAACCCCAGATGGAAAGAGGTAGTTCTAAAAAAAACTCTTCAAAGAATTAATGATATCAGGCCTTCTGATATCATTAATCATCTCAAAACTGCAAAAGTGTCTTCTGTAATCACCGACACCTGGAAATAATATAAGTATTTTTAATACGTCAATTTACGTAATCTAGTAGTAATTTAGATTTTTTAAAATTTTATTTCATAATTTAAATAAAAAGGATGTTACGTCACTCACATTACATATGTTGGTACTTTCCGCACTGTCAGAGGATAGCAAATTACTTTCATCATGAAGGAAATACTTTTTTATGTCTTACCTTAGGCAAACAGGTAGACTAAAAATCTTCTTTACTCAACACAGTTCTTTCAATCAACACAAACAATTTTCTATTCATGAATAGTTTTATTGAAGGTCGGTATCCTACTTAATATATCAACGTAACTTATATCTTTCACGTTTAGAACAGCTGCTGTACAAACATATCATTAAAACGATGCACAAGGAATAAAATCAACAGTTTTCTCAAGTTATCCTGAAAATGTATACCTTTCCGTTACTTGTCCACTTGTCCTCTCAGTGTATTGAAACAATATTCAAATTCTTTCTTTAACTCTAGCAATCGTGTATCGTTACGTATTACACAAGTCAAAACACTTCTACACAATCAAATAGGCCAAATCAACTAAAACATGAACATTTTACTAATAACTAAACAATTCTAAATTATAATATATGAACTAAAAGTAATTAAAATTTGTATATATGAGTATAATATGTGAACAGGAATATAGAGTGAAGAAAATGGAAACAAACTTTTCGCCCATCTTGCATTCCGTCCAGTGACTGTCACATATGGAGGTTCCGTGATAAAGAATTAATATTTCAATTGAAAAAGGACGTCTGTCAATTTTGTTTCCTTTCATCCTCCCATCTATTCTACTTTTCTTCATTTCAACAGAAAAGAAGAGATAAATCCGGTTTTGATGTAGCCTCGACGTTCAGAAATATGATTTAATCACTATTTTTCTAATTATGGACTCTCCGTAACTAGACAGCTATTTTTCAATCTGAAGACGCACATTAGAAAGTATTGCGCTATACTTCCCTCCCGAAACACCACACTGCACGCTCCTAACTATTTTTAAGCAATCGTATTGTGTTGTCAAAATTACAATTTCTCTTCAGAAGGCGTCAGAAAGTAAAAGGTGTTGCGAAGAACTTAACCATAGCATCTTGATAATTCAATGTTCAGAATGGGAAGTAATCTTAAATTGTGAAAAAAGATTGTATTCCAGCATTATAAAAGAACCTTTTCTTTTATAATATTTTACGGCACAAATAATGATGTATTAGATTTTGTCACGAATGATAGCGTCATCACACATTCAGCCAATCACAACGAGGAGAGAGGTAGAGCTAAACGGAACAGCCGACCACCGTTTACTCGCACGATGTCAAATACCCGAGTCGTCACAAGGAAGTTGTTTCGCAAAATTAAGTTTGATTCTCTTATAAATGTATAATGCTATTATACAAAAAAATGTAGTATGCAACTCGTTTATAATGTTGCTTTATTACATTAGTTCAAATTTGAAAACTCGGTTCTAAAGTAGCTCGTTTTCAAAACACGTACCCATGCAATAAAGCTTAACATTATAAAATAATTGCATAAACTACTAGTATTTTCAGCATTAACTCATCCCACTGATTGTCGGTTATTTTACCGCCATTGTCTGTATGTGATTACTCAGCAATTGCATGATTCCCTTTGCAGCTTTGTTGAACGAGGTGACTTACAGCTGAAGTTCAAACAGAGATAGATGTTCGACAATATCTAGATATCCCAGTCGAATATAAAAACTGTCAGGTGGGAAGTTCTAGATGAATATTTCGCCGCTTTCAACGGTTTCTCTGATCCATGACAGATTAATGCCGGAGCAGTTCCCTAACAAACGGGTCACGGACCTCATGCGATCTTTCTTAGTTGTTCCTTCTCCTATCCTCACCCCCTTACACTCACACTAATATACACCACACAAGCACACTTACTGGGAGAGTGGTCGGAAGCTTAGAGATTATCCCGGATGGTGCGGGTTCCCCACTGGTGGGTGATACCTGGATGGGGAAAACCCCGCTAGCCGATGGTAGGTCAGCGCCGGATCTCGTCATCTACGAGAAAGAACAGCGCCATATTTCGAACATGCACTACACTTAAGGGACTAATACCATCTGATGGCATTCCCGAAATCACTAATCCATCAAATCTTAACGTCTTACTTAAACACATTCTTACATGTACTGCACTTCTTCATATTGATGTCTGAAAACCAGACTGATCTAAATTCATTTTACTAAATTTTTCGTGAGAACCATTTAAAGTTTGTTTATATGTAGTGGATAAGAATGTCGTGGGTTAGTATGAAATGCGTTTGTTGCATACTAAGGGAATGGAACATTTACACATTTATTATTTTATGCACACATGTAGATAAGGAGTTTGAACGAAATGAAACGGAAATCTAATTTTGTTACAAAATTGGACGTAGAACAATCGGTTTCTCAGCAATCGATATGTCAGAATATCAGCCGGTCACATGGAGCTTGTCCAGCCTGGGGGGGGGGGTACCCGCTGGAAAGAGAAACCAACCTGTCAGGGAGGAATATATATATATATACTTTATATATATATATATATATAAATATATATATATATATATAAATATATAAATATATATATATATGTATATATATATATATACTTTATATATATATATAAAGAGAAAGATATAGAGGGCAGAGTCACCTGTCCCCGATATCACGTTGCAGCGGGGGGGGGGAGGAACACCGCCACTTCCCCCCCACGATATAATATGCACTACACTTACGGGACTAATGGCTCGAGTAGTTGAAGTATAAAAGTATTCATTCACTTGTTCCTTACATATATCATGTAAGACTATTAACTCCAAACTGTACGCCTTGTAATATGACTGTAAATATGAGCTTAATAAACATCACGAAGTTTTCGAAATAATCGAAACTACCGGGGTTGTGAATCCTGTGGAAGAAACAGGTTTATGCATTCGTATCTGAAAAGACCGAACATGGAATATTCAGAATAAGATGTAAGCCTACATGATACACCGAAAAAACTTTCCCGTTCGGACATCTTGCATATATATTTCTTCATTTCAGCATATTTTCACATTAGTCAAAGATAGCTTGTCTTTTATGGAGATCGTCACTTCGGTACAATTTTTACAGCACAATTATTGCTTACAATACATCATACATATGGGGAATGTTCAATATGAGGAATACATATGATGTTCAATACATCTATGATTGACGATCTTCCCCACTTGCTTAAAATCATGCAATAACCATCATGACTTTTGTGTAACTGCACTAGCTATGTACTAATTCTACCAGCGTTTTAATTTAAACACCTTCCTGAAATAGTACCAAAACTCATAGTTCAGAAGGCCTATTTCAACTGATTAAATGTTCTACGACTTTTCCTGTGATCTACGACTCCCCCCTTCCTACAGTCGCCCCCGCCCACCAAACTTCCCCCATACCGAGAAAGGGGTCCGACCATATCGCATATTTCAAACTCTTTCGACTCGGCTTAATATCCCCTTATCTAAACCCTCTGACACCCATGCACCTGAGACCTTCTCCACTCCCGCTCACAAAATCTACCTTCCACCCCTTCCCCCATTTTTTCGTCCCCCCTCACGGCCGGTATTTCTCGCGAGCAGAGCAGCATATTTTCAATTAAAAGTTGTCCTGGACATTGTATTCCTCCCGCAAGACCAGTTCGTCAGAGGAAAGCGAGAACTCCCCCTCCCCTCC
>BOPP01000151.1:2416160-2431927 GCA_017312745.1 Gryllus bimaculatus
TCGGTTGTTTCAGAAGCCTCGGTGCTAAAGTGATTAAGGAGGTGTATGTGGATGTGGAAAGGTGGTGTCCAATGGGTTGGAAAAGGGTCGGAAGTATGCTTTACTGCCCGCTTGGGGGGTCTTGTGTGTGTTTTGTTTCGCTGCTGTGTGTTTGGTAGTGTCCGGTAGTGAATGGGATGGAAAAAAAAGTGGGAAGTGGAATGCACGAGGAGCTACTTTGAATATTTGTTCGAGGTAACTTTGTTTTTACGCCGGGTGTATTGTGCCGCAGAACGGATGCGAAGTGAAAAAGAGAAATAAAAATAGGTTCACGTCTAAACGATCTAATGATAATCGCATCAGATTCGATTCAAGTAACACCAGTGCTTTGTCGCCACATACTTTTCAATATTGCCCTGACATACATGTAAACATGATGCTGAAACACAGAAAGACAATCAATTCATATGAATTTTCATAAGAGACACTCATGTCCAAATATTAAGCACTACGCCAACCAAGTACTTTAAATGAAGTAATTCAATACATGAATATAAAGACCCCCGAAACAATATATCAGTCTAAAATAAGTATGAAACAAACTATGGAATCAATACAACAAAAATCAACGGAGAATTCCTGTGAAGTTAACACAGTAAATCTCTTCCATATACCTCCCACCAAAATATTACCAATGTCTCTATACATGAAATAAATGTTACAATTTAAACAGGATACAAAGTGACCAGAAAGAATGTGTATCATTTTTTCAGTTGGAAATTTCATCGGGTTTTTCAGTTAAAATAAGTTATTACTATATTTTAAATATCATGAACATAGAGATTTAATATAAAAACGTACACGTAAGAATAGTCATTACTTATCACTGCCTTTAAAAACGTCACGCGCACATTATGGCGATATAGTGCGAAGGTTAAGGTAACACCAAAACTCATTAAAAATGACCGAACAGAAATGTGGGGGAAACTTTTCCTCCCATAAATCTGTTTAAATGTCAAAAGCAAGAACAATAAATCAATATTAGGCAACACTATTCTCCCCCTTTCCGACGAATTGCTGGTCGTTTGCTGGACAGAGGGTTGGAACGGCCTTTGCTGGACCGAGGGTGCTGAAGTAATGAAGGCGGGTTGGAGAACCATGTAGAAATGTTCGGTATGCGCTGGAAAATCGTCGAAAGCAAGCTTTACTGTTCACCTGGGTGTCTCGTGTACATTTTCCAGTAGTAGTTTTTTTTATTTTTTTTTTTAAATTTAACATCGCATCTACTTCTAGGTCATTAGCGACCACTATTGCGCGTAACGTTATGTTAACTACGAGGATGACACGATATTATGATAGAGTGTCAAAGGACGAACACAATACAACCATGAGAGGTGAGATACTATTAAGGGGTTGAATTTTAAAGTTCTAGGAGAAATATTGAGATATTATTTATTAGTACAGAAGCAATAATAGTATTTATAATAATGACCTCTTTAAATTCAAATCAATATTTGAAAATTTGTTTTAGAAATAGACGAACTTAAGCGTTTTTTTCTTTGTAAGTTGACGTTTTAGTTAGTGCAATTACATATCATCAAGAGGTTCGTCTTATGTTAATAAAAATAATATCTTAAGTTGGGTAAAACCTACAAAATTCTTCAACAATTGTAAGTTTTTTGGGTGTCCTTAACCTTAACACAACCCTCCTTGTCCTCGTTGTGTGTTGAACTCCGTGCTTTTATCATGATTAATGATGAAAAACTAAATCAAAAATATTGAAAACTGTAAAACTATATCTTCGTTCGTTGAGTAAACAACAAATTTGCGAGAATTAAAATTTCATTCAATACATCAGATATATTCGTATCTTGTTTTGATACAACCTTCAAAGTATTGGCAGGTATAGATTTTCTCCCCCTTGGTTTTGTTTAATTTTCTCCAAATTTTACAGATAAGCTCGATGGACCTGCAAAAACCTTCAGGAAAAAGTTTTTTCCATTTAGAAAAAAACCAAGTAAAAGGATATGAATAAAAATTTTAAAAAATGCTTTATACTGTTTAAACATTTTTTTGTGTTGTACGATAGATAAAAATATATTCATCTTGTTACTTACAAAAGAATAAAATATACGTACATTTGGTTTTAGCATTATATTCTATACTGAAAAGCCTGAGGCATTATAAGCTCAGTGTTTGAAAATTATCTGAAAAGTGTTTATTGACCATTAACATTATTACTTTGTACGAGCATGAATATTGCAATCGATTCATCATAGATTATTATATTGTTTATGCGTATATTAGTTTTCGAGTTGAAAGTAATTTCAAGGCACAGTTTTTTGTAAAGTTATTAAGCAATGCACAGAACAGAGAATTCACGTTTTGCTCACATGTGATCTACTTTCGAAATTCTTGTTTAGGTCTGCCAGATTTAAAGCTGAAAGGAGTATAATTTTTGGATTGCGCTGCACACACTACGAATTTTTCCTTGCTACCAATACTTACCAACATTTTCCAGAATTCATTATACATTTCTAGCTTGTCTTTGAAAAAAATCTCCATAAAAAAATATGATTAAATATAATATTAGAATAGTAATGGAAAACAATTCGAGAAATTATAAAGCAAAACTTTTATATAAGCACGAAAATACGCTGCTTGGAATTAGAAGCCGAACTATTGTCAACAAATTCCATTCCTACATCAAATATCTTCATACATTGTTCAACAGTTCAGTGAAACGTTACCGAAAGACTATCCCTATTAAACGACTACCGATCTCTACGACCGATTTTTTTATTGTATTTTGGAATCCGTATATTGTTGATGACCATACTTTGTATATCCAATTATTGAATAATATATTGTATATGTACGATCTGACAGAATAAAGGCAACATGTGACATATGACATAATAAAGGTAAAACAAACCAATGTCGCTGAAACCTCTGTTCGACACGTGAAATGACGTTAGAAAGATCACATCATGTGACTTCCCCATACCGTCTGGACTCACCGAATTACCGCTTGGGATCCAAGACTGGGAAAGAGAATCGTCGGCAGACAGAAGAAGAGGTGGTCGGACGAACTGAAAATGCAGTTTGGCAGCCAATAGTCTACCTCTGCCAAGTATCGTCAGAAGTGGAAGACCATGTCTAAATCCAACACAATGAACGTACTACACTGGATTATTCTAGTTCTCACCAACTTAATACGTGACTCTGCACCAATGCAGAAAGTAGTAAGATGAAGTTTTCGCTAATTCGATTTAAGTAGTGAAATCAAAGTGAACAGTGTTAAATTTGACAGTGACATAGTGAAGTGTAACTTAGTTTGCGTGTAAATGGCGTTTACATTTCCTTATTTTCGTGTGTAAATAGCGTCTGTAGAAGGAAGTTCCCGAATTGGATGCTCGGGAATTCTACCATTGTGTAACTCACCCGACAATCGCAGGGCCTTGCTTTTTACGGGATTGGAACGGGCTACAATATTAATATTAATGATAATAATAATATAATATTATAATAATAATAATAATAATAATAATAATAATAATAATAATAATAATAATAATAATAATACAGTATATGGTAGCTGGGTGCAGTCAGAGAGTGCTTATTAGGCAGACATTACCAAATGGCAAAATTCATTCACAGAGAACTAGAAATGAATCTTGGAATGTTGAGAAATAATCCCCAGCGTACATGTATGAACCAGATGCTATGCTCGAGACAAAAACGCACGCCTTATACTGGGAAAAGCTTATTATAACGGATAAAAGAGTTGATCATAACCGACCTAGCATATTCATAATAGACAAAGAAAAGAAAACTACTGTAATCGATGTTGCAATCCCTTTGACTAACAACTTGCGGAAGTCCGATGCGGAGAAATTGAGAAAATATGAGAACTTTACTATTGAATTGAAAATAAAAATTGGAAGTTGAACGAGGTCTCCCATTTCCCCATGACATTCCCGTACAAAGGCATTTACATCAAAAAGGTATATTAAAATATTTCTTTTTCATAATTCGTGTTTATATACTACAAACCGTTCATAAACATTCGATTTAATAGCTACATCCCTGAATATCCGATGCCTAGTAATAATAGAACGTTTTCTGAGAAACCTTTGTAAGCGACGAACCCACTAAAAGGACAACACTTTTCACAAATTCAGCAGTGGTCGCTTAATACAGGTTTCACTATAAATGAACCTGCAGATACCAGTTTAAGCACCTGTAATTTAAATTTTAGTTCTACCAGCGTGCTGATGCTAGATAACGTATCATTTAACTTCCCATAATGGACAATCTATTAAGCTGTGGATATTTTCTCATCTATTTCGAAAGTTGATTTAATTTGAAGTGTTAGTTTATAATGAAATATACATTTTGCAGCAAGTAAGTAACTGACATTTTTTGTTCCAGCGTGGAAGAGGAGCAGTGTGCTTCAAATTCCCAACTGCGCAACAACATTAAAGTAAGTTTTTCAAATAGCTATTATCTGGGGGACAGCAGATGATTCTATGAATAATTCGTCAGGCAGAAATAAATGTTACCAAAAACACAACGGTATTATATATTCCTATCCTTTTAATTTTCCGTGGTGTCCAAAATAATGAAATCACCGTCATTAGTAATGAGATTGTCACATTGATCTTTGAGTCACGCCGGTTATAAATTTATAACTTAAAGTCGTCATAGATGTGATGAGAAAGGAGAACAGAAAAAACGACGATTTCTTCTCATCAAGAAACCTGAATATTTTCAATTAAAGGTTCTTTAATATGTTTTTATATCGAGAAAATTTAAATACCATTCTACACATAAGTTTTATGACATGCGATAAAGAAAATTCATTATGTTCAAAATATTTGTAGAACAGTAGATGTGGAGATACTCGTACCATATAAATATGTAATTCAAACAAATGTCATTTCAATGCAGGTTTCATTTTAATGTGAATGGCTCCAATATCTGAGGTCTAATATGTAAAAGTGACTTAATTTGCAAAGTGCTATATTATTTTAGGTTTTTGAATTTGAATGGTGAATAGAAAATTGCGTTTTATTCTGAGATTTATATTCAATAACATGACATGTCACGTTTTTGTAGGTACGTAAGCTATAAAAGGATTTTTTGTTGTCAATACGTTAATCCTTTTTATAGGGAACAGGAACAGATAAGCGTAGACTTTTTTGATGCATTTTCTGTGTTTTATTGTATGTCACGAGCCATTGAAAATGCTTGTCAGCTAGTCAACGCTCGAAAGTTCTATTATTCGCATATTGACAGTTTCTAATTGAGAATATCGACGACAATAGTATCATAAAATTCTCTGTTCGTCTTATTTTTCCGATCTTTGGTGAAAAAATTCATGAATATTCAATAGTAGTTACGTCGAAAATGTACGTTGCATGCATTTGAATATATAAAATGTATTTAGTTTTAAATGTATTTTATATTATCCTTTGACTGTGTAGTGTTACATTGTGAAGAAAATAATAAGGACAGACTGTGTTGTAATTTCTCACGGTGTCTGCATTGTTGCATTCCGTTTTACACTCGGTTTACATGGAGAAGTACATTAAAACTATCGAGTATCATTCGTCCAGACATAGTTTTTACATGGCGTTACATTTCTCTCCATCCGGAAACCTAAATTTCACCCAGAATTCAAGGCACTGGGTTTAATAACCCTTAGCTACTGGAAGTTTGCACACTTAGAACTCCAAGCGAGGTAAGGAAGTTGTGAAATTTACGATGTTAACGATGTAAACATCATATAACTATAAAGATGAAAGGGTGTAGTTTCTGATAGTAATACATTTATTTCAAAACGTGTTACAAAGTTCGGGAGAGTCGAATATAAAATGACGGCTCTCACAAAATATCTATGAATCAATTTAAAATGAATATGTTATTTGTGATATTAGATAATTACGTGTAATGAGAATCGGAAGTTTTTTGATAATCACTCACTATGCATTCAACTTTATATTACAATTGTCTGTTATTTCGCGTTATTGGAATGAAATAAAAGTTAATCTAGAGGTCTATTTAATTTTAAATGTAACATTGTAAAGTAATTAATTTAATCATTTTAGAATTAATTTTCTATTTGAACTGTAGAATTGCGGTACCACAGTCTATATTAATTATTTACTTGTGACTGTATATCATAGAAAACAAAAATCTCGTCATATTTTACAGAAAATAAATAACAAGAAGCTGACCCAATAAACAAAATATAGTTTAAAAATCTTAAGTTTACTCTATTTTAATTCCATTTCATCTTTGAAAGAAAATACTGTTTGTAATATTGTCGCATTGATAACAATTGATTAATATTTCTTTGATTTCCTCTTTTTTTAATTTCTTTAAAATGTTTAACTTTTTTATTTATTGTAAGTTGCTTTAGAAACTTTCTATCTCATTAGCGACTACTATTATTTTAACCACTAGTAACATTTTTAAACCACACGTATCTCTTAACCCTTGGCCGCAAGGCCGGACTTCGCTGGTAGGCCTTTGCCACGTCAGTCTGTTGTACCAGTATAGACAGTCAGGCAGTAACATTTTTTACCTTAGATGCATTATACATGTGGTAAGAAATTTAAAATAACTATATCACATGTGACTTTAGCTACTGATTGGACGGCAAACCATTGTTGATGAGTGTTTGGCGACTTATACATCTCTTTGCTGCTTCCAAGCGTGTCCCGCCCAACACTTGTGCAAACTGAGTTGGCTATTAATTAGGGGCAAATAACACATGTGCAACTCCGTTATTTAAAGTTTCTCATCTAACATTTTATTGGCAGTAACGGATTATTTTCACACTTTTACATACACTAAGAGTGTTTAACATTTAGTCTAGGACATCTTGTATAATTACGGTCCATACCATATGATATCAAAGTGCTTGGTGGAAGCGGGTAATATTTCTAAAGGTAAATGTATCCCTATGCAATTCCACACAGGTCGATGTGTCCCACAGGGTGGTGAAGGTAGGGCTCCACCTATTAGTCACCGTTGGCACAAGGAGGGGGTTGTGTGGGCAACGCTCCGACCTGTTTTACCCCCAGGAAAGATCCTAGTACTCACCTGGAAAAGAGGCTGAGTCGACCTCAGAGTCGACCTCAGAGTCGACCTCAGAGCCACCCTGAATGGAAAGCACCAGATAGAGTTTCAACCTACGTCGGAATTCGAACCTGGGTCCTTCTGGCCAGGAAGCCAGTACCCTAGCACAGGTCACTGGGCTCCCTATCTACGAGAATATAAGGTAAAAGTATCCCTGTGCAATTACACACAGGCCGAGTTGTGACCTACAGGGTAGGTGAAGGTAGGGCTCCACCTATTCGTCGCCATCTGCACAAGGAGGAGGAGGAGGTAGGGTGGCGAGCACAATGCTCTAGCCGCCTTTACCCTCAGGGAAGATCCTGTACTCACTTAGAAAGGAGGGGATGGGAAAGGATGGGAATGGGAAATTACTACTTCCTAAACAGGAACGTAACGCTTGCCCAAAACATTTTAGGTGACAAAAAACCTAAATTTATGAAAGAATTAGGAACATTTTTAGGAAAGGTCCGGACCATTAGGGAAACTGAAATTAGGGAGTGGGAAAACAGCACTGGTTAGCTTGAGCGGAGCCTAGACTGGAGAGAAATAAATAGAGAGGGAGAAGTCAATAAGCTAACAATAAGTACGTAATTTTATGTTAAGTTAGTAAACAGTCAGTAAACAGAAATAAGTCATAAGTCGTAGTCAATTGGTAAATAACTGGTCAATACAATAAATAAAATAAAACTGGCATAGTAATAAGCACATTAGGGGGTGAAGGGAAGGGGTGATCGAAAATGTAAGGGCAGAGGCGTTGGTGCGGACGATCTTCTGTGGCGCCGTTTGATTTCAGGTGCTGAGGAGGCCATGCACTGGAAGGAGACGGCGGGACGCCCGCGCCAGAAAATAAAATAGCTAAAATAAATGTCGGATAGATAAGAATGTACTCGGCTTCTGACGGCAGGTTTTTCCCCCTTCAGGGGTTTTTTCCTGAGCCGTACCTTGTGGTCTCTTTTCTGCGGCTTTGATGCGATGGAGAGACCATTTGGGGTGAATACCAGAATTCGAAAGATTAGAACGCGAAAGGATGTAGGTATTGTAATGGCTTAAAGGCCTTCGGCCTAGCCACATTGGATCAAGTAATCTAATTCGTTCGTAATAATTACCTATTAAATAAATAAATAACTTAGAAAGGCGGCAGAGTTGACCTTAAAGGGAGCCACCCTGAATGGAAAGCACCAGATAAAAATCCCAAACTATGTCAGAATTCAAACCTAGGTCCTTCATGTCAAAAATCCACTGCCTTACCAAAGAGCCACCGCGACCCTTGGGTAATATTTAGAGGCGGCTCTAAACTTTTACATCCTAGAATTTTATAAAAAAATTCAGAATATTAAGATAGGGACATCAATTCAACTTTGCTGAAATATCGAACATAACGAATATTTTTTACTACTCGTTCTTATATTTGCGATATTATTGCCAGAAGTTGTCGTTAAATTTCCAACTGGCCGAAGCACTTGATAGGATTTTATATGTTGGTACGAAAAGGGTGTTTATAGTTTTGTGCTTATGTTAATGACAATATTAGGACAGCATTGTTTAACTTGTATTATTGTTTTGGTGTAAAAATTGATATTTTTTCTTTATACTTATCTCTGTGCTATAAAATGAATTGAGAGGTTCTACAAGTTTTGGGAGTCGCAGTGGAGTCAATCTGGGATACGCTCCAGCAGCCTTTCTTCCTTTTTTGTCGATGTAGACGCAATTCCTTAAGTAGCGTTGAGTGAATCGTGGAGTAATCCTCCGTTAATTTTTAATTGTAGTAATGTAACCTCTGTTATTAATTACCCAGCAGCCTCTAGAGGTCGTCGCCCTGCGTCATCTACCCGTCGGTCACAATTGGTTTGGACTAGCCCCTGTGAAGCATACAAACTCGTTTTGTCGTAACAAGTTTCGACAACCTGAGGATCTACAGGGATTCTACGGGAGTCGAACACGAAACCTCAGAGGTGAAAGGCAAGCGACTGAGGCACGAGAGCGTCTTCAGAACCTGCACTCCGATTCGACCAGTCGCCACTCGCTGTCCTCAAATCGACCCTCTTCCCATCCGCATTCCCTTGTTAAAGAGGATGAGTCCATTGGGATTCTCTATCAAGCTGTGTAGAGGGTCCTTGGAATTGAATATATAGACAATATTAATATGATTATAAGTAATTGAATAAAGAAAATCAATATAAATTGATTATAAAAACGAATCAGTAGAGTAACTCCATTGACTGACATCTACTGAGGATCTATATAAGTATTACTATATCTATATACTATCCATAGATATCTAACTAAGTATCTGTTTAAGCATCTAAGGATATGATAATATAAGTTAAATACCAATTGAATAGAAAGGAAATTTAATACAAGAAGGAAGAAACAAATCAACGAAATTGAATTAAAAAAATAATTTTATGAAAGAGGTTGAGTGAAACAGGATACTGCATTGAGACTTCCAGAAGGTTCTTGATACTAATTTTAAATAGAATACAAGAAAATGAATAGAAATAAAATTGAAAACAAGAAATAAAAAAATGAGTCAAAGAAATTGAATAAAACTGATTTTAAGAAATATATTATATTAAAGATTGTGAGTCGATAAAGATATTTCATTGATTTCCACAAAGTATCTTTAAAATAGTGTTAAAGTTTAACGTTTCGACTCGCGTTTAAAAGAATTGACATACTTTTCTTTATTTACTAACAACATTTTTGTTAGTAAATAATTCGATGTTCCTCGGTCGTTTTTTATCATGATTATTTATTACATTCTGAAATAACTTATATTTGTGAGGAGAGATGGAACACTATTTTTTACTTTAAATGGAATTATTTTTTTCTGTTCACTAAATAATTGAGAATAAATCTCTGACAACGCTGGGTTTCTTGATTTATTTTTTCAGTGTTGAAATAATGTTTCGATTGTTTCATTTTTTTGCAAATCTATTTTTACTAACTTCGAAGTAATGTATCTGTATTTGTGTTTTAATTTTATGTATTTGGGTAGAATCGCATGGGACATCGTAATTATTACTAATACGAACATTTATAAATAAAAACACTTTCATGAGATGTGATGTGACGCAATGTAGTGAATAAACAATGCTGTAGAAAATGAAAATAAATACCTCTAGAGCGAGAATTAAAATATTTAAACACTGCATAGCAATGCAATAGAAGTAATTATATTTATACAAATTGTAATATAAATATTTATTTTTTAAATCAATGAAGCAGAGCAAAAGATAAACAGTAAAATTAAAAAGCAACGCAAGTAAATGATGTAATTAGTTAGTGGAAAATATGAAAATATTATTAGAGACGCTCATGAGCGTAAACGGCTCATGAAAATATCGTGAGCTGTTATTAATACATATGTTATTATTAAATAATTAATAATTATCAATAATAGAATATTCGTTTCTTCGTATCTTATTACACAGAATACTCCGTTCCCAAATTTTAATCGTGTTTAAGCATCCTGTTGTAACTTTATCCCAGATTATTTTTGATGCAGTTTTCAAAGTAAGACGCCCTTGTTCTAGCATTGACGAAAAGCAGTGATCAAAAACACTAGAAGCCATTTCTCACCAATGCTTTTGTGAGAAACTTTTGCAATGGGAGAGAAGAATGGAAGAAAGAGAGACCATTTACCAAATGGTTAGAAAACACTCAAATGTGCTGGTACGCACTATGTGCACATTGAGTGCCATACTAATTTTATCATATCTATTCCATTATATGAATACTATGCTTGGCATATCAAATCATTTAAGTGCTTTTAATGGGTAACACACATTCTATTTTTTCTTCTCATTCTATCATTTGATGGCTGCAAACACTTGCATAATGATATTCATTACGATAGGGATTTCATTATGATACATATTCTTAACCATTCACAGAAACGTTTACAAACCAAGTGTTGACACTTACTTAATCGTTGAGGATCTATCTTGTAACTGTTTCATTGGTTGTGTACAGTAAAGTTGCATTTATCATTATTTTATGCTGGTCAGTTTTAATTTAATTTATTATTAGTAATTTTTATGTTGAATATTATTTTTTAAAAATTGGATCATTATTTCACGTTGATCCTATTTGATTAGCGCAGTACTCCCTCGTAGGCTGACTGGTAACCAAATTCACCTGCGTAGGGTTAGGGAGTTGTCCACTAGGTAGCCATGTCTCTTGCATGTCAACTGTCACAAAACGATTCAATGCAAAAGTGTAACTTATAAAAGTTACCAGAAGTCGTAGAAAAAGTACCGTAAGAAACTCGTTGTAATGGGTATTAACACACTCGTGTGAAGATTATGATACTCATGTATGAATATTCTTCATTACATCATCGTTTCATACTGTACTATTGTGCACTTAAATGAACGCACAAAATGCCTGTGCTCTGTTATTGTTAGAAAACAGTGATCAGGAAAACTATAAGTGGTTTATGACCAATGGGAGAGTAGGATAGAAGTAAGGGAGACCTTTTAGCAAATAATTATGAATCTTCCTATTTGTTGGTTGGCCCTAAGTAATCATTTCCACCATTCATTCTTTCATACGTTCTTTTATCATATCCTACAGTTAAATGAAAATAGAAAGAATATTATGCGTTTTGCATATCAAATCATCTCAGTGCTTGTATGGGATAGCACAGGTTATTTTTTCGTGCACTTACTCAGAGTAATACGCTTGTGGTCTGGGGTTAACCGAGAACAGTGGGCAACAGACACAAAAGCTGAGAGCGTAGGCTTCCGCGGCCGGAGTCAGTATTTACTAGGCTGTCCGGGTGACGCCGCGTCCATGGCGAAGGTGCCGACGTTTCGGTCGCCATTCTGCGACCTTCCTCAGGGCGTAATGCTTTGCGACCGAAACGTCGGCACCTTCGCCATGGACGCGGCGTCATCCGGACAGCCTAGTAAATAGACAAAAAAGGTCTTTCTGACCAATGGGAGAGCAGTATGGAAGAAAGGGAGACCATTAGGGGAACAGTGCGAATAAAGATCAATTTACTGACAGGTCTTAAGTGCGCATTTCCCTGCATCAAGTCATACGTAATATTAACATACATGTTCCCTGATACCAATAGAAAATCGTACTATGCTTTTTCATATCATACCATCTTGGTTCTTTTACTGGACAGCTTAGATTCTTTTTCGGTGCACTTACTCAAAGTGTGCTCCGGTACTGA
This sequence comes from Gryllus bimaculatus, assembly GCA_017312745.1. Taxonomy (NCBI): domain Eukaryota; kingdom Metazoa; phylum Arthropoda; class Insecta; order Orthoptera; family Gryllidae; genus Gryllus; species Gryllus bimaculatus. Next base: position 2,428,453 of record BOPP01000151.1, read on the forward strand.
CCGAGAGCAGTTACCAGCAAAATTATAACTTGTTTATGACTAATGGGAGAGAATGATATTGAAAAGGAGACGATTCCGCAAACGGTAATATCACTATCTGATTTGCAGGCAAGTTGCTGGTAAAGTGAACACTTTGCTCCCCTATTATCTCACACTTAGGTCAATCATATTGTTTTGGCTAAACCAATAGAAAATAATACTTTTCTTTTTGCGTATTAAACAATCTGAATGTTTTTACTAGATAACTCCGATTCTTTTCTCTTGCACTTAACTAGAGTAAGACGCCTGTGCTCTGGTATTGCCGAAGAAGAGTGATCTGCAAAACCATAGGCTGCGACTTACTAATGGGAGAAAAAGATAAAAGAAAACGAAATCATTCCCAAACAGTGAGGACACTGTCCAATCTGCATCCCTAAGTACACATTTTGTACCCTCAACATGTCATACGTAATTTTACCATATATTTTCCCAGTTAAATGAAAATGAAATAATACTACGTTCTTTAAACATTTTTTTTGCATATCGTACCATCTTGAGTGTTGTTACTCGGTAGCCCACATTCCATTTTCGTGCTCTTCAATAAAGTAATACACCTGCACTCTGGTATTTACGAAAAAGAGTGATCTGAAAAAAACATAGGCTGTGTCTTAGCAATAAGAGACAATGACAGAAGAAAGGAAAGCCATGTAGCAAACGATATAACTTTTCAGTGTGTACTTCTAAGTACATGTTTTGGTCCGTCATCACGTTATACGTAATTTTACCATATATTTTCAGTTAAAATAAAATAATCCTTCGTTCTTTAATTTTCTTCTGCTTTCTTTTTTTTTCATATCGCACCATCTTGAGTGTTGGCTCTCTGTAGAGCAGATTGTTTTTTCGTGTACTTAACTAACATATTACAACTTTGCTCTGGTATTTACCCAGAAACGATGAAGGAAACGGTGAAGTAACTTTCCAACGTGCATTTATTTAAACGGTTAATTAATTATTGCAACCAATTACACATTTTCCCCCTCAACGTAATTTTATGATATTGTTTGCATTAAATAAACAGAAAAAATACGTTTTTTTGTGCATATCACACCATCTTGTCGAGTGTTGTAACTCAGTTGCGCAGATTCTTTTTTTTTTTTTCGTGCACTTACCCGAAGTAGCATGCCCTGGTATTGACCGGGGTGAGCGGTAAGGGAAACTTTAAGACGTCTTTGGACAGTGGGACGTGGGGAGGGGAGGAGAGGGGAGGGCAGGGGGGGTGGCTCCGGTGCTAACCACTTTGCGGCGGGAACTCGTTAGGCAAGCCCCCAATTCCAGGGCCCCTTAAGCCACCGCCGTTATCTGCGAGTCTTAGAGCGCTCCCGGCGGCCGCCATTGGAACCCTCGGGGCAAACGGCCGGCCCGCGCAGGCTGCCAACCCACGAGGGAAAAAAAGGCGACGGGACGTTATGGTTTTTCATCGTGTAAAATAGTAAGATTTGCTTCTCTTAAAGTGTTTACATGCTATTTTATATATTTTTAACATAAATCTGTGAAATAAGCCACTTCAGCATTTTCTTTTTCATTTCCTCTTTTTCCTTTTTTATTTTGTTCATTTCCCTATATTTTTAACCGAAATCTGTGAAGTAAGCCATTTCAGCTTTTTCTTTATTCAGTTCTTTTTCCTTTTTTAATTTATTTCCTTTCCTTTTATTTTTTCCTTATTTTTTTCTTTTCGATCTGCGAGTCTTAGGCGAACCACCCGCCCACGCAGACTGACAACATAGGAGGGAAAAAAGACAGTAAAATAATCCACTTCAGCATTTTTCGGTTATTTTCTTCAAGGCGAGATTGTAAATGAGAAAAATGGCACAGAAAATCCGAAACAATAACCGCGGAGAAGGCTAATCATTTGTCTCCAATCCGCAAAGAACGTACCAAAACATCTGGATAAACAGCTGCAACTCATGGATGGCGTCACAAGAGGAGAGCTCAACAAAATGTGCCCGAACTGAAAGTACATTTAAGACCTGAAGCAAAACAAGAGCTCATCGCTCATCTCAGGATTTGCTCATTGGATCAGCGAAACTGGACAAAAAAACTGATCGAGTTGCAGGCATTGTTACTGAAACTGAACTTCATTCCTTGTTGCAAGCTTATTTTCTCTTTTTTGAAAATTATGCGGTACTAATGTTAAATAATGCGTTATATATGAATAATAAAATAAATATTGTTTTCGTTTGTGGTGGCTATTACAGGAAGAGTTATGTCGCAGAAAACATTTTCCTTAGTACGTAATCTTGTGAATATATGTCAATTGTTTAATGTTAACTTAAGGTATATTATATCCCAAACATGCACAAATTGTAAATGTTATTTAAGATTTTTTTTCATTTACGTATTGAATAAATATGTCTACAATAAAAGCAAAAATATTAAGAAAATGTTAGAAAATATATTTTCGAAGATTATGAAATTTTGTGTACAAAGACCGAGCTGTGACATCACTCAAGTACTATCTTCATTGCTTCATTTCTTTTTCCTCATGAGAACAGATTCTTTTAGTTTGTGGCTGAACCAGTACCATTAGTATTACGAATTGAACCATTTTTTCTCAGAATATTAAAAAATAAATAAAAAATTCGGAAGAGTGGCCACAAAATGCCCATTCATTGTGCGATATACGCTGTCACCTAAGGAACATTAAATTTAAGTGCTTAGCGTGAATTTTACCCTGAAGTAGTTTCTCGCCCAGCAGCATTTTTAAACGCTTGTCGCTGATTGAGATGAATGTGTACGGTGCTACTTTAAAAATCAAGCTGCCATACTTCTCATTAAGTACTTCAAGTTGACGAGTTGATAAGTTGTGTAGTACACTCTAGCCAAATGATTAAGTCGCGAAGGAATTAAAAGTACTTGACCTATATCAGCGTTAGATTTCTACTGCTCATGAACTGACAGTACGGATTCCTCATCCATCACGAGCAATTGCATGTCAAGGATTGCTAAAGATGTATCGAGGAGCTAATCCTTTATTATTTCATGGCCTAATTACTGAACGTTATGCGATGGTCTGGCTGGGAGACCTACATGTTTTATTCTTAACTCTTAGTTCATAAATTAAGTTGGAAATCGGTTAAAATCTAAGACTGTGAAAAGCTCAGAAAACGAACACATTTGTGTAAGATAAAGACAATGTTCGGGACAGGAACGGTATTCGAACGAACGAATATGCATACTGAAGAAACGAATGTGAATGACTAAATGAATGTCGCATCTACGACATACAATAAAAAGCTACGCAATTTGTATGATTCAAAGAACTGTATTTTCACTCCATTTGTAAACGTTTTCGGAGACGTGCAGATGGGCAGGCAGAGTGGCATACGGGCAGGTAGTAAGGCATACGGGCAGGTAGTCAGGCATACGAGCACATAGTCAGGCATACGGGCAGGTAGTAAGACATACGGGCAGGTAGTCAGGCATACGGGCAGGTAGT
>BOPP01000151.1:2437922-2475395 GCA_017312745.1 Gryllus bimaculatus
AGAGAGAGATCACAACACAGTCCACCACTGTCAGAGGATAATCGGGTTTTCTGACGAATAACAATATCAGCACGTAAACGACGTGTTGCCCGGCCTCAAGATCTCCGCCACCTTTCTAGAAGAACTTTGCTCCAAATAAAGCCGTCCGTTCTTTTGTCGTTCTTGAAACTCAAATGCGTGTGTGTGAAACGGCGATATTTAATCAGTTTCAGACATTTTTTTCTCCCAAGTCATCGTTAGCCTGTTCCTTTTTGATTGGCGTTTTTAAAATTCTGTATATTTACTGGTTGTCGCGTATGTATACATTACCAAAAAAATACTGATTGAAAATATCCAAGAAATATTTGATCAAACGAGCCAGACATTGCATGTTTGGTCCCATAATAGTATGCCATAATTATATAGTAATTGCAAAACTTGTTATTTTTCCACTTTTCTCTAATCATTTCATTTTGGCCCATTTTCAGTTCAATTCTAAATTCTAATATTTATTGGGTTGTAATCTTAGTAGTTCATTTCAGAAAACCAATGAATGATATCCGTACTTGGTAAGTCACTTTTCCCCTAAATCTTTCATTTTGGTCCATTATTTCAGTCATCTAAATTCTAGTAATATTGGTCGTATCTTTGTAGTTCATTTCAAGAAAACCAAGTGAATGATATCCGTACTTGGTAGTCACTTTTTCCCTAATCTTTTCATTTGTCCATTATTCAGTTCCATTCTAAATTCTAGTATTTATTGGTCTTCTTATGTAGTTCATTTCAGAAAACCAAGTGAATGAATATCCGTACTTGGTAAGTTCACTTTTCCATAATCTTTTCATTATTGTCCATTATTCAGTTCCATTCTAAATTCTAGTATTTATTGGTCGTATCTTATGTAGTTCATTTCAGAAAACCAAGTGAATGATATCCGTACTTGGTAGTCGGAAATTAACCCGACACACACGTCCACCGCCGTCGACGATAATCGGCTTCCACTGACGAGCACCCATTACCAGCGTTAAACGCCCATGTTAACGCCTCGCCTCGCCCACCCACCCCTTGCCCTTCCAGAGGGCTTTGCTCCAAACGAGCCAAGACGTTCCATTTTCGCGCCACCCACTCCCGACGAGGGGGTGCCTTCGGCGAAGAAGCCGCCGCCGTCGCGCGGCGTGGCCCCTTATCGCCAGTTCCGCGTCTCGCCACCAGAGCGCGCGCGGAATCGCGCCGTTAACGAGATCGCTCCGTGGACAAAAGAAGCTCGCGCTGCGCGTTGTCGTGGGACAGGCGAAGGCGGCGCGGCGCGGCGCGGCGTGGCTTGGCGTTTGAATCCACACTGTCCACAGTGGGCCGGAATTGCAAGAAAAGGGTACAAAGAGCGGTACGAAGTTAACAGAATTTTAAAAAAATGAAATACAAAAATAAATATAAGGTAGAACTCAAAAGAGAATACAGAAATTAGAGAAATATACAGAAAATAAGTATAAATGTCCATCTCTGATTTAAACAAATAATACATGCAATGAAACCAGAAAATGAAACTGTGGGCCATACGCTTTGCGAAAGATGCAACACAGACGTCGATGGCTTTTCTTAAGATCATAGAGTTCGTGATGCATTTAACATTGATTTATTACAGTGAAAGACTTTTTAGCATCGATGTTTAGAGTTCGATGTTTTTCACTTTTACAATGTATTATGTATTGTTTCTGGGAGGACAAATCTCTAAATGCCATTTTCTAAAAGATAAAAGAAGAAATAATTTTACTGGTAATTTCGCCGTCAGTTCGCGTTCGAAGCGAACGCTTTGTGTAGCTAGTTTGTTTTTGAACCCACTGTGTTTCTGTTGAATAATAATAATAATAATAATAATAATAATGCAATTAATATTAATAATAATAATAATACAATTAATAATAATAATAATAATAATAATAATAATAATAATACAGTTAATATTAATAAAAATAATAATAATAATGAAAGATAAAAAAAACTATTTTCCTCACTTCTCATATACATTTTCTTTCCTCTTTTCCCCATCGTTCTACAAACCTGATAAAACAACCCATTCAACCTTAACAAAATAACCTATCTTACTTACCCACCTTGCTAATCCCCCGTTCCTGAATGGGGGAGTGGGGGAATTCACCCTCATTTAAGAAGCGCAACCACATCAATGGTGAAGAGTCCCCAACAGGGACAGGCGGAACAACCACATGAATCTGCGACGTGAGGCGCCTGAAAGATCATCTGGATTTCCTAGCATTTCCTTCGCATTTTGCACACGGAGAGGTTGCAGAAGTCTGTGCAGAAGAGATGTCTCCCCTTTCTTTCTTTCCTGTCCCGTTTCTACGGCGAATTGGGGAAACTATGACTACTTGAGATCCCCGATCGCTCAGATTTAGCCTTTTGTTAATTAATTTTATTTTGTACTTTACCGTGGCTCGTGGTCAGGCTGATCGCTTTCCGCTTCGCGGTCCCGTGTTCGATTCCTGTTGGAGCTAAGATTATAATGTGAGTTTTCTTTGCAATGCATCAGTGTGTGTTGCTGTGTGACGATGAAAAAAATCACTTCTCAGGTTAAGAAGACCTAATATCTATGTGCTAACCACATGTACCCGCCTAACCCGTAGCCACAAGGCAGTGACGGTAGGCCTGAACCCGTTCATTGGCAGTCGCGCCAAGTACATACATAAATACATACATACATACATACATACATACATACTTTACCGTAGGACCTGCCAGTCTTAGGAACTTCAGTGGTTTCAATAGATGCCCTGAGACACCTCAGCTGGTCCTGATCCTCCGAACCGAAATTTTAAGTCAAATTCGTCTTCGTAAGCTTGGCCCAGCTAGCCAGGTCGCTATTTCGAACAGTTGTGATGGTGATAATACCATTGTATGAAAAAAAAACATCTTACTACACTTTTGCGCATTTCGTCAGTAATCTTGGCCCACTGCGCGTCTCTCGCAGCCAGAGTCCGCGAGCGATCCAGGCCGCGTTGAACAGGGGGAAATGAAATTCTGCAGCCAACAACCTTCCAGCAGGGTAAATTTCTGCTAACGCGACTTTTGAGGGAATTTACATAATAATTCATTAACTCGTGCTGTTAAGAAGGGGAGACGCGCGAGCATCTAAGAGAGAGAGAGAGGGGGTGGAGGGGGAGGGAGGGAGGGAGGTGAAGTGGGAGGGGAAGTTTCGTTTGAACTCGCGCATGGTCTACGCCAGACGCTTCGCTTTCCTCGAAGGAGGGACTTTTCGCCGCGAGACGATGGTGTAATTAGCGGGCGAGAGCGAAAGCGGAAGTGTTTGCGCGAAGGGCGAGTTGGGAGAGGGGTGAAAGAATTGGGAGATGGAATAATAAAATGTTCGTTTGATGAAAATGTCTGTTGATTGAAATACGGTTCTTTTTGTTTGTGGACTGCGTGGTGTTGGCTGAGGTTTATTTGGTGGTGTGGCTCACCATTCCTCTCCCTCCCTCTTCCTCTCTCTCCCTCCCTCTTCCTCTCTCTCCATCCCTCTTCCTCTCTCTCTCCATCCCTCTTCCTCTCTCTCTCCATCCCTCTTCCTCTCTCTCCAATCCCTCTTCCTCTCTCTCCCTCCCTCTTCCTCTCTCTCCCTCCCTCTTCCTCTCTCTCCCTCCCTCTTTCTCTCCCTCCCTCTCCTTCCCTCCCTCCATCCCTCTTCTTCCCACTCCTTCCCCCTCCCTCTTTCTTACTTTTTCGCTTTCACACTTTCTCTCACTCTCTCTCTCCCTCTCTCTCTCTCTCTCACTTTCTCTCTCAATTCCATTTATTTACGAGACGAGGCTCAGGACAATAGACCTTCTTTTCCGCGTGACCTCTATGACAACACTGAACTCTATTCTATTCTAGTACAATTTATTGGATCCTTATTTTTAGAGGACGAAATGCATATAAATCATTCTTGTTGTCTGAAGGTACAGTCAGATAATTTACTGAAGAAAGAAGATATTCGCGCTCTCTTTTGACGAAGGCAGCTTATACTGAGGTAAATCAAGTCTAACTGAGGTTACTACATCACATAAAACGTGTTGAATTGTGCGAATTTGGAATTTAATTGAGAACTTTGTCTCGAAAGTGACGTATTACCATGTAATCCAATATTTTTCAGGAAAGAAACGTATAGCCATTCAGTCCTACTCAGTAGCTCAAGACGGAGTTTGACGGTTTTCGGTTTTTTATTTAACGATTACCGTTAAGAATTTAACGGTTACCATTTAACATGGGGGAGGCGCCAGTTCTGAACAAACAATATATTACCAGGTATCTCCCACCAGCACCTGCCCAGCCTGGACAAACTCTCAGCTCCTGACGGGTCTCCTGGTCTCTCTCTCCGTTGTCTGTGGTGTGTTAGTGTAAGTGTGTGTGTGTGTGTTTAAGGTGAGAGGATAGGACAAAGAAGAGGTAGGAAAGATTGCGCGCGGTCCGTGGCCCGTTTGTTAGGGAACTTCTCAAGCATTCACTTCGCGTTGATGGGAGAAACCGTCTAAAAATACCGATCCGAGCAGCTAGCTGCACGAATTCTACTCCAGTTTGCGACTAAATTTGACTTAGGTGACAAGATAGTGTAGAAAATGCTTCGACGAACGTGAAGAAACATTAATAATTAAAGCATAATGAATAAACTTTATTTTTCTTTAGATGTTTAGCTGTTGTTATACATTTAGAATTTATTACAGATATTTCATTTTTTGTAAGCAAAAATGAAAAAAATAGTAGTAATAATAGATTGTAATTATTTTATGGGACTAGAATCTAGATCCTGCCGGTCAGAGGGACTGCAGTGATATCACTTGATGCCTTGAGCCATCTCTTCCATCGAGCGCGAGAACCTCCGGGTCAGCGATGCTGCAGATTCATCGACAATGCTGTCTCTCAGCCAAACGCAGCCGATATCACTTTGAAAGTAAGCTGTTTCAATTCTGCGAGACGCAACGACAGTAAGCAGTTTTCTTTCTCCGCCATCAACGTCACGCCTGGAATTGTGTCACGCAACAATTTAGGAGGAGGCCTTGGCCGTAGCTGTCGGATGGGTACTGACCCATTTGCGAGCCTATAACGTTACCCTGGGTCATGGCTGGCGGGGAGAAGGGGGCGGGAAAAAAAGTTTTCATTCCGTGTGAGATTGATGTCAAGTGCCGGCTATGTTACGTCACTTCCCGCGCGACTCAGATCTGTTGACACCGCTGCTAGAGTGGAGCGGCGGGTACACGGCTTTGAAGTATCGGTGGGGAAGTGCGGAGGGCTTTGGTGTTAATGGCCCGAAGGGATTTTTTGACGCGTGATGCAGCCGCTGTTGGGCTGACAAAGAGGACGTGTTATTCGAGGACGGGTGTAGACTCGGTGCTCTGTGCCTTTCCTGAGACCCAGAGTAGGTTCTGATATGATTGGGTTATGCTCGGAATGCTGGTAGTAAATAGTTCTTCATAAAATTTCAGATTGACGCCGCCGGGAGCTACATTAATGTGTGAAACATTATTTTTGTTTTGTTTTGCAAAGGCATATTAAAAAGTAATTTTAAAGACAATACTATTTCCTGTTTCGTCCGTGGTCAGAGAGAACCAAGTGATGTACAAGTATCGATAGAAATACTTATATAATTTTTTATGACTCATTACAAAATTAGACTTATTTATCATCAACCTGATAAATTAAGGCACAACGATGCAATATCGTAAAGCACATAGTCTCACCACAGTTGCTCCTTCTAATAGTAAACTTTTATACTATTTTCTGAGAATAGTGTAGAATGATCTGAAATTCTTATTTCGTTAATATTTGTGAGAAGTATCTGCAATATGTCGAAGCGCATATGAAACTTCAAGCAATCAATCAGCAGTGTTTCTGGTACATTCCTGAATCAGTCTAATAAGTAAAATAAGTTAACATTAACAAAATATATTGCATAGAAAATTTAATACTCAAATATTCCCAGTAGCATGATTATAAAAAAATGATCAAAATCACTTGATATGAACAATTTAAGTTACTGGGTATGTTTCTGATGTAATTGAAGCATCTTCCTTTTGTTTAACAGACCTCAGCCAGCAAACGTTTGGTTTGGACTGTTCTTTAAAAATAATCCCTGCCTTCATCTGCTGCGAAATCGGCCGAACTCACAATGGCCCCGATTGATGTCAATGCAACCTGAGAATACATAGTACTCACAACGGCTGGCATTACAATTTTTGAGCAAAAAAAAAACAAAAAACGAATAGACTTCTCAGAATTTCTGGGGTAAACATTTGTTGCACGTCGTAAATATTGTTTGAAGTAAGTGCCATTAAAATAATATTAAAAGCGATGAAATAACCAAAAAGTACATTAAAATAACTTAAAACCGTAAAAAGTAACTTTTTAGTCTAAAACGACAAAAAATGCAAAACCAATGACATAAATGGGTCATTTCGTTTTTTCATAACGTAAAATGATACTAAACGGCATTGTTGAAATGAAAAAAAGATAACATGTCATTAAAATCCGACCCTATTGATCAGTAAATGTAAACGTGTTTTCCTTCGTCTTTCTTACTTGAATTTCAGGAGTTCCGTAGAGAGATTATGTTGCAAGTAGCGACTCATGTGTTCATTGGCCGTGAGTTATTGAGCGTAGGGTCATGTAACATGTGAAGACCCGTACGCGCTGCATTTAGCCCCACAAGAGTCCAAGCGCACTTGGTTTGACCCCCGTTGCCTGCAATAATGAAGCTTCAATTTATGACGAGGAAATTCTCTTCGCTAAACAGGCCACTTGTCATGCTACGTCAACTTAATTTCAGAGAGGCCAGTGTGTATTCAGGTCTTCGCGCAGTTTAAATTAAATGATTGTCTCTCACTTTCTTTCTGATTTTTCTTCTTTCTCACTTTCCTTCTTTCTCACTTTCCTTCTTTCTCACTTTTCTTCTTTCTCACTTTTCTTCCTTCTCTCATTTCTTCTTTCTCTCATTTCCTCTTTCCTTCTTTCTCACTTTTCTTCGGACTCAGATTCTTTCCATCTGGCATTCCTTCGGTCTCACTTTCCTTCGTTTTCTCTCTCCTTCCTACCCTCTTTTCTTCTCTATTTTCTTTCTTCTCTCTTTTCGATTTATCTTTCTTTCGTTGCTTCTTTCCTTCTTCCTTTGAGTGTTAATCTGTAATTTGGAAGAAAATATGAGATTTCTCTGTTGTTGTTATTATCGTTATTATTGTTATTATTATTAATCGTGAAGCTTTATTTGCAATAAAAGAAACTTCTTTATTTGTTCAGCAACTTTTGTTAACAACTTAATTCTGTGATAATTTAGAATAATTATAGTGCGCCGCAAATCTAAAGTACAGTTGATAAAACGATTATCATTGATAATTTGTAGACGCAATTTACCACCCAAATGAAAATAATCGAACAGCAAACATTTTGTATATGTATGTTAATTTTATATTTATAATTAATCATTAGTTAATTGCAATAGCAATCATCATTTTCGTAATGAATAATATTTTCTTACGAAAATAATTTATTTTAATTAAATAATAGAAGTTTTTTCACAATGGGATACGTCACTATTCATCGCTGGTGCAATTTTGCAAAAAATAATATAAATTAAATTAGAAGAAAGAACGTGACACACGATTCAATATTCTGAGAGGGCAGACATTCAAGGCTCCGAAGGTAGTATGGAATCATTCTATACTCCCCTTCTTACACAAAATTGAGTTAATATTTGATAATTATTTGATAGTATATTTGATAGTAATATAGTATATTTGGTGAGTTGATATAGTATAATTGAAATAATTGAGTTAATTTATCGCTATGTCCTGTCTCAGGGGGTGAAAGCCGTGTTACGAATTTCTCGAAACGCGCAACACGTTTCTGCTTCCGTCTGTTTGCAAACGAGGGTCCTTTTTAAACAATGGACTACCATGGCAGTGGCGGTGGAAAGAATTAACCCTAAATGTACTGCTTTGTGTAGGTTCTAAACCAGATTATAGTCAACCGAATTTTGTCGGTTTTCCTAGCTCTCAGTTTTCAGGTGCGGTAACGTGTTTAAATTACTGCGACTTCTCGCATACCGCAGATTTTCCTTATCCTGGTTCCTTATTCCTTAGCTTGTCCTATCGGAATATTTTTTTACTTTTGAAGAAATGTTGGCACAATTGAAATATTGACCTTTAGTCAATGTAATTGTCTATTTAGTTCCTTTAATTAAAACGCCTGGCCAAGTACAAAGCTGGATTAACTCCTTAAGGAAACCTCAGTATGACAAAGTTATGAGACACTGTAGTTAACTGAAATATTTAACATATGCAATTGAAATAATCAAGAACATTAACTGTTGCGAATAATAAACAAATTATAATATTTTATTTATTTATGAATAATCTTAAACTATTTAAAAATGTGCATCGGCCAGGATCTTTCTATGTGCTCCAAAAATGAGATGAGAGTGTTTAAGTAATATTTACTCCTTGTCATGAATATATTGTAAAATAATGATATCAACATAAAACAAAATGACCCGAACGTTGTCTATATTCTTTCATTAAAACTTAACGGTACTGTTATAGATATTACATTGTGTGATAAGAATGTGGGTTTTAGATGAGAAGAATTAAATAATTTCATTGGCTAGCTTTCATGTCTGTTTCCTCTATTATTATTCATAACATATCATTGTATTTTTTAGTGTCACCAATGTGTCCTCAAACGCTTTGCGATTTCATCCGGAGAATCTGGATTTCAAATATTATCACTTATAAATGGCCATGAGCTTCTTCATAAAATGGTTGTATAAAGAAAACACTCTGCAACGTAATCGGAACTATAATGGATCATTTGTTATACAATACAATTATTAATACGAGGGACATGTAAGGAAGGGTCGAAATTTAATGATGCATAGTACTTGCCTTAACATACGTCATACATCATTCTTGGCATAACACACATCATTGGTCACACTTTAATAGCCGTTTCCAGTTGCAGAAGACCTGAAAATAGACCATTATCTCAGTGCGGTGTGAATACTGTATGTCAATCTTTCTTTCTACCACGCTCTGTATTCCGGAAATGACGTTCCAACGCAATTTCCTAAACTGTCGATTAGGCTGAAATTTTTCCTTGTGTTACTTCAAATCGAACGAAGTGTGACCGGTCGATTATGTACCACGATTTGTCGACCTATGATCTGGTGAGTAACCGAATCGTGTACAGTAAAAATCATGTATTTACTTAAAAGAGTTTCTCTGTTATAAAGCTTACTAAATGTTAATTTTTTTCCCAATTTGGTTTATTTTTCGGTCACTATACCGCATCCTTTAAGGCTATACCAATCAACGTAAGCTCCTTGCAGTGCTTTGGTGACTTTGAAATATCCCTTTATCACATCTCAGCCACGACAGATTTTTGTTGTGTATACAAACATAACATACGATCTTATCTGTCGAGTGCCAACTAAGAGAAATGGGTTGCCACAGGAAACTATGTAACCAAACAAACAAAAATCAACACAGGTAGCTCGTCAGATCATGTCGCTAAATTTTGTGCTTCCACATCAGCATATGCAAAAGCAATCCCCCGACCTTTTAATACTGTCGTCTTCGTGTTCCTTCATGAATAAACAAACACTTCTTATTTACAGCACATGTTCTTCGTTAAAAGGAACACCTTTACAACCGCAGCAACTGTCACTCGTACAAGATTGCCCTATAAAACAGGTTACCTCCCTGTAAATGCGTTACCATAAATCCGACAGAGAGACTCGATTAGAAATTTAGGAGCCACTTCGACAATAAAGAGCATTCACTTAAAAAAAAGGCCTCCTTCCACTCTTATCGATAGTCTTCTTTTCTGTCGCGCGAGAATCATGGCCTTCTCCCCTTCCAACTGCGATTTCCCCCTCCCACGCTTTTTATTACCGTCTCTCCTCGCCTCCGGCGCGGGGTAAAATACAGGGGGCCTTCTTAAGCGGGGTTGTAATGGGAGGTAATTTACACGGACGAGGAGAGAAAAAAAACAGGAGCTTAAAAACAATTAGGAGCTGAAAACCCCCTAGGGCGATCTATTTTTCGCCGCCCTTTTTCAATGAGGCCCTGGATGAGATGCGGCGTTAAAAAAGAGACCGCGTTGAGTGGAATGGAGTGGACGATATTGCGAAATGGATTCGCATCAGAGATTGCGGCCACGTTCCCAGTAGAAATGACCAGGGGGGGGGAGGAAGGGACAGCGTCTGCAAAAACGGGACTAGCGAGCGGACGAACGAATGAACGAACGGATCGATTGCGGAACGACATTGGAATTACTTGGCGAGAGAAATCCGTATGAAATTACCCGTTCCGTGCGGGCATCATCGTTTCTTCTATTTCGTCTGATGACGAGTCTAGTCATTTCGTTTTAGTAGGAAATAATGTATATAGATTTGTGCTAACGTTAATCGTACTTTCACATATTTAAAATAAATATATTGAAATTCTGTCACAAAACAAATATTATGATCTAGACGCTATATGCAGTTGTGTTGCTCGAACTACAATATGTGAATAAAAGGCGACGAAACTATTAAATGAAACTGATCCCTTACCCTTTTTCTCTGGGTAACAAAAATTACAAAAATGTGTATTATCACTAAGTTCCCTGGCCCTTTCGTTTTTCGTCTTCAGTGACAAAAATAATGAATTAGTTATAACTCTATTATATGTACCCTTTCATGTGGTGATTTACATCTTTGGTAAATATAACATACCCTCATCAAATGTTGGGAAACTGTCACATTTTTGTTGGGTCTCTCATTTTTTCTGCACTAAAGTTAGTAAGTTTTGTATGAATATTTCAAAGCGTAGTAAAGACCGCATTGATGAGTGATATTATTAAACGTGTGCAAGGGAGAATGCATACTGAATTGTATGCTTTCACTCCCAGGCAGGCGACAACGGTAGCTTTTCACTTCTTTTCAGTATATGTGTATTAGAAGAAAGATTATGGACGTACCAGTAATAACTTGATCATTATACAATGGAATGCGAAACGAGAATTCATTTTTAAATTAATTTACGATTAACAGATATGAGGGATCTCTCTCGTTTCATTAAAATTTGACGTAGAATCAAATTAATGAATCATTTTTGTATTAAAGTAAGAAAATTATCTCGGAATGAGCGTCGAAGACCAATATAAAACGATAACATTGCTCGTCATGATCATTTCTGAATGTAGCCAATGAAATCGTCTTATTATGACTTTATATTCTCCTATTGGCTAACACTCCGATTCATACGTCCTTCGCTCTTAACGGTAAAATAAATGTGAAGTAGATATTGTACTGTCAAAAAAATAGAAACAGGATTGTGTATAAATTGTGATAAAATAAATTTTAAATGAAATGTAAAATATTATTTTTAACACTTTAATTGTTGAGATCAAACGTCTCATTAATTATAATTCATACACTATTATTCTGGTAATGACGCTATTATACCGGTATATTAACTAATTGTACTCAGTAAGAGCACAACTAATAAAATTCTAATACGATTGTATAACTTTTTATATATGACAAATAGTTTATATAGTTTCTGAAAAAAATTTTTGTATCTCACATAAAAGCGCAAAATAATGAACTGGTGAAATTGTAAATTATAATTCTTGTAAGTCACGTAGACATTTCATTTTCAGAAAGAAAAGGACTGCATGTATATCGATTCGCTATTCTTGAAACTGGCATACTTAACCATCAATTTCTCATTGAAATAAATATTCAATAAGCTATACACACAGCATTAATATTCATCTCCACGAAATGGACTTTTCACACGCACCGACTTTTAAATATCCAATAAAAATAACTTAATCGTAAGCCCTCTTTCGCGTGAATTGAGATACGTGAGGCGAAATGCTATACGAAAACCTACAATCGATATGTTAATTTCTGTAAAAATACTCACACCATCTCCTTCGCACACGGCCGCAATCAAATCCATATCATGGCAAAAGCGCGCCCTTGAGGTACTCCCTCTCCGCCAATCTGCATATCGCTCTGACGTCATGTACGGAATCGCCGCTCACTTGTCACCGCCGCCTCTTCAACGCAACAATTGGAGACAAGTGATTCACACACACACACACCGACGTTTAAATATCCAATAAAAATAACTTAACCGTAATCCCTCTTTCGACTAAATTGAGATACATGACGCAAAATGTACAAGGACCTAAAATCGGTATGTTAATTTCTGTAAAAATACTCACGTCATCTCCTTCGCACACGGCCGCAATCAAATCCATATCATAGAAAAAGCGCACCCTTGAGGTCCCTCTGCCAACGCGCCCTCACTGCCAATCTGCATATCGCTCTGACGTCATCCAAGGAATCGCCGCTCACTTGTCACCGCCGCCTCTCCAGCGCAACAATGGGAGACAAGTGACTCACGCCACTACCCGAGATCTAGAGGCTGGAACCTTTCTCCCGCACGCGTTTTAAAAACGATTTACGCTGGGTTTCTTCTCTCCCTCTTTTCTTCTTCCTTTTCGCGCGTCCTTTCTCCCTCTCTCCGTACCACGCCTCTCTCTCTCTCTCTCTCTCTCTCTCTCTCTTTCTCACTCGGAATCCGCGATGTACGAAAGCGGGGGGTTTTTGCTTGACGCGTATCTCTGGCGGCCACATTAGCAATAAATTTAAATGACGTCCTTCGGCCGAAGTGGACTGACTGAAACCCCGACGACTCGGGGGGGAGGGGAGAGGACGGGGGGGGGAGACTAGAGAAGTGGGAAAAAAAATAGAAGAGGGATGGGGTAAAACGCAAGAGAGGGGAGGTGGGGGGGGTATAGCAGAGGGCACGAACTCCATCAAGGGGCTAGGTTTTGTGACGGGAAGTGAAGGTTGATTACGTAGGACGTCCTCGGCTGCGAGGGCAGGCGGAGCCCTTGTTTGGGGTTGCGGTCACTATGAATTCGCTTAGGACAACGCGTGTGGCGGCGCGGTGCGGCGCTTGTTAAGGGAAAAGGGCGGTATGCAGATGAGGTCTCGTCGCGGGAATGAAGTGAGGGCTTCCGGTGTCAGGAGCACCCAGCGGAATACATTTTCTTCTCGTTGGAAAGATGGAAGTCTGTATTAAGATCGCATACGTTTGCGCCGCTGGGATTCGCTGGCAAACTCTCCGTTTGATGTGATGGCTTTGACATTATGGCTAAATATGGTTTAGAATTATATAATTTTTACTTAGTATGTTTACTATTTTTTCCGACGAAGTCTAATGTAATGTCTTTATGGTAGCTAAATGAAGAGAAACGACCTTTCTTTTAAAAAATACCTGCTTATCTTTCTACATTGTTGTATTTCGATGACTTGAAGGTATATTATAGAGCACAGAAGCATAGAGCGGAATAAATTTTCTTTTCGTTGAAAAGATGAGGGTCTGTATTAAGATCGCATACGTTTGCGCCGCTGGGATTCGCCAACTCGCAAATCTGCTGGCTAACTCTCCATTCGATGTGATTTCTTTGGCCTTCTGGCTAAGTATGATTTCAAATTATTTTATTTTTACTTCGTATGTTTAGTATTTTAAGTCGGTGAAAGTCTAATGTGATGTCTTTATGGTAGGTAAAAAGCAGATAAACGTTCTTTTTTTAAAAAAAAATATTGCTTCTCCATCTACATTTTTGTCTTTTGATGACTTGAAGTTATATTACACGGCAAGGAAGCATCCAGAGAAATAAATTTTCTTCTCGTTGAAAAGATGAGGGGCGCTATGATGAACACATACGTTTGCGCCGCTGGGATTTACAAATTTGCAAATCTGCTGGCAAACTCTCCATTTGATTTGATTTCTTTGGCTTTCTGGCTAATTATGGTTTAGAAGTATTCTATTTTTACTTAGTAGGTCTACTGTTGTAATTAGACGTAGTTCTAATACCATATCTTTATCGGAAATTACCATTTTTACAATCCAGAAAAATTATACTTGTACTTGGCTTTATTTTGCACTATTTTAAAATGATGATTTCGATTTCTATGTGTAAGAAATACGTGATCACTTTTGAATCATTATCAACAGAATTCTGCATGCATTTCTTATGGAATCGGCTGTCATTTGCTGAAGCGAATTTTGAGTTCCATCGAAAATAGTTAAAGATAGATATGAGAAAATACCTGCTTATGCTTTCCAAATTGTCCCACCACACGGTCATAAAAGTGAAAATGGCATATTCATGTGGAACACTAATTATTACTAAACACCAATGAATATTATAGCCAATACGTAAAAGCTCTTGAAATACTATTTCCCATTGGTTGCCAAAGTTTCCACAGAAATCTATTCCCTACTGATGCAATACTGTTTTCAAAGGTAAGCTCTCACGAATATTCAATTTTATCGAAAAGCGTATTTAAAAGCTATAGTTGTTCCAATAGTAGAAAATGGAAAACTGTATATAACTGTTCTATTCCCGAATCATGATCCTATGTACATGAAGTTTACTTCACCTAAAAACTATTTACGATTAATGTAGTGTCATACTTCGGCCAGCATGTTTAAACAGAAATAATTTCAGTAATTATTAAAAAATAAGCAAGTGAAATCGGATTTTTATCAAGACGAGCAAAGCATTACTCAAATATGATTGGTGGACTCACATTTCAAGTAGTAGTTTGAAAGACTGATTGGTAAGAATTTAATTACGACTTGAAAAACTTACAAATTAGCTCACCAAATAGTCATTAACAATATAATAACTACTAAACATTATTACTAATTATTTGCCCAATTTTTTGCCCCAAATATTACGAATTATTTGGGAAAAATAACATTGTGATGTCATATTATCATCATGCGTTATTTCTTTCAAGGCAATGTAAAGAAAAATATATATGTAACATCCAAATGAAAGTAGGTTACAAAAACTTTCATCATACTATTCTTTCCATATCAACATCAATAAATCAATTAAAGAAATTATAACAATGTAATTCTTGTTAAACAAACACGAAAAAGCAAAAAATATGTGCAAAAATATGCGAACTTGTATTCTACAATGAATATCTATCTAGTTACAAATATTAATAAAAACCGACCTCTAAATGTTTTTTCTGAATCGCCTCATAAACTTGTCAATACTGCGATGTTGTACAACGATTTTCATTTGTTGAAGCAACTATTCAACTTCATCTGATGAACCTTGATTCAGCCGGCAGTAAGTGGTAAAACAAACAAGTGGCAACCTCGTCGCTTTTTATCAAGACAAACAAAACCCTGTGCCAACATGGCGGACGAACCTTCTGCACGTGCACCGAAAGGCCAATCGCTCGACAAGAAGCTGCAACCAGCTAAATCTTCGCGGAGGACAATCACCCACCAAATAATCTTTAGTAATATAATGACCTCTATGTACCATTTATTGACTGTCAAATTATTTTTTGTAAGAAATTGGAAAAATATCGTAAAATTGTTTTTTAATCATTACATAATAAAGTAATAATAAATAAAATATTTTTCGACATTTTCTTAATGTCTTACAGAAAATAATTTGTCAATAAATATATGGAGGAACATATTTGTATAATTTGATTATCAATAACTCAGTCGTAGCATATAAAATCTTCAATAAACATTCACATTATTTTGTACAGAGTTTTTGGAAAGGGAACATTCGCCATTATTGAAGATGAAGATGAATATTTCATATCGAATTATCCTCTGAAAATGTATCATGATGGGGGTGTACAGCGATAGTGCAAATTTTTTGGAAATCAACTTCTATCATCTGAATCAAATATCATATATCTACACGGCAATAATATAAAACTTATCCAAGTGGAGCGTCGTCACTTAATGGTTTTGATTATTTCGTGTTTCCGGGCGCGACAACTGCTATGGTCATTAGTATCAGTCATCCCAGAAACATCTGAACACCATGCAATCCTGATTTTCACCAAATACTAAAGAAACAAGTGGAAGCCTCATTCCTTGTTTTTGAATCTTGGCGAACAAAACAATGCACCAACATGGCGGGCGGGCGCACGCCCTGTGCACGTCGTGTCGTGTCGCCCTACTGTCGAAAATAATGGCTCCCCGGAACTCAAACCCTAGAAGGTCAGAGGCACTGCAGTGTGATCAGAAGTTTCCCTGAGCCACCTTATCTTGTTTTTCACTTCCGAAGTTACCACCAGATTTTCAACCATCACTCACCTGTTTGCCTAGTTAATCACTCGTCCCGGAAAAGACTGATCTTCATACATTCCTGATTATCACCAAACGCAAAAGAAACGAGTGGAAACCTCATCGCATGTTTTTCTTTTTTTTTTTTTTTTTCTTTTTTTGATCTTGGCGAACAAAACACTGCGCCAACATCGGACGGGCCAACGTCTTGTACACGTCATGTCGAGTCGCACAACTGTCGAAAATAATGGCTCGCCACAACTCAAACCCTAGCGGGTCAGAGGCACTGGACTGTGATTAGAAGTTTCCCTCAGTGGCAACCTCATCCCTTGTTTTTCTTTTTTTTTATCTTGGCGAACAAAACACTGCACCAACATGGCGGGCACTACAGTGTGATCACAAGTTTTCCTGAGCCACCTCATCCTGTTTTTCATTTCCAACGTTACCACCAGAATTTCAACCATCCCTCTCATGCTTGCCTAGTTTATCACTCATCTCGAAAACATCATACAATCATATCTCGGAAACTTCATACATTCCCGATTATCACCAAACGCGAAAGAAACAAGTGGCAATCTCATTCCTAGTTCTTCATTTTTTTTATCGAGGCGAACAAAACACTGCGCGAACATGGCGGGCGGGCGCACGGCCGAACACGTGCGTCGGAAGGCCAATCGCTCGCCAATGAGTTATGACTTGCAAAATGGCTCCGTCCCGTCCCGTTGCGGGCGTACGAGCACGGTGCTGCGTCGATATCGGGTTTATCGCGTTCGGCGTTATTTGTGCGCAACCCGGTTCGAACTCGGGGCGCTGATATCGAATTACAAGGCCTGATTGGCGCCGGTGTACTACCTGCAACGAAACGCACCTCGCGTCATTAGCTCTTGTGTGGGGAGGACGCGTTTTTGTAACGGCGGGCCTGTGACGTGTTGGCAGGTGGTCGATGTTTTTGGTGGGTGTTGGGGCAGTAAAAGTAATAGGTTATCTTGTTTCGGAACGGCTTACCACTTGACAAAGGGGTGAGGTGTGGTTTTTAGTTTCTCGCGTATTGCTTACGTAGTTTAGAGGAGAAAATGTAATGATAAGGACGTGAACGGTGATTTTTTTTGCACAAAACGTCTAATTTTATATCTCAGGTACCGAGAAAAGGGAAAATTCTTGTTCATTTATATAGTAAGTTAGTTCGTCTGACGCGTTATGAAGTTCAAAATCGACGTATAGTAGGGCTTTGTTACCGAAAGTTTGGTTTACTACAGCAAAATGTCCGTCTTTGCTTTCTGTTTCTGATTAATATTAAAAATATAAAAACTACAATTTACGATTCAAATTCTAAGGCCCGCGACATCAGACACAGCTCTCAAGCAGACAATATCAGTTTGAGTGAAAATCCTCTATAGAGTTTAGTGGCTGTTCTTAAGCCCTTCGTTAGATTCTGTACATATTCAAAATTTCTCGAAAATGACACCAATTTTTAAAATTTTCGGAGTTTTTCATCTACAGTATTGAGAGAAAAAGATTTTTCTTTAAAATCTATTTTTTGAAGACAGAATTTGTAATGAGGTCATGTGTAATATTTCAAAAATATGTTATATTTCGCGTAATTTTGGTATGGATTCAAGTAATTTATAAAAATAATTCGAAAAGCGTCTCCAACGTATTGATTTTGTAAAAAGTATAATTAGAAATAATTCCAGTAAGTATATGGTGTTGTGTCACTAGTTTTAAATTAGCCTCTGTTGTAATAGTAATGGACCTCCATTAAATATTAAGGAACGTGACTTATTGCTAATAAAATATTTGTTCAGAATCGAAACATGTTTAGTGATAGTACATAAACTTTCGAGTATTTCGAATCATTTTATTGTCATTAGTTATTGCAAAGACATCCAGTCTTATAGTTCTTGCGCATAATGAGTACCAAATGTTTCACGTATGATCTTATATTGGAATAGGAAAGTAATATGTTTTTAGTTTTCTGGGGCACAAGGAGGAATTTTTGAATTGGAATTAACATTGGATGAAAAATATGTTTTGGAGCTCTACCTGACTAAATGAAGAAATATTTTGTTTATAAGAACTCTTTGTTTCTTTCCTCAAACGAGAAGTGCATATTTTTGTAAACTTTTCTGTCATCTTCTCCAATGATTATTTTGTAATGTGTGCGTGTAATACTTACTTACTTAATAAATACTTAACTTTGTGTGTTTTTTATTACGATATTTTATATGAGTATGAATTAAACCAAAACCTTACGTAAACAATTTATTCGATGAAGATTTAGTGTTTAAAAATAAAATTTTGTTTCATAGAAATATCGAAGATCTTTGCTAATAATTTAGTATATTAAATTCTCACACAATTTCGAATATATTTTGTAATGAACTATATTTTTGTAGTAAAAAAATTAAATTCACGTGTAGCGGTATCACTGCAGTCCTCTTTGTTTATTCCAATAAATGCTTTTTTATGATTTTACAAAATATTGAAGTATTAATAAACATTTTAATGAATTAAGTATTTATTATACTCACCTTCACTTCTGTCTTTAGAATGCAGATAAATTTGGCTTTTTGATGCATAAACATATGTATCATAAATTTCCTGCACATTTGTAATCACAAACCAAGGATATTGGTAATAAAATAATAAATACAAATCTAAAAACGGAATCGCTCTTGTCTATCAGTAAGTTTATATTGAAAGGCTGCAAGGCACCAACGTGTTTCTCCAACCCACACATTTCTGGTATTATAAACTTTATTTGACTGCTGATTTACTGTTGAAACTTTCAGTCAATTTAGGCATCTCTCCGTACATTTAAATGAGTCCGCATGGTCATATTTATTTCTGTAGTGCAACGATTGGGCCGTTTCTGACGGGTTCAATCGAAAAAAGGAAAGTGTATTATTCAATCATTAGCCTGCAAATCCCTTTTGGATATCGAATCACGATGAGAAATTACGCTCCGCTAAATTGTAGGTTCCGTAATTAGTCAGAAAATGACCAATGCCGAAACAGATTTTTCATGAGGGATAAAAAGGCAGTATTTTCTTTTTACCACTGCATATGATTCCGGGAAGACCAAAACGATTTTCATTGCTCTAGACTGAAATACGTAATCTGAATCACTGTAATAGAAACGAAATCATTTTCAGGGTTAGTAAAAGCGCAGTAAGGTTATTGATCACGAAAAATGATACATTTCTTATTTAAAAAAATTATTACGTTTTTGTAGTGTTGTAATTATTTTGTTTGTGGGTGTTTCGTGAACGACTACTTGAAATATAAAATAATGCAAGTGGTAAGCACAGGGTTAATTTGTATTATCACGTTTTGGTTATGTTCGTCTTTAAAGAACTTCTCTCAGACACAAAATAATTATGCAAATTTTTACGCACTTTTTTTTATAGTTTTACGTTAATTTTTTGTCACCTGTGAAAACAAAGGACACGGGAAACTGGAAAAAACTGTTGCAAGTATTTGTTGTACTATATGAGATTTCTTCGCCTGTACATTTCTTCGCCTGTACATTTCTTCGCCTGTACATTTCTTCGCCTGTACATTTCTTCGCCCAGTTCATATATCACGAGCATTTACATTAGTGATTAACTGAACATTTTAATACATTTTAATAAATGTAATTTTAATAAACTTTATTCGCGACTGAAAAATACTTAGTCGTGCTTTAAGTAAATATCGTGAACATGCTCCGGACTTGAATGCTGGCTCTAAAACATATTTATGCCACATTCCAACGCATGAAGCACGCGTGTTGAAGCTCAGTCATTTTTTTTAACCTGTGACGCAGTAGTTATCAAAGCGTGATGTGACGCAACCAGTTTTCTTTGAGCTTGATTCTCGCACAATTCTCATAGCGCATTGCGGGTAAAAATTCGCAGAATCAGAAACACGATTGCATCATTAGCTGGAAAGTTCCTTAACTTCCTTTAAATCAATCCTGTTTGTCCCTTCTGTGTGTTTGTCTTCTGTAACCTCCGGAATTTCCAGAACCTGTATTCACCTGCTAATATCGGTTTGCCGTCCAGGTGTGGCCACCATAGTACCTAAATCTAGTAGTGGCTACCACAATACAAGTTTCACATTTGTATCACTTCATGTGGACCGGGTTAGGTAGCTTACGGCATAAACTGATGTCAGTGTAGTGCTTCTGACTGCCAGGTCCTAGGGTTGAGTCTCGATGGCGGTGGCAATATTTTCGACACTAGCTAGATAGGTCCAATTCTGCCGCTGTCTGGAGGAGAATTGTTGCGATCGGCTGCTCTGATCGGTAATTTTCTCCCATCAACACCAGGAGAATGCCTGAGAATTATCCTAAAATACGGGCCACGGACTCCCCGATATCTTCCCTTCCTCGACCTTGTCGTATCCTGTCTCCTTACTCGCTGACACACTTACAAGCCCTACACACCCACACATGTCGGGGCAGCAGTCGAGACATTACAGATAGTGCCTGGTTAGTAGTAAATACCTGCATGGGGAAAATTCTGCAAACCTTCGTGTAGGCGCCAGATCTCCCCACGCAGAGGGGTAGATCACCGCTACCTCCCGCGACAAAACATGCACTACATTTACGGGACTAATGATCTTAGCCGTTGACGCACCCAGAGATATCTCTCAATCAATCAATCAATAAACCATGTCCGCGAGCCCTTACCCTAGTGTGTTCTTGCTGTACCTTACCAGCACTACTCGTACCTACCTACTAAGCACCATCCTATTGGCACTTTTGTGCCTGGTATGTTTTTAGAGGAATATGGGGACTCTTGTAGATGGCACCACCTGTGTCCCGAAGGCCACATTGGAAACGTCTCTCAACTTTCACCTACATATAGACTGTGTTGTGTAGGTGCATTGTGTACAACTAAAATTTATCACGATTCTAGTCCACCTGACAAAACTAAAGACCAGTAGAAATAATTAGTAAATTCATGGTTGGCGTTCAGTACTTATAGTTACTTAATTTCTCTCTGCGGAACCTGTTTCGATTTTTTTTTTTGAAAACCTGTTTTGTAATTTAATTTTAATGTAAGTATTCATTTTTCGTTATTCAATCTTAAATTCATTAACTGTTTGAATGTTATCAGGCTGGTGGAAAATGCATTTTTAATTCCTTATTGTTTCATTGCGTTCAGGTGCGCGTTTTAATTTTGCGTCCATTCATATTTGTTATCTTTCATGTTAATTCAATTTTAACATCCAATATTGTATTATATTTATCTGTTTTACAAAGCATTTATACGTGTACGATTATTACGTTGAACAATTATAGAAATAGTCGGAATTCACTAAACTTGTAAATGTATAATTCATGTTGTTTGTTATGAATGGACTCGATTCGGGGATTGGCATACGCAGACATTATTTTCGGATGAGTGGCTCAGGGCATTAATTGATGACACTGCCTCTGACCGGGAGATTCTAGGTTCAAGTCCCGGCGGTGGCAAGCTTTTCGTCGCTAGCTAGGCCGAATTCAAGCGCTATCTAGAGGAGATTTCTAACGGCCGGCTGCACTGATCGGAAGTTTTTCGTGGTTTCTCCACACATGCTGTGAGTCCAGTCGGGAATTTAGAGCTACTCTTGGTTGAGGCTGTGCCCCGTTGGTGGGAGATACCTTGTAGGGGAAACTCTGCTAGCCGATAGTAGGTCGGCGACGGATCTCGCCATCTTGCGGGGAAAAGTCACCGCCACCTCTCGAGGAATATATTATTATAAACTGAAGGTAATCAATTGAATAATTGACGTTGTGCAAAGTTTTTATTCATGAAATAATAAAAAAATAAAAAAGGACTAGTAAACTTAATAAAATTGGTATAAAACGAACAGAACAAAGGTTTTCCTAGTGATTTCTCTTGCGTTGTCGAAAAAAGTTGCTTACATATTTACTCTTTGGACCGAAGTATTGCGGATTCAATTACCGTCCTCGGTTATTTTTGTTTGTTTGTTGCCTTTCGTGTGTAAGGATCGTCCTTTCTGCTCACCTCAGTTTCGATGAATCCTTCAATTATGTAGCTGTTTAATGTATGGTTTGAGATACACCGCTGCAAAGTACATAAAGTTACTCGTACTTTAACTATAAAATGTATACTACGATGTGTATACATTTGACTTTTTTAACATATGTATTTACTCTCTGGTCGGTTATACAGATTTTAAGGAGTTTTCCAATCCATTTTTACTTGAATTGTAGTAGGGCACTCTGACGTTGGGAGTTTATATAAAGGATTACTGACTTCAACTGAAAATAATCCGTAACAAAAACTGAATATAGAAGTCTCAAAACATCGAATATCACACAAGTGACTCTCCATGATCTAGTGTTCAACCGATAACTGTCTATCGTGTAAATATTTTCTACTGGATAAAGAATGGCCAAACAATATTCCCGTACAACCTAATTAAAAAAGACTGGAAAAAAGTGAATCAATTCACGTTGGACCTTCATATGCTTCATATTAGTTTATAAGTACAGTCGTCTCATATTAATTTTTAGGTACATTTAAATAACAGTACCTGAGAGGCCGATAGTCATTAATTCACTTTTGTTGAAATTTGGATTTCACATATTGCACATATTAAGATATACGATAATATTTCTGTATATTTACTTCACTAATGCCTTCCTTAGAGAAGGAATGCGTTTTTGATGGTAAAAAGTGGTATTTACTTTTTGTTTAATCCGAATTTTGGGAACTATCCATAACGTTCTTATCCTCTGAGCTTGTTGTTTCTGATTATTTATGCATTTTAAAATGATCGATTTATTTATCATTAAAAATGGTGATTAGTTAAACATAGATAATGCTCATTAGAGGAAGAAATGTATTAAATCCACTTTAAAGAACATAACTTTTATTTTTTATCACAGTTTGGTGCAAAATAACCACATATTTCATGTATCAATTACGTGAATTGTAATAAAGTTGTTCTTAATATTGGTTTTTTGTTGGGTTGTCCGTAATTTATGTCTCTTCATATCTATTGAAATTTATATTGCCACTAAAATGAATATCATCTCTCTATTATTTTCAATAATGTAAATAGCTGTCGATAGTAAAAGACTAGCGAGTCAATGCCTTGGTGTCTCATGCAGCTGATAATTATTGAAAGACCCATTCAATGAGCTGATTTTGATGACGTAGTCATAATCGAATGTTATTCATCAGTTAATTGGTAATTAAAATGGTGCTAAACATTCTACTAACTTACATTTCTATGAAGTAATTAACATTTAGCACTGACTTTTATTATGTAAGAATGGGGCGAAACAAAACCGACTTACTAGTGGCTAAAAAAGATCTTTAGTGGAGGAAATCGGCTGATCGGTTTAGCCGCTAGCGTTGTTCACAGACGGACGGACAAACAGACGTTTTGCCGTCACTAGATTTTACGGTATCAATGACTCACGAAACAGGAATTCTGGCTACACCACATGTTAAAGAATTTTCCCCTTAAATTTAGCATCTGGGTTTATCCACCTTTTTTTTACCAGTGCCCGGCAAGTTTTTCTGTCGCAAATTTGCCATTTCTGTCACGCTTTACATAACTTTACATAACATCACACTTCACATAACTTTCTCTCTACCCTGTAGCGAGGAATTAAAATGTGATGATGAGATAAGAAAATAACAACTAATAAATAGTATGTTTTCACTTGTGGCTTACTAATTAAAGGCATTACGTGATTAGAAATTCTCTGCGGTTCGTTCAATCTTCTGAATGCAGGAGTCTGTAGCACAGCCGCCATTCGCTGAGCCTGTGATGAAGATGAGGTCGTCCGACCAGACAGGTCACCTGTCAGCGTGATCTCGACACTCCGGCTCGCCACGTTTCTAATCCGTCTCGCCGCTTGTCGAGTTTGATCCGGGCTCACAGCTCGTAGCTGCCACGCGCTGTCCCTTCCAATACTCTGCCGTCTGCGCGGGAGTGAGTCGTTGGAAGTCGTGACGATTAACGGGGGCGTCTGGCGTGTTTTAATTAGTACGCGAAGGACCGAAAATACATTTTCGATGCTTTTCTCCTGTGAACAATCCAAGTCCTAATTTTACTGTTTTAGAATAAGGGTTGTTCAATTTAATTTTTTGTTCTGAAACGAATGTTTGTTGATTTACGTGCATGTAAAAGATCCTCAAGTCTAAATGACGTAGCCACTGAGCCAAATTCAAATCGTCTGTTTCGTCGCCCAAAAAATACCTCCTCTCTCCGCTATTTGGTGAAAGGAGCGCAGCGAAATTTGCGTATCAGACGGAAGAGCGGGCGTGATTGCTCGAGTCACGCCACGTAAAATAAGGCACTAATTCAATTCAGTTTTGTTTATAAAAAATGTTAATAATTACTGAATAACAGAAAATATCTTAAAGACAGATATGTATTGGGATATCGAATTCCTCTTGATTTTAAAGTACAAAGATGTTTTAAGTTCTTAAATTATTTTTAATGTGTTTCATCACTAACATTCATACACTATTTGAAACTACTTTGTAAATAATAGATGAACAAGAAGATTTGGTGAACAACGAATAATAAATATAGCGTGAGCCCTACTGAAAAAAATGTCGATATAGAGTGGATTATATTTTAACGAAAATAAATATTTTTCTCATTTATCTTACTAAACACTTTTTGAGTATGAAATCTAAGTAATTGATACGCAGTGATTCCTACCTTCTTAATTGTAACAATTTAATAATAATCTGCTAATTGAATAATTGTCACAATTTAATATCCGTGGCTCTTAATCTTTTTTGGACTGCCCAAAATATTATTTAACGCATCAGTGTCAACCCTACACTAGTAACTTTATAATTCAACTATAGAATTTTTACATCAAAATAAACGAAACTTCGAATTACAAAACATTAACTCAAATTACGTGATAATTAGAATTATATTTTATTTTGAATATTTAGAAGAACTATTGTTTAATTAGATTTACAGAGTATTTTTGAAAATATTACAGTGATTGCAGTTCTTACTTTCACTTCATCAAACATACTTTTGAAACATCTCCCGACTAATTACCCAGAGTCCATCGCGTCCAGTAAATTAGACAACAGTTAGCCCCGGCCAGAAACTTGAGTACGCGCTGTGTCCTGAGGCGTCTCCCCATCTTGGAGGGTTCGTCGGGACGAGAGGGGGGTTAGGGGGGGGCTGCTTCTCATCTGACAAATTTGCGCCAACGCACACAGGTGGCGCAGCAACTCAATCTCGGTAACGCACCCTCACAGCCGCCGCCACCCCCGTCCAACCCCCGTCCGGCGCCCCATCCATCTGCTACCCCACACTCGCCGCGCATCTGCCAAGCATCCCCCACCCCTCCTCCGGTGCCCGCCCCGCCCCCGTTACGTCTCGCCCTCCTTCCCGCACAGTCCCATCCCATCCCAACCCCGCCCCACTGTCCCCGCACCGTTCCGTCCCGTCCTTACCCCAGCCCCCTTACCATCCGCTCCGCACCCCATTTCCTCTCCCGCCCCGCCATTTCTATTGCTACTACACCCCGCGTCCCCACCCCGCCGCGTTCCCCCGCCCTGCCCCTCTGCCGCTTTCACGCTCTTCCCCCGCTTCCCCTATTGCTACTCTCCTCCGCCCTTGCCATTTCACCGGCATTGGTACCGCTCGCCAAGCCACGCCCCGCCCTGTTCGGGCCCCACCTCCCTTGCCGCTCCCCTTTGCATGGAGTAGCCCACCCGCCACTGGCTTTCCCCAAAACCGCTCCCGCCCCATTCTATGCATTGCCACTCTTCTAACAATATGGCCATGTCGCTCCGCCCCGTCCTCTCCTGCCCCGTCCCGGCCCAGGCCCGGTAACGTCTCGTCCCCCCCCCCCACAGCCCCGTAGCATCCCTGTAACTGCCCCCATACCCGCTCCTCTTCCAGCCCCGATCCGCACTTGACCCGTCCCGCCCCCAACCCCCCAATGTTCTCGCCCCACCACTACCTCCACGCCCATTGCCCTACCTTCACCATGCGTCCCAACCCCGCGTCCACCCGCCCTTCCCACACGCTCCATCCCCTCGCCTCCCGGTCCCCACACCGTCCTCCGTCACCTCCCTCTTTCCCGCTCCAACACGCTTCCGCCTATTGCTACTCCCCTCCGCCCTGACATCTCACCGACATTGGTACCGCTCGCCCCAGCCACGCCCCTCCTGTTCAGGCCCCGCCCCCTTGTCCGCCCCTTAATAAGCCAAAGCCCACCTCTCTCCAGCAACCATCAACGCCCGTTCCCGGATCCACCCTGTCTCCTGACACCCATTCCATATCGCCTCACCTCTACCTGTCGTACCAATGTCTATCACCTTCCCTTTTTCCACCCGGTCCTCACTCCGACCTCGCACTATTTTCTCTCCCCCGTTCTTTCCTTTTTCCGCGTCTTAAGGTCTGGCGGCCCACCGAAGTCGCGCCGCCGTTCCAGTAGCCGTCGCATTGCCACTGGAGGGCTTGCGCATCCCACCCCGCCAGCGCCTCTCCCGAAGACTCCCCGCGCCTTTCTATCCACTGTCCCCGCCTCGTCCCACCCACCGCCCCACCCCGTCTAACACTCAATACATCGCCAAATCTTCGGTCGTCTCCATCGCCACTTTTCCTCCACGCAGTTCCATCCTGGATTATCACGATTCAAGAAGCACCGTGCCTCTCCCCGCCTCGCCCCCCCCCGCGCCTCGCCCCCCCCGGCTCGCCCCCCCCGCCTCGGCCCCCCCCGCCTCGCCCCGCCCTGCCTCCGCCCCCCCGCCTCGCCCCCCCCCCCGCCTGCCCCCCGCCTCGCCTCCCCCGCCTCGCCGCCGCCTCCTCCCCGCCTCCTCCCCGCCTCGCCCCCGCCTCGCCCCCGCCTCAAACCTCGCCCCGCTTCGCCCCCGCCTCGATGAGCGGCAGCTGGGATGGTGTATTTGAGGAGCGGAGGAGAAGGACCTTGTCGAGAGATTACTGTCGGTTTGAGGAGGGTCTGGCGCCGGGGTGCAGAGGGGAGAGACGAGGAGAGGAGAGGAGAGGAGAGATTCTCGGCGCTCAGGAGAGGAAGAGCGCTCTTGAGCACAGTGAGGCGCCAAACTCCGTGGAGCATCTTGCAACCCGCTACGAAATAAGACGCTTATCAGGGTGGGCCACCAACTAATGCAGATTGCGCTTTTGACTCTTGTAATAGTGGAGAGTGAGAGGATTGACATTTAAACTTCAACTGGCCCTGTTTATCGTAAAAAAAGATGCCGTGGAAAAAAATTTCCCTAAATCAATCAATAAATGTATAAAAAAAAAAATGGAAGAATTATTTTCGAAAACCCTGTGTATTCATTCACTTTAAAAATCTATCCATTTATTGTTTCTTAAATAGAATTACTTCAATGAAACATATTTCCATTAAGAAGTTGAAGATGTTATAAACAAAATCTATTTTGGGTTACCAATTGCATCTCCTGGTTCATCACATTTGCGTTTTTTGGTCCTGGTTCGTAGAAGGTAAAATTTTTATCCTTCTCTTTCTGTTTATTGAATATATTACGCTGATTTTTGCGCGAAAGCGTTAGAATTAGTTTTCTAGTTTTGCGAGAAAAAAATATTCACTGATTTAGGAAATACTACAACAGGCATGTCCAAAAATGCATCAATCTGAATGTGGAATACTTGAAAACTCTCCAGAAAGCCAGAAACGTGTACAAATGTTTTTATACAACAGAATATGATATCCTGCTCACAAAAAAGCCATGTTTATTATGGAACATTATTAATAATAATAATAATAATAATAATAATAATTATTATTATTATATTATTATATTATATTAATTATTTATTATTATTATTACTAGTATTATATCACAGCAAGTCTTGAGTATAGATTCCACTGACCAAAAAATAATGTGTCTGCGAAATGAACAGATCATGATAATTAAAAGCATCTATGTGGCCTCTTTGCAGCAGCATCATAAACTCTAATTTAAAAATTTTAAGCCAGATATACTAATTTAGCTCTCAAAGAGATTTAGTTTATTAGTGTGCTTATACAGAGTAGATAAACTGGTGCGCATCATTGATACGGATTCTACCGAAATTTCATTACACGCTGCCCTAGTTCTACATTCACAAATAATCCAGGTTCAAGTAAACATCCACCATATTACGGCGTTAAAATACCAATTAATCTGCATATAAATAAACGACTTGTGGGTAACGTGCGAGAAATTGCAGGATTATGTATGTCTATAAGCTGAAATGGGCATGTTTATTAAGTTGGTAGAAATACAGATTGTTCATATCCTATAACCAATTACGTATTCTGACACTAAAATAAAATGTTACTTACACTAAAATTTGAAATTAGCAACGACCTAAAAGTAAATTACCTTTTGCCAAATTATCAGCGTAAAGTTACTAATATGTTTCACTAATTATTGTCACACAAGAAATATCAATATCCTCAATATTCAAATTGAACGTTTGTGTGTAAAAATTTCCTTACGAATTAAATTTAAAAGCAAGTTCTGCAAAATATGCTAATTATATTGAAACTTCATCAATTTTACGAACTTGAAAGATAGCTGACGCCTTAAGATATTACAATTTGAACGTGCTAATAATTTGCTTTAATTTTCGAAACTAACACGCAGAAATATATTTAGACTATAATTAGACTATCTGATTGCTCATTCGATTGTTGAATTAATTGGTCACAGGTTTTCTTTTTACTAACTAATTTCATAGATGACACGCTTACAGGCAAGGTAAATGTCTCAAATGTCAGTGTAATACCACAATTCAACTCACTCCATATCCTTATGTTAAAAAACAGTTTGCTAGGTGTAGTTCAAAACATCTCTACAGAAAGTAATTTTTAACCCTAATGATTTTCCGATTAATATACGTCTCGCCCATATTGGCTTAATAAACCATTTCGGATATCAAACCTCTTCGCAATAAAGGTAAAACTTTGCAACTTATCTGTTACTTTACACGACCAATCCAAAATAATGGGCTCTAAAAATGTTCAAATTACCTTTCACGATTCCATAGTTAAATTTCTTAAAATCATTAAATTTACGAATAAAATTGTCTGTAACCACTCTATTTATTTTTACAAATACACGCACCTGAATATAAAGAATATAACAAAAAACTACATTTGAATTTTGCCAAATAAAGATAGTGTATATAACAGTGGTGACATAATAGTAATTGCATAGTGCATTTACGTAGTGTTTGGAGTGTTAAAAGATTTACTTCAAAAGAATGTATCTGGTTCATTATTCAGTGCGGTATAGCCGTAACCACAAAAAACGCTTCTAAAGAATCTCTTGGCGGACCGTTCTTCAGAAAAATCTGGTTTTAAAATTGCCATTTTATTTTTTCAAGGAAAAAGAACTCGAAAAAGTATCACATTTGAAAATATCGCATATGACGTTATTTAAATATTCTAAATTTCAATAATAAATTATATTTAATAACAATCAACTATACCTTCAAACATAGTAAGTTGTCAGACGATTTGAACGTCTGTAATCTTCGAAAAATTCAAAGAATTCAAAGAAAATCGGACTCTCGCCATTTCGATTGTTTTTCACTTTGCCACTATGTAAGAAAAAATAAAGAAAAAATGAAAGCTATTTTGAGAACGTTTTTTGAAAATGTGACTCTCAAAAATCAAAATATCACTAAAATAAACGAAATGTGTATTATTTCACAGTAAAATGACACTTTGGGGTATTTTCACAAAACTTTCCAGATATGTTCACCATGTAGTAATAGCGTAATAATAACCAATGAAGCGGAACAAATGAGTTACAATATTTTGTTCAACTCTTTAAAATTGCTTCAGCTTATGGATTTTGGTTAAAAACCCCCCCGCCTCGGAAGAAATTATATTTCTTGATTAGCGAGTAAAATCATATTTAGTTTTATTGTTCGTGCCTTTATAGTTTGGTGTTAGAAAATAAGTAAATAAGGTGTGCATTGAAACAGTATGGCTACTAGACGTAACAAAATTGTAATAAAATGCCATGCTACAAATTATGTATATTTTATTCGCATCATAAATATTCCAATGCGACTATAGTTTCGTTGTATTTGACTATTCATCTGTAAAAAGATCACAGTAAATGTCTGATCTGCTTGACAGTAAATAGAACACGCCATAATAGTTATAAAACATTTGTATCAATACATTATTAATATTTTCGCCCGACATTGGTCTGAATTTCGTAGTTTGATTTTAAAACTTAATTTCTTTTTAATATATTTGATTGCACGGTTCCTTAAATCAAAGATATATTCGACTACAGGAGACGTGAATGTTCGTTTAGAGATAAAACATAATCTATTTCATTTTATTCAATTACCAAACAGAGGCAAACACCATTGCCAGCCAAATCTTTCAGCGTTTCGTAACAAAATCGCCGAATCCAAACAGCCATCAAAAGCGCAACCGATACAGTAGGCGGAAAGAAGTAATCCCCATACTCCAAACACACGGTATTCTTCACTTTCTCCAAACCCCACGTTTAGGCTCCCCCTCCCTCTACTCCATCTCCCCCCAAGCCTCTAGCGCTTCAAAGCGAAGCTCGCGCGGTACAAAAACAACAAAGAGCGTCTAAAATGCGCCAACCGCTCAGTCCAGGAACGTAAATTATACAAAAGAATTTGCGTTTCCCCCACTCCTCTCCCTCCCTCGCGATTCCCCCCACTCCCACTTCCCCCTCTCCAGGCCGGAAAAAAGCCTCGAGGTGCTGAGAGAACCGGGGGAGGGGCGCGGCGAGCACGCCTGCAGGCCTAGCTGTCTCTTCGTATTGCGTCGCCATAAATTATCTGCCGACCGCACATCCCCCCTCTACCCTCCCCCCACCCCCCCCCCCCCGCTCAAGGCCCCCTCCTACACCCGAGCGTTTCACCGGCACCCCTCAAACTCCATCAGCTGGCGGTTATGTACCACATCAACGCACCGGGACCGAAACCGTGCTTAACAATATACACAGAACCGTCCCTGTGCGTCTACACACACACAGGGCTATAGCGAGGGTGAGGGCGCCCACGCCGTGATTGCAGATGAGTGCGCAAGTGCTGGCGCTTCTTACTTCTAAAACGCCACACGCGAAACTTCCTACGGGCTGAGCTTGGCTCCGAGGCAACAAACTCATGTCACCACAATGCCCAAATGATCGAGAAGCCCCCATGGCTTACAGGACCCGACAGTGGTATTTTATACTCTAGCTACTTACCGAGGCCGCTTTATGGATGATTAATTCTATAGCAGCCGGCTGCTCTGGTCGTGGTTTCTAAAGCTCAACACAGGCGAATGCCGGGCATTAACCCTTCCAAACGGGCCAGGAACCGCACGCGATAATTCCTCCTCTTTCTTTTCCATCCTACCCCTTAACATTGAGCTGATACTAGTAACTACACTTCTACACATGTCGGAGTTTTAAAAGCTTGTCCCAGATGGGGCAGTTCACCGCTGGTTTGCGAGATTTCTGGATGGGAAAAAACCCGCGCTAGACAACATGCAGGTCGACCACCGGATCTCGATATCTTGCAGGAGACAGAGAAAACAACAGCGCCAGACACACATATGAATTCAAAAAATGCACTACACTTACGGAACTATGAACATATTAACTGACGTGCTCGAAGAAACAAAACAATCAATCGATAAAAAGAAAACTTCCAAATTGCGCTGGCGGTTATACACATCGTAGATATCGTTACACTTTACACGCTGGTTTGCGTCGAAAACTGTTGTCGCGAGAGGATAAAAAAAATGGTTATCGAAATTGGGTGGTTTATTCAGAAAGGGTAGAGTGATGCTAATCTTGCTTAAATTTAGTAACTGATAAAATATCTTCAAACACATTCAATTCCATTTTAAACACTGAATATTTTCAATGAAAAGTACGAACCATTTGAGAATGGGTTACAAGTATCGCCCTTTCTAACGTTCGGTTGCTGGAAAGGGAGGGAGGGAAAGTGGTGCCTGCAAGTTATGATGTCATTGCAGTCCTCTATCAGAAACACGGAATTTACGAAAACTATTACAAAAAAATCATGAAAATTTATTTTTACACATTATGGTCTCGACCGTAAACTCACCTATGTCATGACATTCCACCCAATTCTATTGTTCTTCGAGCCACGATAACGTACATATTTTGGTCGACACACCCACTACAACAATGAATAAACCACATTTTATATCTGACAAATGATCACGAAATAATGCCCAAATAACTAAATCTAAGTACTAGTCAAGGTGATTGAAAATAGCGTCATTAACGCCAGGTTGAACGTTATTTAATTAATCCACCCCAATCCCCGACTATTTAATGAGAAGTTAATTGTGTCAGAATTCCATTAGCAGATGTTGGCACCCTACAACAGATCTTGCTCAGTGCCTACCTCTTCATCTCGGACAGACCCTACCAAACCGGTTGGGGGACTTAGCGATTCCAACATCGGCTGCAAATCAAATGTAATGACTTTATTGGACGAAAACACTGTGTCAAAAGACGGGCGGCACGGAAGCAAAGCGCAAACACACACTTTGCCGTCTTAAATACAAGCGGGCTTGCATCCCCTTGTGTTTGCAGCCGGCTTGTTAAGTAAAAATTACGTCTGAAGCGCAGCGAATCCTTTTAGCGAGGAAGGGTGAGTAGCAGAGACGGGGGCTGGGGGTGAAGGGGAAGCGGGGTAGGCTGAGTTCCGCGTCCCACCAATTGCTGACGCGGCGGGCACTCACTCGATTCCCTTCAAAGCTTCCCGCGCCCAGCCCTTCAACCGGCCAATTTCACCGCCCGGTCTGCACCGTCCCCGGCCAATTCCCACCCGGTTCCCCGCCAGATTCGACGCTTCGTTCACCGCCCGCTTCACCGCCCGCTTCACCGCCCGCTTCACCGCCCGCTTCACCGCCCGCTCACCGCCCGCTTTCACCGCCCGCTTCACCGCCCGCTTCACCGCCCGCTTCACCGCCCGCCTTCACCGCCCGCTCACCCGCCGCTTCACGCCCGCTTCACCGCCCGCTTCACCGCCCGCTTCACAGTCCGCTTCACAGTCCGCTTCCACAGTCCGCTTCACAAGTCGCTTCACAGTCCGCTTCACAGTCCGCTTCACAGTCCGCTTCACAGTCCGCGCCTTACACAGTCCGCTTCACAGTGCGCTTCACAGTCCGCTTCACAGTCCGCTTTCACCATTCCGCTTCACAGTCCGCTTCACAGGTCCGCTTCACCGCTCCTTTCATCGCCGGTTCT
Organism: Gryllus bimaculatus; assembly: GCA_017312745.1. NCBI lineage: Eukaryota > Metazoa > Arthropoda > Insecta > Orthoptera > Gryllidae > Gryllus > Gryllus bimaculatus. Next base: position 2,471,299 of record BOPP01000151.1, read on the forward strand.
CCGCCTTGTACACCTGGTTCAACCGCCAATCTTTGAAACTTCCGTTCACTGCTCGGATACAGCTAAATTCTAATTCGACCGTCTCCCCTCACGGTTCACCATTCGACTTCATTGCCCGATTCACCGCCAGGTCCATCTATTCTCTAACCGTTTTGTTCGCAAGATGTCACTCTGTTTCACCAACCGTTGCTGCCGCTTCCTTCTCAGTCCGATTCATCGTCAATTCACCGCCTGAATAATCAACCAAATTCACTGCCCGGTTACAGCACAGCTTTAAAGTTCTAAACTCACTACCTTAGTCATTCCCCAATTCACTATCACCTCAGGTTTACCGGTCTAGTTCATCACGTAGATCCCTGTTACAGCCTTTGCTCAGCTAAATACCCGTTAGTTCAACCCCAATCCCGCGCTACTCGTAGCTCACATCCCATCTGGTCCGCCCCCAAGCTCAATTCGCTCACCACATCATCGTACCGCTAACCCCTCCGCTTATAGTCCACATTTCACCTCCCTGCTCTCCAGCGTATATCTATTACCGCCGCCACTGCCATTGCACTATCCTGGGTTTTGAGTTCCGCCAATGGCAGGAATTTCACCACTAACTAGAGAGCTGGAGTCAATTTAAGCCGCCTATTCGGAGGCCGGCTGCTCTGATTGTTTCCGTGCGTCTCTCTGTTTAACATCATGCAACGGAATGCATGAGCAGTAGCTAAAACAAAAGGGCTTACTGACGCGCACGCATTCTTGCCTTTCTCTTCCTTGTTCTATCCGTACGCCTATTTCCTTTCAACTCTACGTATATGACACCTCCACACATTGCCAGCGACACCAGATAAGAGCTTAGACCTGTGTCCCGGATGGGGTGGTGCCCAACTGCTAGAGATACCTGCGTGGAGGGAAACCTCGCATAGCGACGGAAATATACTTTGAAGGGTCCGTCCAATTCCGGGGACAAGAAATCAGCGCCGCCTTTCGGCTGATAAGAATGCACTAACATTTAGGGACTAAAGAGCATAGCAATTGATGCGTTCTGCAAACACTTAATAAATCAATCTCACATCCCCGCGTGGCTTCACCTCGTTCAAGCTCATAGCCTAGCCTTATTTCTTCCGAACAACTTTACTGACATCTCTCTTCACTATGTATTCCGTCCAGCAAAACCTTTCTGTCCTAATCGGTTTCGCGAGGAAGCAGATATTCCTAAGCACCTATTTCCTTCAACTCTACGTATTATTACACCACCACAACATGCCAGGAGACCAGTTAAGAGCTTAGAGCTAGTCCCGGCTGGGGTGGAGGCCCAACTGCTTGGGAATATCTTGCTTAGGGAAACCGTCGCATGCCGACGAATACCATTGAAGGATGCCGTCCATTCCACGGACAAGATCAGCGCCACCTCTCGTGGATAAAAATAACTACATTTAGGGGACTAAAACGACCATAACATTTCATGTGTCAGGAAACATTAATCAAACAATACACCCGAGTCGCTTCACGTTCAAAGCTCATAGCCTAGTTGTATTTCACCGGGCAAACTTTCCTGCATCACCCGGAAACAAAGCTCTTCATATGTATCCCGCCTGTGTGCCTTCCTGCCTATTAGTACTACCTGCTTTCGCAAAGCAGAATGCAGACCCGACCTAACCACTCAGCACGTCCTTTTTGGCGGATAGCCCTGGGAAGATGGACAGCAAAGACCGCTGGGATCGCAGGAAGGGATGAAGTAGCTGGGTGAAAACGATCAAACATCCCCAAAACCTTGATGCCGACCAAGGCTTGGTCTCCATGAACCTCTATTTTTATTACCTCAGTCGCACAGCGGTGCGGCCCCTGCTATTCCTTGACGTCCGAATTGCGGTCAACCTCCCAGGGGATTCATGTATGATTGAACGATGCTTACTCCGCACTGCCGTTCAGAGCAAGCGATAGAGAGGATTCACTTTGTAAATAAACCCCGGCGAGTAGAGGGGATCCCCCTTTCTACTTTCTATATAACCACGGGCAGTACGTCTCCGCGCATTTTGCCCTGAGGAAGGTTGCGACACGTGACAGCCGAAACGATGGCCACCGCTGCCTAGGACGCGGCGTCCACCGCGGCAGCCAAAAAATCACTACTTTACCACCCCATTTGAAAGCCAGCACCCAGGCACTGCACCTTCCCTCCCGACTACTACCACGTTCATACCTGTGGACTCCCCCCCCCCACATACACAGTGCGCTCTACGTCACCCACCTTGCCCCCGGACTAAGCCTCACCTGCCTCCATCGACACCCACGTGACCCACCCCACCTTTCTACACCTTCCTTCCAGATTCATTGATGCGCGTTTCCTCCACGTCAACTGGCGTAGGTAACTTAGTTTCATTAGAAACAATCATCAGAATACCTCAACAGAGTGGCGGTGCTCGTGCTCAGTAGATGATATCTGTCGGCGGCCCTACGAGCCAGTTCGCGGAGGTTTCCCCCTCAAGTTATCTTTCTCAGCGCATAACCGCGCCTACCCGACAAGTTCTAAACTTTCCACATGTGTTGTAGCGGAAGTGCAACGTTAGTGCAAGCGTAGTGAGTAAAGGCAGAGGATATGGTAAAGAAGAATATGATAGAGATGCGAGAGCGGTCCATGCGCCCTACCTGTTAGAAGTACTGCTCCGGCATTCGCCTGGTGTTTGTTAATCAGAGAAACCACGGGAAAACTACCGATAAAGATCAGCGGGCCGCTAGAATTCTTCTGCAGTCCGCGCCTGCAATTCGGACCCAGCACACGTAGCCAGAATCGAAAATCCCCCACCACCGGAATGAAAACCTAGGAGCGTCACCGCACAGATCCGTCCTCTCAGCTAACCCGTACGCGCATGCCCCCTGCCATCCAGCACCCTTCCTCCGCACGCCCCGCCCGCCGCCTGCACCCGCCCCCGGCGACCCGCCCTCGGCCCGCGCCGCCGCCTCCCCCTCGCCACGCACCCCGGCGCCCGGCCACGTGATGGGATTAATAATGGATTTGCGTAATTTAAAGGGCTGCATTGTCCCTCCACGGTCCGATGCTCCCGCCGGGACGGAAAGGGGTTGCCGCCACCGCGCGGACTGGCGCGGCGGGTTAGCGCCAGATGCGCGACGGAGCGGGTGAGGAGGAGTAGATGGGCGAGGAGGCCGTGCGCGCGGACAGGACACGTGGGCGGAGTGAAGGCGGCGTGCACAGTGTGGGAGAAAGGAAGCGGTAGTGGATGGGCGGAGGGTGGGCGGCGTGGTGGAAGGCGCGGTTGAGCAGATGCGCACGGCAGGGTGCGGTAGGGCAGAGGATAGAGGGGCGAAGGGCATGTGGGCGTAGGGATGGGTGGGCAGTGCACAGGTGTCTGGGCGAAAGGAAGTGTTAGTTGGATGGCCGAGAGGTGTCGGCTGGCCGGGCGGAGGTTGGTCCAGATCGCGACGGGGAAAGGGATGGTGGATGGTGGAGGGCATGAGGTGACCGATGGGCAGTGTGGACGGAGGAGCGGCGGGAAACGGAGTAGGTGGATGGGGCGGGCCCGGTGGCGAGATCGGTAGCGGGGGGCGGGGGCAAGCAGCAGACGTGGGCGGGCGGGCGGGCGCGAGGCGGGCGGGCGGAGAGCGGGGGTGCGAACCGCAAGGACGGCGGCGGGTGAGCGCGGCGCGGCAGTGACTGGTGGCAAAGACGGCGGCGAGGTGGCGAGTGTGGCAGGGCGGGGCGGTCGTGAAGCCGGCGTCGAGGCTAGGCAGTGCCGCGCTGCTCGATGTGCGCGGGCATGTGGCGGGCGGGGGCGGGCGGCGGCGGTAGCGCAGGTGGGCGGTGGAGACTGCCAGAGTGGCGGAGCAAGTGGGCGTGGAGGCGGACGGGGACCGGAGTGGGCGGCGGAGCGCGGAGCTGCGGGGCGGGCGGGCGACGGCGAGCGGCGGGGCGGCCGGCGAGCGCGGACGGCGGCGGCGCGGGCGGCGGCGGGCGGGCGCGCGGGTGCGGGCGGGGCGGCGCGGCGCGCGGGAGCGGGCGAGCGGGCGGGCGGCGGGCGTGCGGGGCGGCGCCGGGCCGGCGGGCGGGGTGGCGGACGGCGACGGGCGGGGGGCGGGGCGGGCGGGCGGGCAGACAG
>BOPP01000151.1:2475420-2486100 GCA_017312745.1 Gryllus bimaculatus
CCGGGGGCGGTGCAGGCCGGCGGGCGGGGCGTGCCGGAGGGAGGGTGCTGGATGGCAGGGAGATGCGGCGTACGGGTTAGCTGAGAGACGGATTTTTGCGGTGACGCTCCTAGGTTTTGGTATCCGGTGGTGAGGGATTTTCGATTCTGGCTACGTGGCTGGGTCGAATTCAGGCGCGGACTGCAGAAGAATTCTAGCGGCCGGCTGATCTGATCGGTAGTTTCTCGTAGACTTTCCGATCAACACCAGACAAATGCCCAGAGCAATTATCTAACATATAGGCAATGGACCGCTTGTCATCCCTTTATATTCTTTACCATGTCCTCTGTCTTTACTCACATACGTTTGCACTAACTTGCACTTCCCTACAACACATGTCGAAAGATTAGAACATGTCCCGGTAGGCGCGGTGCAGCACTGAGAAAGATACCTTGAGGGGGAAGCCTCCGCAAACTCGCGCGTAAGCCGCCGACAGATATCATCTACTGAGCACGAGCACCGCCACCTGTTGAGGTATTCTGACGCATTGTTCTAATGCAACTAAGTTACCTACGCCGTTGACATGCATGAAACGCCCATCAATGAATCTGGAAGGAAGGTGGAGAAAGGTGGGGCGGGTCACGCGGGTGTCGTGGGCGGCAAGTGAGGCCTAGGCCGGGGCAAGGTGGGTGAAGTAGAGAGCATTGTGTATGTGGCGGGAGGCGGGTTGTCCACAGGTAGAATGCAAGCAGTAGTCGGAGAGGGAAGGTGCAGTCCTGGGTGCTAGCTCCAGATTGTGATGTGAAGTAGTGATTTTGTGGCAGCCCGGGGGACGCCGCGTCCTAGGCAGCGGTGCCATCGTTTCGGCTGTCACGTCGCGACCTTCCTCAGGGTGAAATGCACGGAGACGTATTGCGCACGTGGTTATATAGAAAGTAGAAAGGGGGATCCCCTCTACTCGCCGGGGTTATTTACAAAGAGAATCCTCTCTAATCGCCGCTCGAACGGCCAGTGCGTAGTAAGCATCGGCAATCATACATTGGATCCCCTGGAGAGGTTGACCGCATTCGGACGTCAAGGAATAGCGGGGGCCGCACCCTGACGCGACTGTTGGTAATAAAATGGAGGTTCATGGAGACAAAAGGCTTGGTCGGCATCAAGGTTTTGGGGATGTTTGATCGTTTCCACAGCTACTTTACCCTCCTGGGACCCCAGCGGTCTTTGCTGTCCACATCCTTCCCAGGGAATCTGTCAAAATAGCGGCAGAGTGGTTAGATGGGGCCTGCTTCCTGCGCGAAGCAGGTTCTAATAGGACAGGAAGGCACACGGCGGGATACATATGAAGAGCTTGTTGCCGGGTGATGCAGGAAAGTTTGCCGGTGAAATACACTAGGCTATGAGCTTGACGGTGAGCGACTCGGGGATGTATTGTTTGATTAATGTTTCCTGACACATGAAATGTTATGGTCTTTAGTCCCTAAATGTAGTTCATTTTTATCACGAGAGGTGGCGCTGATCTTGTCCCGCGAAATGACGGGATCCTTCAAAGTATATTCGTCGGCATGCGAGGTTTCCCTAACCAGGTATCTCCCAGCAGCTGGGCTCCACCGCAGCCGGGACAAGCTCTAAGCTCTTAACTGGTCTCCTGGCATGTGTGGTGGTGTAATATACGTAAGAGTTGAAGGAAATAGGTGCTTAGGAATATCTGCTTCCTCCGCGAAACCGATAGGACAGAAAGGTGCTGGACGGAATACATATGAAGAGAGATGCAGTAAGGTTGTCGGAGAAATAGGCTAGCCTATGAGCTTGACGGTGAGCCACGCGGGGATGTGAGATTGATTATTAAGTGTTTCAGAACGCATCAATTGCTATGCTCTTTAGTCCCTAAATGTAGTGCATTCTTATCACGAAAGGCGGCGCTGATCTTGTCCCGCGGAATGACGGGACCCTTCAAAGTATATTCGTCGGCATGCGAGGTTTCCCTAACCAGGTATCTCTTAGCAGTTGGGCACCACCCCATCCGGGACAAGGTCTAAGCTCTTATCTGGTCTCCTGGCATGTGTGGAGGTGTAATATACGTAAGAGTTGAAGGAAATAGGCGTACGGATAGAACAAGGAAGAGAAAGGAAAGATCGTGCGCGATCAGTAGCCCTTTTGTTTTACTACTGCTCATGCATTCGCATGATGTTAAACAGAGAGACCACGGAAACAATCAGAGCAGCCGGCCTCTACAAATCTCCGAATAGTGGCTTAAATTGACTCAGCTCTCTAGTTAGTGGTGAAATTCCTGCCGTTGGCGGAACTCAAAACCCAGGATAGTGCAATGGCAGTGCGGTGGTAATAGATATACGCTGGAGAGCAGGGAGGTGAATGTGGCTATAAGCGGAGTGGTTAGCGCTATGATGATGTGGTGAGCGATGAGCTGGGCGGACAGATGGATGGTGAGCTAGAGTAAGTGCGATGGGGTTGAGCTAACGGGGTATTTAGCTGAGCAAAGCTGTAGCAGGGATCTACGTGATGAACTAGACGGTAAACCTGAGGGTGAAATGAATTGGGGAATGACTAAGGTAGTGAGATAGAACTTAAGCTGTGCTGTAAACCGGGCAGTGAATTTGGTTGATTATTCGGCGGTGAATTGCACGATGAATCGGACTGAGAAGGAAGCGAGGCAACGGTTGGTGAAAAGAGTGACTCTTGCGAAAAAACGGTTAGAGAATCAGATGGGGACCTGGCGGTGAATCGGGCAATGAATCGAATGGTGAACCGTGCGGGGAGTCGGTCGGGGAGTTAGAATTTAGCTGTGGTCCGAGCAGTGAACGGAGTTTCAAAGATGGCGGTGAACCAGGTGTACAAGGCGGAGAACCGGCGATGAAAGGAGCGGTGAAGCGGACTGTGAAGCGGACTGTGAAGCGGACTGTGAAGCGGACTGTGAAGCGGACTGTGAAGCGCGGTGCCCGCCCCGCCCCCGTTACGTCTCGCCCTCCTTCCCGCACAGTCCCATCCCATCCCAACCCCGCCCCACTGTCCCCGCACCGTTCCGTCCCGTCCTTACCCCAGCCCCCTTACCATCCGCTCCGCACCCCATTTCCTCTCCCGCCCCGCCATTTCTATTGCTACTACACCCCGCGTCCCCACCCCGCCGCGTTCCCCCGCCCTGCCCCTCTGCCGCTTTCACGCTCTTCCCCCGCTTCCCCTATTGCTACTCTCCTCCGCCCTTGCCATTTCACCGGCATTGGTACCGCTCGCCAAGCCACGCCCCGCCCTGTTCGGGCCCCACCTCCCTTGCCGCTCCCCTTTGCATGGAGTAGCCCACCCGCCACTGGCTTTCCCCAAAACCGCTCCCGCCCCATTCTATGCATTGCCACTCTTCTAACAATATGGCCATGTCGCTCCGCCCCGTCCTCTCCTGCCCCGTCCCGGCCCAGGCCCGGTAACGTCTCGTCCCCCCCCCCCACAGCCCCGTAGCATCCCTGTAACTGCCCCCATACCCGCTCCTCTTCCAGCCCCGATCCGCACTTGACCCGTCCCGCCCCCAACCCCCCAATGTTCTCGCCCCACCACTACCTCCACGCCCATTGCCCTACCTTCACCATGCGTCCCAACCCCGCGTCCACCCGCCCTTCCCACACGCTCCATCCCCTCGCCTCCCGGTCCCCACACCGTCCTCCGTCACCTCCCTCTTTCCCGCTCCAACACGCTTCCGCCTATTGCTACTCCCCTCCGCCCTGACATCTCACCGACATTGGTACCGCTCGCCCCAGCCACGCCCCTCCTGTTCAGGCCCCGCCCCCTTGTCCGCCCCTTAATAAGCCAAAGCCCACCTCTCTCCAGCAACCATCAACGCCCGTTCCCGGATCCACCCTGTCTCCTGACACCCATTCCATATCGCCTCACCTCTACCTGTCGTACCAATGTCTATCACCTTCCCTTTTTCCACCCGGTCCTCACTCCGACCTCGCACTATTTTCTCTCCCCCGTTCTTTCCTTTTTCCGCGTCTTAAGGTCTGGCGGCCCACCGAAGTCGCGCCGCCGTTCCAGTAGCCGTCGCATTGCCACTGGAGGGCTTGCGCATCCCACCCCGCCAGCGCCTCTCCCGAAGACTCCCCGCGCCTTTCTATCCACTGTCCCCGCCTCGTCCCACCCACCGCCCCACCCCGTCTAACACTCAATACATCGCCAAATCTTCGGTCGTCTCCATCGCCACTTTTCCTCCACGCAGTTCCATCCTGGATTATCACGATTCAAGAAGCACCGTGCCTCTCCCCGCCTCGCCCCCCCCCGCGCCTCGCCCCCCCCGGCTCGCCCCCCCCGCCTCGGCCCCCCCCGCCTCGCCCCGCCCTGCCTCCGCCCCCCCGCCTCGCCCCCCCCCCCGCCTGCCCCCCGCCTCGCCTCCCCCGCCTCGCCGCCGCCTCCTCCCCGCCTCCTCCCCGCCTCGCCCCCGCCTCGCCCCCGCCTCAAACCTCGCCCCGCTTCGCCCCCGCCTCGATGAGCGGCAGCTGGGATGGTGTATTTGAGGAGCGGAGGAGAAGGACCTTGTCGAGAGATTACTGTCGGTTTGAGGAGGGTCTGGCGCCGGGGTGCAGAGGGGAGAGACGAGGAGAGGAGAGGAGAGGAGAGATTCTCGGCGCTCAGGAGAGGAAGAGCGCTCTTGAGCACAGTGAGGCGCCAAACTCCGTGGAGCATCTTGCAACCCGCTACGAAATAAGACGCTTATCAGGGTGGGCCACCAACTAATGCAGATTGCGCTTTTGACTCTTGTAATAGTGGAGAGTGAGAGGATTGACATTTAAACTTCAACTGGCCCTGTTTATCGTAAAAAAAGATGCCGTGGAAAAAAATTTCCCTAAATCAATCAATAAATGTATAAAAAAAAAAATGGAAGAATTATTTTCGAAAACCCTGTGTATTCATTCACTTTAAAAATCTATCCATTTATTGTTTCTTAAATAGAATTACTTCAATGAAACATATTTCCATTAAGAAGTTGAAGATGTTATAAACAAAATCTATTTTGGGTTACCAATTGCATCTCCTGGTTCATCACATTTGCGTTTTTTGGTCCTGGTTCGTAGAAGGTAAAATTTTTATCCTTCTCTTTCTGTTTATTGAATATATTACGCTGATTTTTGCGCGAAAGCGTTAGAATTAGTTTTCTAGTTTTGCGAGAAAAAAATATTCACTGATTTAGGAAATACTACAACAGGCATGTCCAAAAATGCATCAATCTGAATGTGGAATACTTGAAAACTCTCCAGAAAGCCAGAAACGTGTACAAATGTTTTTATACAACAGAATATGATATCCTGCTCACAAAAAAGCCATGTTTATTATGGAACATTATTAATAATAATAATAATAATAATAATAATAATTATTATTATTATATTATTATATTATATTAATTATTTATTATTATTATTACTAGTATTATATCACAGCAAGTCTTGAGTATAGATTCCACTGACCAAAAAATAATGTGTCTGCGAAATGAACAGATCATGATAATTAAAAGCATCTATGTGGCCTCTTTGCAGCAGCATCATAAACTCTAATTTAAAAATTTTAAGCCAGATATACTAATTTAGCTCTCAAAGAGATTTAGTTTATTAGTGTGCTTATACAGAGTAGATAAACTGGTGCGCATCATTGATACGGATTCTACCGAAATTTCATTACACGCTGCCCTAGTTCTACATTCACAAATAATCCAGGTTCAAGTAAACATCCACCATATTACGGCGTTAAAATACCAATTAATCTGCATATAAATAAACGACTTGTGGGTAACGTGCGAGAAATTGCAGGATTATGTATGTCTATAAGCTGAAATGGGCATGTTTATTAAGTTGGTAGAAATACAGATTGTTCATATCCTATAACCAATTACGTATTCTGACACTAAAATAAAATGTTACTTACACTAAAATTTGAAATTAGCAACGACCTAAAAGTAAATTACCTTTTGCCAAATTATCAGCGTAAAGTTACTAATATGTTTCACTAATTATTGTCACACAAGAAATATCAATATCCTCAATATTCAAATTGAACGTTTGTGTGTAAAAATTTCCTTACGAATTAAATTTAAAAGCAAGTTCTGCAAAATATGCTAATTATATTGAAACTTCATCAATTTTACGAACTTGAAAGATAGCTGACGCCTTAAGATATTACAATTTGAACGTGCTAATAATTTGCTTTAATTTTCGAAACTAACACGCAGAAATATATTTAGACTATAATTAGACTATCTGATTGCTCATTCGATTGTTGAATTAATTGGTCACAGGTTTTCTTTTTACTAACTAATTTCATAGATGACACGCTTACAGGCAAGGTAAATGTCTCAAATGTCAGTGTAATACCACAATTCAACTCACTCCATATCCTTATGTTAAAAAACAGTTTGCTAGGTGTAGTTCAAAACATCTCTACAGAAAGTAATTTTTAACCCTAATGATTTTCCGATTAATATACGTCTCGCCCATATTGGCTTAATAAACCATTTCGGATATCAAACCTCTTCGCAATAAAGGTAAAACTTTGCAACTTATCTGTTACTTTACACGACCAATCCAAAATAATGGGCTCTAAAAATGTTCAAATTACCTTTCACGATTCCATAGTTAAATTTCTTAAAATCATTAAATTTACGAATAAAATTGTCTGTAACCACTCTATTTATTTTTACAAATACACGCACCTGAATATAAAGAATATAACAAAAAACTACATTTGAATTTTGCCAAATAAAGATAGTGTATATAACAGTGGTGACATAATAGTAATTGCATAGTGCATTTACGTAGTGTTTGGAGTGTTAAAAGATTTACTTCAAAAGAATGTATCTGGTTCATTATTCAGTGCGGTATAGCCGTAACCACAAAAAACGCTTCTAAAGAATCTCTTGGCGGACCGTTCTTCAGAAAAATCTGGTTTTAAAATTGCCATTTTATTTTTTCAAGGAAAAAGAACTCGAAAAAGTATCACATTTGAAAATATCGCATATGACGTTATTTAAATATTCTAAATTTCAATAATAAATTATATTTAATAACAATCAACTATACCTTCAAACATAGTAAGTTGTCAGACGATTTGAACGTCTGTAATCTTCGAAAAATTCAAAGAATTCAAAGAAAATCGGACTCTCGCCATTTCGATTGTTTTTCACTTTGCCACTATGTAAGAAAAAATAAAGAAAAAATGAAAGCTATTTTGAGAACGTTTTTTGAAAATGTGACTCTCAAAAATCAAAATATCACTAAAATAAACGAAATGTGTATTATTTCACAGTAAAATGACACTTTGGGGTATTTTCACAAAACTTTCCAGATATGTTCACCATGTAGTAATAGCGTAATAATAACCAATGAAGCGGAACAAATGAGTTACAATATTTTGTTCAACTCTTTAAAATTGCTTCAGCTTATGGATTTTGGTTAAAAACCCCCCCGCCTCGGAAGAAATTATATTTCTTGATTAGCGAGTAAAATCATATTTAGTTTTATTGTTCGTGCCTTTATAGTTTGGTGTTAGAAAATAAGTAAATAAGGTGTGCATTGAAACAGTATGGCTACTAGACGTAACAAAATTGTAATAAAATGCCATGCTACAAATTATGTATATTTTATTCGCATCATAAATATTCCAATGCGACTATAGTTTCGTTGTATTTGACTATTCATCTGTAAAAAGATCACAGTAAATGTCTGATCTGCTTGACAGTAAATAGAACACGCCATAATAGTTATAAAACATTTGTATCAATACATTATTAATATTTTCGCCCGACATTGGTCTGAATTTCGTAGTTTGATTTTAAAACTTAATTTCTTTTTAATATATTTGATTGCACGGTTCCTTAAATCAAAGATATATTCGACTACAGGAGACGTGAATGTTCGTTTAGAGATAAAACATAATCTATTTCATTTTATTCAATTACCAAACAGAGGCAAACACCATTGCCAGCCAAATCTTTCAGCGTTTCGTAACAAAATCGCCGAATCCAAACAGCCATCAAAAGCGCAACCGATACAGTAGGCGGAAAGAAGTAATCCCCATACTCCAAACACACGGTATTCTTCACTTTCTCCAAACCCCACGTTTAGGCTCCCCCTCCCTCTACTCCATCTCCCCCCAAGCCTCTAGCGCTTCAAAGCGAAGCTCGCGCGGTACAAAAACAACAAAGAGCGTCTAAAATGCGCCAACCGCTCAGTCCAGGAACGTAAATTATACAAAAGAATTTGCGTTTCCCCCACTCCTCTCCCTCCCTCGCGATTCCCCCCACTCCCACTTCCCCCTCTCCAGGCCGGAAAAAAGCCTCGAGGTGCTGAGAGAACCGGGGGAGGGGCGCGGCGAGCACGCCTGCAGGCCTAGCTGTCTCTTCGTATTGCGTCGCCATAAATTATCTGCCGACCGCACATCCCCCCTCTACCCTCCCCCCACCCCCCCCCCCCCGCTCAAGGCCCCCTCCTACACCCGAGCGTTTCACCGGCACCCCTCAAACTCCATCAGCTGGCGGTTATGTACCACATCAACGCACCGGGACCGAAACCGTGCTTAACAATATACACAGAACCGTCCCTGTGCGTCTACACACACACAGGGCTATAGCGAGGGTGAGGGCGCCCACGCCGTGATTGCAGATGAGTGCGCAAGTGCTGGCGCTTCTTACTTCTAAAACGCCACACGCGAAACTTCCTACGGGCTGAGCTTGGCTCCGAGGCAACAAACTCATGTCACCACAATGCCCAAATGATCGAGAAGCCCCCATGGCTTACAGGACCCGACAGTGGTATTTTATACTCTAGCTACTTACCGAGGCCGCTTTATGGATGATTAATTCTATAGCAGCCGGCTGCTCTGGTCGTGGTTTCTAAAGCTCAACACAGGCGAATGCCGGGCATTAACCCTTCCAAACGGGCCAGGAACCGCACGCGATAATTCCTCCTCTTTCTTTTCCATCCTACCCCTTAACATTGAGCTGATACTAGTAACTACACTTCTACACATGTCGGAGTTTTAAAAGCTTGTCCCAGATGGGGCAGTTCACCGCTGGTTTGCGAGATTTCTGGATGGGAAAAAACCCGCGCTAGACAACATGCAGGTCGACCACCGGATCTCGATATCTTGCAGGAGACAGAGAAAACAACAGCGCCAGACACACATATGAATTCAAAAAATGCACTACACTTACGGAACTATGAACATATTAACTGACGTGCTCGAAGAAACAAAACAATCAATCGATAAAAAGAAAACTTCCAAATTGCGCTGGCGGTTATACACATCGTAGATATCGTTACACTTTACACGCTGGTTTGCGTCGAAAACTGTTGTCGCGAGAGGATAAAAAAAATGGTTATCGAAATTGGGTGGTTTATTCAGAAAGGGTAGAGTGATGCTAATCTTGCTTAAATTTAGTAACTGATAAAATATCTTCAAACACATTCAATTCCATTTTAAACACTGAATATTTTCAATGAAAAGTACGAACCATTTGAGAATGGGTTACAAGTATCGCCCTTTCTAACGTTCGGTTGCTGGAAAGGGAGGGAGGGAAAGTGGTGCCTGCAAGTTATGATGTCATTGCAGTCCTCTATCAGAAACACGGAATTTACGAAAACTATTACAAAAAAATCATGAAAATTTATTTTTACACATTATGGTCTCGACCGTAAACTCACCTATGTCATGACATTCCACCCAATTCTATTGTTCTTCGAGCCACGATAACGTACATATTTTGGTCGACACACCCACTACAACAATGAATAAACCACATTTTATATCTGACAAATGATCACGAAATAATGCCCAAATAACTAAATCTAAGTACTAGTCAAGGTGATTGAAAATAGCGTCATTAACGCCAGGTTGAACGTTATTTAATTAATCCACCCCAATCCCCGACTATTTAATGAGAAGTTAATTGTGTCAGAATTCCATTAGCAGATGTTGGCACCCTACAACAGATCTTGCTCAGTGCCTACCTCTTCATCTCGGACAGACCCTACCAAACCGGTTGGGGGACTTAGCGATTCCAACATCGGCTGCAAATCAAATGTAATGACTTTATTGGACGAAAACACTGTGTCAAAAGACGGGCGGCACGGAAGCAAAGCGCAAACACACACTTTGCCGTCTTAAATACAAGCGGGCTTGCATCCCCTTGTGTTTGCAGCCGGCTTGTTAAGTAAAAATTACGTCTGAAGCGCAGCGAATCCTTTTAGCGAGGAAGGGTGAGTAGCAGAGACGGGGGCTGGGGGTGAAGGGGAAGCGGGGTAGGCTGAGTTCCGCGTCCCACCAATTGCTGACGCGGCGGGCACTCACTCGATTCCCTTCAAAGCTTCCCGCGCCCAGCCCTTCAACCGGCCAATTTCACCGCCCGGTCTGCACCGTCCCCGGCCAATTCCCACCCGGTTCCCCGCCAGATTCGACGCTTCGTTCACCGCCCGCTTCACCGCCCGCTTCACCGCCCGCTTCACCGCCCGCTTCACCGCCCGCTCACCGCCCGCTTTCACCGCCCGCTTCACCGCCCGCTTCACCGCCCGCTTCACCGCCCGCCTTCACCGCCCGCTCACCCGCCGCTTCACGCCCGCTTCACCGCCCGCTTCACCGCCCGCTTCACAGTCCGCTTCACAGTCCGCTTCCACAGTCCGCTTCACAAGTCGCTTCACAGTCCGCTTCACAGTC
>BOPP01000151.1:2489930-2506635 GCA_017312745.1 Gryllus bimaculatus
AGGCCGGGGGCGAGCAGGGGCAGGCGGGGCGAGGGGGGCGAGCGGGGGGCGAGGCGGGGGCGAGGTGAGGCGGGGGCGAGGCGGGGGCGAGGCGGGGAGGAGGCGGGGCAGGGGCAGCGGCGAGGCGAGGGAGGCGAGGCGGGGGCGAGCGGGGGCGAGCGAGGGCGAGGCGGGGGAGGCGGCGACGGGCAATGGGGGCGGGGGCGAGGCGCGAGCGGGGGCCGAGGCGGGGGAGGGGCTGAGCGGCGGCGGGGCGAGACGGGAGGAGCGGAGAGCGGGGAGAGGGGGGAGGCGGAGAGGCGGGAGAGGAGAGGCACGGTGCTTCTGAATCGTGATAATCCAGGATGGAAACTGCGTGAGGAAAAGTGGCGATGGAGACGACGAAGAACGTTTGGCAAATTATTGAGTGTTAGACGGGTGGGGCGGTGGGTGGGACGAGGGCGGGACAGTGGATAAAGAGGGGCGGGGGATGCTTCGGGAGAAGCGCTGGCGGGGGGGCATGCCAGCCCTCCAGTGGCAATGCGACGGTACTGGACGCGGCGCGACTCGGCTGGGGTCCAACTCTTAAGAAGCGTGAAATAAGAAAGAACGGGAGAGAAAATAGTGCGAGGTCGAGAGTGAGGACCGGTGGAAAAGGGAAGTGATAGACATGGATACGACAGGTAGAGGTGAGGCGTATGAAATGAGTGTCAGGAGACAGGGTGGATCGGGAACGGGCGTTGAGTGGTGCTGGAGTGGGCATTTGGCTTATTAAGGTGCGGAAAGGGCGGGGCTGAACAAGGAGGGGCGTGGCTGGGCGAGCGGTACCAATGTCGGTGAGATTCAGGCGAGGGAGTAGCCAATAGGCGGAAGCTGTGTTGGAGCGGGAAAGAGGAGGTGACGGAGGACGGTGTGGGACCGGAGGCGAGGGGATGGAGCGTGTGGGAAGGGCGTGGACGCGGGGTGGGACGCATGGTAAGTAGGGCAATGGGCGTGGAGGTAGTGGTGGGGGAGAACATGGGGGCGTTGGGGCCGGGACGGTCAAGTGCGGATCGGGGCTGGAAGAGGACGGGTATGGGGCAGTTACAGGGATGCTACGGGGCTGTGGGGGGGGGACGAGACGTACCGGGCCTGGACCGGGGACGGGCAGGAGAGGACGGGGCGGAGCCGCACATGGCATATTGTTTAATGAGTGGCAATGACATAGAATGGGGCGGGAGCGGTTTTGGAAAGCCAGTGGCGGTGGGTAACTCCATGCCAAAGGGAGCGGCATAGGAGGTGGGGCCCGAAGCAGGCGGGGCGTGGCTGGCAGCGGTACAATAGCCGGTGAAATGGCAGGGCGGAGGAGAAGTAGCAATAGCGGGAAGCGGGGGAGAGCGTGAAAGCGGCAGTAGGGGCAGGGCGGGAACGCGGCGGGGTGGGACGCGGGGTTGTAGTACAATAGAAATGGTCGGGGCGGGAGAGGAAATGGGGTGCGGAGCGGAGTAAGGGGCTGGGGTAAGGACGGGACGGAACGGTCGGGACAGTGGGCGGGGGGGAGGGATGGGACTGTGCGGACGGGCTCGTATGCGAGGGACGTCGGGACGGGGCCGGACCCGAGTGACGGACGAGCGAGGGCGACACTGGCATATTGTAGAAAGAGGCACTTATAATGGGGGCGGCGCGTTGGAGCTAGTAGAGGGGTGGCTACGCCATGTCATCATGGCAAAGAGGGCAAGAAAGGCGGTAGGCAAGGTAACAGGAGTACGGAGCTGGGACGGGGAACGGGTTGGACGGCACGGGATGGTACGGGATGGGACAGTGGCGGAGGCAGGGCGACAGGGGACCTGGAGGACGAGCGGGAGGCGACACTGGCATATTTTAGAATGAGAGTCAATACAGAGTAGGCGGGGCAGTTCCGTGGGAACTAGTGGTGGGCTATTTCCATGGCCACCGTGTAGCCAAAGGGGCTTAATGTCGCGCCATAATGACATAAATCCTGCGTCCGTCGCCCTACCTAATCATTACGTTCAGTATCACGCAAGCGTGCTAAACCATATATTGCTGGAACGAGAACAGCGGGCGCCGACCAGATTATGCTGTGGAGGCGAAGTGAAGTTTTCCTTTCTTAATTTGAAACCAATTGCCTGTAATAGACACAGAATCTTCTGTGAACATAGAGGATGAAAGTACATATAATTTTTCAATATGCGTAATAGAAAAAAAAAATGCATTTTTTTGAGCCAGAATGATGATATCTACTCTTCATAGAGGAAGCATAATAAACTCATTATAGTGTTAATTTAAAACTGCCAAGGTGTACCTCCCCAGGGAGTGCTAAAGTTTCAGAGGGAGCGTTAGACACACCCGAATAAATGAACCTAAAATAGTACTTTAATGCTGTGATTAAGTGCTCTGGTTATTCTTTGTTGTCAGACGAATACCAGCTAAGACCACGAGTGCTATCAAATACAGCAATTATCCTGAATGTTTGATAGCCTCCATAAGGTATGAGGTGCTGGAGTTTTTAGAGTAAGAGGGGCTTGCTTGTTCGTGCTTCCTTTGGCACTTTCTTACCTATATCTAACAGATTTCAGCCATGATGATGGACTGATGCAAGAAAAAAACCACACTATTTAGAATAAATGCGTCGCCAGAATGAGAAGCATATTGCCATTTTAAAGTTAGTGCTGGAATTGGATGAAACTGTGTGACACCAAACAAGTCCATCCATCTCACTGACTTTTTTGCTGATACTATCATGTCTTTGTTTTTTACGTCTTGTTCTACTTTATACAAACACTTAATTCATATTCATTTAGGGTATAGCATGGAATAGTTCAAATGCACTGTGCGATAAGTATTTTTGTACACTGTAAGTATAGAGATACAAATAATTACGATAAATGGCCTGACTTTTCACAAAAAATTATTTAGTTGATTAACAATTCAAATTTAATGATGAGAGGCATGTCCGTGAATTTGTTACCTGAAGGGAGTGTGGACAGAAAAAATTGAAGTCAACTGGATTAATGCAATGTCCCCTAATACATCCACATCCTATGGGTTCTGTATTCCACAGCTTTCCATCAGTCTTTTGATTGTTATTCCCTTTTAAACGAATTTAAGATACTTAAGATGTTAATTTCTCATGTTTTTGATCTCCAAAAAACTGAATCTGGTAGTGTCTTTTCTTGGTCCCATCCTCTATTTACATTTCGTGGAACCATTCATTCATATCACAAATATTTTTGTATTTTTTTTGGTTAGCTTTGGCTTATACTCGCCTGTGCCTATTATAGCATTAATAAGCGTTTACATTTTTCTAAAAACCAGTGATAGTAAAGTTCATTCCTCGAGATAGGGGGTGTAATATGTTGAAGAGATTAAAAAAGCATAGAGTAAAATTGTTATTTGAAGTTAACAGGTATTAAAGTATTATCAGAAGAAAATATTTAAAATACTGGAAAATTATTATCGTATTTTCACAGGGACATGATATTAATGATTTCATAGTGAAAACTTGAAGATTACTAGTGATGATCCCCCAGTAACGCGGCAAGGGTAAACTAGGTGGCCTAGTTAGGCAGAAATAAATATTGCATAGGGTGGAATTTGAAATTCTTTAATGACCTAATAAAAGTTTTAATCTAGCAATATAATACTTGGACCACTAAGAATTCAACTTTATGATTTTTTTCAAATGATCTATCTATATAACTGAAAACCCAATGAAAATCAGTATACAGTGCACAATCTGAAGAATTTCAACCGTTCCCTTATTACACTGGATAGATCATAAAAATTACATAATTTCAATATATATAACTGAGAAAACTAAATTTTGCTATGTAAAGATTACGTTGAGTAAAACTAACCCCGGCCCGGCGATGTGTCAATTAATAGTATTAATTCAAATTGAAAAATGGACAGAAGAAGTAATTCTGAACAAAATTCTAACAAAAAATGGAATATATTATTCAACTGGTTTAATAATCATCGATAATACATTCGTGTCCAGTAACTTAGAGAAAGATAAATCAAGATTAGGGTAATTATAAAAAACAAACTCCCCATGGAAGTGACCTAAAACTTAGAGAAAATATGAAAGTATATATTCACTTTTATAAATATACTGGATAGAATGCCTTTACAATACAGTACAAAAACAACAAAAAACCCCAAAATAATTTGCCTTCATAAGAAAACTATAAATAATACAACAAATAAATTCAGAATGATGTGTTAACGTAGTAAATAAAAATAAGACAACCAAAACAAATTTCCCAAAACCATACTACCTGTTTCAAGAAGGTTGAAATAATAAATGAGAACCCAGGAAGCTAGTTTCTGCCTTTAATAATTTTTTTATAAATGTAGAGGCATGTTAAAAATTCAGGACTTACATAATGGACTCTAAAAACCACAAGTACAGAATACTATGGTTGTAAAGCCTACTGACACTATGAGAGTTCAACTCAACTAATTTGCGCTGTTTTAATCATAGCAAATCTTCTGGGTGGCGATGACGAGCTGTTCATCTTTAATGTTACTGGAGTGAGGTGTAAATGTGGTTTACTGGAAATACTAGAGCATCGAATAAAACAGTCGAGTAATCGATGGTATATTCCCAAATATTCTAAAAATTATTATAGCGATACCCCTCTTTAAAAAAGAAATGCAATTCATATAAATAAATTATTAAACCATCCACAAATTCAAGTTTGTAAACTTTCTAAAAGAGTTACGTGAAAAAAATTTATAACTTTTTAGAAATATAACATGTTTTTGTGTAAAATAACAACATGGATTCAGAAAAATGTAATTGTCATTGCTAGGTGATATGCATTTTATAAAATTACCGTATTGTATCTAGCAGTGAAAATACACTGTTCACACCAGCAAGTATTTTTGGTAATTCTATCCACTCAGGTTTCTTTTGCTGTTTTCCCAGGCCCTACTTTCTTACAAGAAACATTGTGTTTGAAGCTGGAGAGAATCGATATAAAATAAACTCTTGTATACTCTGAGCTAATAAAGATTGTAACGCAAGCTTCCGTACCACATATTTGGGAAACTCTGAACAACGGTTCACATGATAAAATCAGTCAAGCGTTTTGACACGTGAGTTAATTCAGGTGTTCCACAAGGTCTGTTCGTGGCCCCTCATACTTTTTCTATTAATGTAAATATTTTCAAAGACTAGAGAATTTATAAATTAATATCATATGCTGTATTTATGCAAAGGCTTAATTTTACACTACATAAAAAATGACAGAATCCAATGAACATGTTTCTCAATTGAGCACGACTGAATAACTCTCAATCTTTAAAAATACTGAAGAAAACATATGTATTTACTTTAATTCACATTATAGCTCTATGATCTCACACACACAGATACTGGTGTGAGAAAAAAATGAAACCAGTAAAAACACAAATTGAATACCATAAATTTATTGGAATATACTATTGATGAAAAGTCTAAACTTTCAATAAACAGCATAAATGAAATAAGTACACCAATAAGCTCTAATATCTTTCTTATTAACATATTTTAGGAAATATCATGAGTAAGAAATACACGGCTACACAAGCGCTAATATTATGGTTCAGTACAACCATTCTAAACCTGAACAGAATTATTGATTAGCATCATTTCACAACTAAAACCAATGGTGTAAAGTTCAGGGAGCGACTGTCCGCGACCACCATGTTCTAGAGGTATCCCTAAAGTAAAAGTAAATTCAGTGTTAATAAGCGGCATATTCTCACCTACATAAAAGTTGATAATCAGAGTAAAAGCAAATTATTTGGATATAGAGTGTTATCTTAAACAAGGGTACTTGAATATTATTCGCCCTACGTTTCACTATTGCTTAAATACACGCGGACCGTCTTGCCACGCCGAGCCGCTCTAACTCTTCACGTGAAACCTGTCTCTCTCTGCATACGAGCCAACAACGAATCTTTAAATATATATTTAACAAATGAGCGAAAAATTCATAAAAAGTGATTATATTTGAGAATTAAAAGGATGATCCATTGTGTTCCGTGGTTCTATGAATTCGCGCCAAAATTGTCTGATAAAACTCCAGAAATAACACATTACAATTAAAATTACAAAAGTGAAATGCCACGAGAAGACATCTGAGTAATTCATGAATTTATCCATTGAGCACAAAATCGATTTGGTTGAAAAATAATAGCTATTTGAGCTAATTCTTGGTAATAAATTAGTAAATGCAAAAAAATACCAAAATTACATATTTTTAAATGATACTATGGAAATTAGCAATGATAATTAATTTATTTTGTCTAAATTGTGTCTTGTAGATAAAAGTATTTATTCTGCCGTAAACATAAAACTCCAAAAAATTTACCTATGAATCACAAAATTTAATAATGACATGCCTTTCATTAGGGCTCCCTTATTGAATTTGTTCCATGCGATCCCTAAGGCCTCCTGGTTTGTTGAACTTCACGCTAGACTAAAACCTTTGTGCCACAATATATATCACATAAACAGAATTACATACAACAACACCAACAACATCACGGTACACAGAAAGCATGACTGCTCAGTGCTCGTTTATACCCTACAAATAATTATTTACTTTCGTTAAGAAGATGGAGAATCCCAGCTCAAAACCTTCAATTGTTATAAGTTGGAATTGCATAGTAGGTATAATATTAGAGGACAAAGTTAGAAAACTACCATAAGGATATTTACATCTAGGATCCTGAAACAGCAATAAAAATACCCCCAACACAGAAGCCATTTTAAAAGTATTGGAATAATATAATAGAAACATTCTTAAAAAACATGAACGATGTATAGTGAAGGTGAAAAAAATTCTGTTTATGACCTTGTTTGTTTCAAAAAAAGTATTTTAATGAGAAGATTAGTTGACCCCCATATAAATTAAAAGACTTAAGTGGTATTGAAAATGTTGTATGTTTGGTTATACATTGGCCAGTATGTATGTGTCTTAATAACATTTATAGTGATTTTTCTCATAGTCCCTGTGATAATTGTATAATTTAATTGTTAATGAGAATTTATTGTTTTATACTTTTTAGTTTATACGCTTAATGATGCTTGAAACTGGATCCACCAGGGATATATACAGTCAATTGGTAAATAAAAAGAAGTATTTATTATTCATGTATTATTATATGATTATATTAAACTTATTAGTCTTTATATTATTTTAAGGCGGGCGTGGGCGGGCGCCGGGGTCTTTCAGGCGCGTGTTTTGAGAAGGCGGGCCGCGCCGGGCCGGGCCGGGCGCGCGGTGTGGCGCCGTTGGCCTCTTCCGCCCTAAGCTCTTTGTCTCGGGCAGCTCCGACGCGCGGCCATTGTTGCCCGCACAAAGGCGATCGCTGGCGCCGCGCGCCCGCCCGCGCTTTTAAAGGGGAAGACGCTCCACTCCGCCCCGCCCCCGGCCCTCTCACGCAGCACACTGGGCCAAAGGGAGCGCGAACCTGGACAAAAGCGAAACAAAACAACAATGCAACGTGTGCAAACAAAATATAGGTGAGCCGGATTAAAATGTAAGGGGCCTTGGAAGTATAAGTGAGCAATTAAATAGACAAAAAGAAGTGTCCTTTAAAATGGGTTAATTAGTAGAGGGAAAGGAGTAAATGAAATCGGTCAGAAACCGGTGACGCTATAAAAGAAGTTGAGAAAATGTTCGAAAAAAGGTGTGAAATAATATATGTTTGAAATACGCCCTTCCCCCCGCCTACTCTGGCCGCACACTGGGCTAATGGGTGCCAAACGTGCAGGTAAGCGAAGTAAGAGTGCGCAAACAAAATACAAGTAACCGGAGCGGAAATATAACTGACCTTCAAAGTATAAGTGAGCAATTAAATAGACAAGGGAGAAGTGTCCAATAAAATGGGCTAATTAGTAGAGAGAAAGGAGTAAATAAAATCGGTCAGAAACCGGTGACGCTATAAAAGAAGTTGAGAAAATGTTCGAAAGGAGATGCGAAATAAAATATGTGTGAAATACGCCCTTCCCCCCGCCTACTCTGGCCGCACACTGGGCCAATGGCTGCCAAACGTGCAGGTAAGCGAAGTAAGAGTGTGCAAACAAAATACAAGTAACCGGAGCGGAAATATAACTGACCTTCAAAGTATAAGTGAGCAATTAAATAGACAAGAGAGAAGTGTCCAATAAAATGGGCTAATTAGTAGAGGGAAAAGAGTAAATGAAATCGGTCAGAAACCGGTTACGCTATAAAAGATGTTGAGAAAATGTTTGAATGGAGGGCCGTAATAAAAATATATGTGAAACACGGTGTACCGTGAGGTGACAAAAGGCATTCGATGCCAATATGCAAGTACAGTCGACTCCGGTTATAGCGAACTCGATATTGTGAACAATCGGTTATAGTGAACAAAAATCACTAGTCCCACTTCACTTACATTACAAATAAGTATAAGAGGATTCGGTTATAGTGATCCTGGACCTCGGCTATAGTGAACGTAGGAAATAAGTCCTGGAAATTAATTTGATCTCGTGTGTTATTGGACGAGTAGAAGGGCCTTCAGAGAGTGGGACGGTGTTCTATCAGTGCAAGCGGCCTTGATAGGTATCAAGAATGCATTACGATACTTAGAGACAGGGAACCATACTGAATCAAATATGGTGAGAGCACTAACTGTGGAGAACGATCTAATGAAAAAATCTGTGTATAATAAGTTAGCTAAAAGGTGTCAAGCCTAAAGATCGCCTAAAGATCGTGCTTAATAAAATGAGCGAGCGCACATGATGCCAAAGACGACAGAGATGCCTTCTAGGTAACGCCTTATGCCTGGAGCGTACCATAGTGATTTTTGTGGCTTTTCCTCAACGTATCCAATAGAAAGACAGAATATTATCCTACGCAACGGGCCGTGGACCACGCTATCCTTTATTTCCTCCCTATCACCCATCAATATAATCATCGCAATCCCTATTAAGCAACCCTGTTATTACCGGCATACTGTATGTCAACCGGCATATTGTCGTTGTATGTATTGTTCACCTGGGAGGCATCGCAGGCCCACAATTCTGGGGTCCGCAATGTTGCAACTTTAAGGAAAAGAACATCAGAGCAGACTATGTTACAGTGCTTAATTGGATCCGGACACTTCATTTTTCCTTTCTCGTTATTAATATTCTTTCATTTGTTTATTTATTTTTTTCTTTTTATTTATATTTTTACTTTTCTTCCTTTTTTAATTTTTTTCCTTTTTTCGTTTTTATTTATTTAATTACGTTTATCTTAGTTTTTACTTTCTTTTCCAGTTTTCTTTTTCTCCTTTCTATTTGTCTTTATTTCATATTTTTAAATTTTTTTTTATTTGTCTTGCTTACTGCTATTATTTTCTTTTTGCGTACACCTTTTTCTTCTGGTCGATCGATTTGGAAGAAGGAAGTAAGTCTGAGGAAAGACCTTCTCTGCTGTTGTTTACGGAGTGCCTTAGTTTCTGCCCACTGTGCCCCCGGCCGCTCGACGCGAACAGGAAGGCGCCCGTTTGGGAGCCCGAGAGGAGCGACAACACGTAGGTCATTTGCAAGAGATGCCGCGCCTCTCCCGCCACCCGATACCTCGAGAGCCCGCGCCCTTCGATGTGCAAGCATATTCAGTCATTATTATTATTATTATTATTATATATATTATTATATTATTATTATTATTATTATAATATGCTCGCCCCCGTATAGGCCAATTTACTGACCACGACTTACACCGATAACGTGTGTAATTCTTCCAGATCAGCTTTTCTAGCTGTATCCTTTGGATTACAACAAAGGTTTTTACGCCTTGAAGTTGTGATTATTTATTAATGGATAGGAGGTGATAGGCATATTGGTGGAAAGCTTGATCGTGGACTTTTTGAACCATCCCAGCATTCTTATGACTTTATGACCCGAGGGAAACCACGAAAACCCCGGTCCAGAGATTGGCCGGCCCGGGAATCGAACCCGGACCTCCCGCGATCCGATTACGATTACTCTATATTATTATTTTATTATTATTATTATTATTATTATTATTATTATTATTATTATTATCATTATTATCATTATTATCATCAGTAGTATCACTATTATCATTATTATTATTATTAATATTGTTATCATCATCATTCTTATTAGTATCATTATTTTAGTTGTCAAAATACTTTAAACTTAACTTGGATACGGCTGCAAGTTTTCTAATGTATATCTGGCCATACTATTATATTTGTCCAAAATTCATTAATTCATTTCTGGAAATTTTAAAATTATTTTCTAAATATGTATATTTTGAATTGCGATCTAACGATCTGTCGCTTTGAAATGAAATTAGAGTATACAATTAAATTTTCGAATGTTTCCCAAATTTAATTTGATAACAATTTAATGGCTAATATTAATTACTACTTAAAACCAACAATTCAGACATTCGGTTCAGAGTTTTGTCAAAATCTTAATAAAATTATTTTAAAAATGAAACTTTTGGGCGTATGCCGGGAAATTCAAGTCCTATTTCCTACTAGGGTAGTCAATTTTAGTAACAGTAAAAAAGTAACAGTAACAGTAAAAACACAATGTATTATAATTACGTCTTGCTTAGTGGCTATTGGTAAATAGCTGCAGTTGTGTATTGCGAAAATAGAAACGCATTCTCATGTAATTATTAAACTTCCAACTGTGAGCAGGTGGTTAAATATCTAATATTCTTTTCGTAGTTTTTTTCCCGCTTTCGTAATTTTTCTTGCCGTTGACCAAAAGGACACTTTGTTTCCGGCCATGCGACAATCCTATGAATGGAATGCAATCCTTGGAAATTTGGGGAATTAATGGCGAACATGGCCCTACCGTGATACAGAAACGCTGCTGCTCCCTGTACTGAATGATCTATTTACACGAACATTCATCTTTTAACAAACGATTAACAGTCGTCACCATTCATGATTATCCTTGTCCTTAATCCAGACAAATTATGCAATGGGTAGGAGGCACCTGAGCTCGCTTAATTCTGTTTACATTTCGTAAATTATATTTAAGCAGAAGGAATGTGTGTTTCTCCGAAACGTGTAGTATATTTCATTCATTTGTGAGAATTCACCTTATAGCGATCACACATTTAAGTATATATTTTATTCAATTCGTTGATGTACACACGAATTTCTATAATAGTGTAACGTATTAGCTAGGGTGCCTCATGGCATCTATTTGGGGACGCTTGGGAGAGGATTAGCCTAGCCACAGGAAGTAGGGTTTTTCCATAAAGGGAAGAACGCAGAAACGGGAGACACAAGGCTTTGGGAGTTTCCGGCTAGAAACTTTTCACTGTTATAACAAGCGAGGGGGTGGCGTGACGTAGTAGGTCACGTGAGCGTCGCCTATATAACAGAGTGTACAGAGCCAGTGGGGGGGTTCTGGAGACAGCGGGAGAACCTCGTGCGTGTGCACAAAACTTGGCGCCACGACGGTGCATATGCGAGCCAGGCTCGCGAGGCTCGAGTCACTAGTTGACGAAGCCTGCGGACTTTAGGTCCTTGGGTGACTGCGGTCACGGGGGAGCGATGCTATGTGCGTGCTCCGAGGTGAAGAGTGGTTGAGTGCCACGATTCACGCCGATTCTCAATCGGATAAGATCGCTCCTGCGATCGAGGCACACCAGCCGTTGGTGCGCCAGAACGGAATTTGTGTCCCAGCGTGACATCCGTTCACGGAAGCTAGGCTTTGTGCGCGCTTCAAAAGTAGGAGTGGCGAATGCCACAATCAAAACCATCTTCAATCGGGTTTGGATCGCTCCCGCGATCAGGGGATAGTAGGTCTATCAGAGCTAGGGTGTAAGTAGATTATTAAGTGTATATATTTGTTTTGTTTTCTTTGTTAATAAATATATTGTTATACGAAAGCTCTGTGTCTGTGGTCGCTGTGAGTATCCATGACGTCACAATAGTAATAATAGTATTTTGAAAACAAAAGTGTGTTATTCAAGTAAGTTTGGTATGGGGCGATACCTCTAAAAATGCATTTACGAACACCATTGCTTAAAAGTTAAAATAAATATTTTTAAAATGAGCTTTGAATGAACTATCATGAATGATGCACCGATTTTAGAATCTCTCTACAATTTCGCGTTACTCTTTAAAAGAAACTAAAGGTACGAGATGGTCTTTTCCTCTGATTTCGAAGAGCGTCTGTGAATACAAAAGATCTGTTTCGTAGGCAGCGCTATTGTTCATGGTCGTCCTCAGAGTTTTATGCAATCCGAATATTTCTCCCTTTTTTCTTCTCGTTTTGTTGCAGCTCTAGGTGTTTTTTCAAGTTGCGTTTTCTTGGAATGAGTTTTTTCTGGGGAATGAAAATACAGAAATTCGAAAAGGCTGTCCGTGAAATGATGGACTAATTACCTTTGCAGTTAACGTGTTTATTTTGAACATCGAACATGGGATCGCGCAAAGGAAAGCTATTTCGCTGTATAATAATAATAATAATAATAATAATAATAATAATAATAATAATAATAATAATAATAATAATCTCTAGGATGGCTCACAAACAGCGTGCTAGCTTCCCGTGGTGTAAACTCGGTTTTGCTTTGCAGATGAGCCAAAAATAGAGTTGAAGCTTTCCTCTAAAATCGTCTCACTTTCTGTAGCTCTGAGACAAAGGAATACCTCTAGAAGCGGAACAAACTACCCAATATGCCAATTACTCACACAATAAATATAAACATAAAAATGTAAATATTGCTATCTTCGAGAGGGAAGGAGGAGTGATCGTTGAAGCGACGTATTCACCGCCTGCAATTTGCGTGCCTTTGATAACGCCAGTTACGACGGGTACTAACACAAAGTCCCTTCCATTACGAGAACCTGAGTCTTCCTCTCCTTAGCGCCTTGTCTTCTTTATGAATTTCCCGCCAAGTCAATAATTTAGGGAGACGCGACGTTTAATAAGTTTCGCCTAGTACTTAACGTCATCTCCTTCCTTCCTCCGTCCCCCTCCCCGGCACTTCCCTCGCGCCATCCTCTTTATTTATCCGTTACCTCGCTTCGCAGACGGGGCTGAGCGTTTCTCGTATGCGTCATATTACCTTCCTGGCAACTTGCTCGCCGAAATCCCTAGGGCTCTTTAGTTTGCTGCACGTGTCTGCTGGGTATATGCACTAATAAGCATGGAAGAGAGGGATATGTTCACTAACTCTGGTGGCGTGTAATGACTCTGTTCTATTTCTCCAAGCGGACATGCATTTGTATAAATCAAATTGAACTTTCTGTCTGTGATATCAAAATATAATGGTCTGTCTATAATCTCATATTATGTACACGTTATAAAAAAATTGAATTGGTTTTTAGACAACCGGTAAAAGCGGTTACTTTTAAAGTGTGCTCCAATTTTTAGCACTAACTGTGAGACGATGCTCAAGTGTTCAGATAAATCTTTGCGTGTAACAGAGAAAACAAAATCCATTTTTGGATTCCAGCATTATAAGAGAACCTTTTCTGTTGCACGAAATCGTTCATAATCGGGAATTTTACGGCACAAATGACGACGTATTAGATTTTATGTCACGAATGATTGCGTCATCACACATTCAGCCAATCGTAGCGAGAGAATTGAGGGGACGGAGAGGTATACGGAACAGCCGACCACCGTTTACTCGCACGATGTCAAATACCCGAGTCGTCACATGGAAGTTGGTTCGCAAAATTAAGTTTGATTCTTTTATAAATGTACAATGCTGTTATTCAAAAAAATATAGAATGCAACTCGTAAAATATAGTACTCATGTAATAAAGCTTAACATTATAAACTAATTGCACAAACTACTATTGCTTAACCGCATTAGCTACAACTGTCCTGAATGTGTCATTAAGTGATTTGAATAATTGAATGAAAATAAAATGAAAGTCAGAAAGTCTGACTAAAATGTAGTGTATGGCGCACGTGGTAAAATAAATTTCTTATAGCTCATAGAATTGCGTCACTCGGTTAGTCTGCCTCACGTCACAACATTTAAAAAAAGGTCACTTTTACAACTCGTATCATAAATAACTATTTTCGCATGTTTGTCTGCGTGTTTGTCTTTGAGTATGTCTTTCTTTCTATCTGCCTGTCTGCCTTCACTTGGCTCACGTTTTGTGAGCTCTGTTTTTCCTATTTGGAATAGGGTATGGGGCCAATTATTTCGTCAACAGTACCGTAAAATGAGATCTGTAGTTTGCTTGTCGATGCACGTACTATTTCATTTTCTCGTGGAGGAAAAGTTCTAGTTTTCAAATTTTGTCAACCGCACACTAGGTACTTTTATTTATAATATTGGAGTAGGGATTCTACAGCTCTAGAAATACGTGCCTAAATTACACTTGTCTTCCGTTGTTAATATATTTTTAATTATTTTTCATGATAAATAAATGAAAAATTGAAAGTAAAAAGGCTTATACTGCTGTTTGCTGTTTTATGCAAATAAGAACATATAAATTCTCAAATCAATAAGACTTAAAAACAGCTCCACAGAGTAATTTATCTGAGTTCAATAACCTGCACTGTTTCATTTCGCATGTGTCGTCTTTAGATATATTAAAAAAAGCCTTAAACCTTTGCGTGACTATGTTACATCATTCAAGAGAGGTACTATATCATAGTAGATACAGGAGAGTAATTTGTTCATTATTTTTTTTTCCAATATTTCTGATAGCCTACTTTGAAAATTGTGTTGTAATGCGAGGATGGAATTTTTCATTTCGTGTCTCCTAGTCGTCTGTAGCGACGCCTTCCTTTTCCTATAATAATTATCTTGTTTTCGGTTTAAGTATTCCGTCTGAACCTTTTAATTTACTTTTCCAAAATATTTGTTGATTTTTTGTTTTTATGTTTTCGGGGTTACTAATTAATTGGGGTTTTAAAAAACCCTCTGAAAGGTCAATTTATAAAATCGTCAGTTGTTCCGCTTTCAAGCTTGTCAGAGCTATCAAATATTTGCATTATCGGAAAATATTATTCATAACTGCAGAAGTCGTTCTATGTTTCTGTGGCATGAGATATTTAACAATTCATTATTACAAATAACTGAGTTGAATTATTTATTATTTTCTGAGGCAGTAATGATTTGCCGTGATGTATGTTACATATGCGGAACAGATTCAAAATCAATACCACATCTCTCATTATTGATTCTAAAATGTTCATGCTCGCAATCAATATAGCCGGAATGTTCACGATAGTTCATTACTGTCTAGAAAAAATGTATATTAGGGATTTCAAAAAATAAATAAAAGTAATTTGATATTAGTATTAGTTATGTTGTTGAATTTACATTAACTACCTTATAAGCTTAGTTTATATAAAGTAGTATTCACCATTTCATTAAAAAAAATAAACATGAACTTTGGGTTCTGAGTTATGCAGTTCTGGCGGCAAATCAAACTTAGAAATTCTTCGAAGATTCAAAACTTAACTCAGGTAATTTTTGTAGTCAGGTCATTTTGTATTGTGGTTTGTATCAAGCAGTTCATTGTATTGAGCAGTTCAGTGAAAAGCTGTGAATGTTGTAGAAAGGTGTTGAAACGTAGGACATAGAAGTGAAGTGATGTGCCGTGTGGTACAGTGAAGTGAAGTGCAACGATATGCAGTGCGGTGTATAGTCCCGTGTTGTAGTGCTGTCGTTCATAATATTCAATTCATTATAATTCTTACTATCATTATCGTTATTCTTAGTGCTTTTATTATTATTATTATTATTATTATTATTATTATTATTATTATTATTATTATTATTATTATTTTATCTTTAATATTTTATTAATATTCATTTTATAATTACTACCATTGGGTTTTACTCATTTCCTGTTAAACGCATTTTATCTTTCAAGAATACCTTGCGCCCCTTGATTCACGCCAAAACAAGACCAACATCTCGATACACCTCAGCCAGTGGACCTCATTGTCATGAGAAGTCAAATATCCCAGAAGAAATTGAACGAGCACAATAATGCATTATCAATTCAGTTGCTGAACATAGTATATTCTCAACGTGTATGCAGACTGATGAGAGAACGCATTTTAGAGTTACCTAGTATTTAAAAGGAGTAATTATTATTTATTTCTGTTATTTTTCTGTCATTTGCTAAATGTTTCAAAACGAACGAATTGTATATTACTGCAAAAGTGAAAAAAAAGTCTTGCCAATAATGTTCCTTCGTAAAAAAATCCCTGACTATCCACTCGCCATTTCGCTGTTCCAGCGCCTTCTAGAACCCATAGAAAGCAATTTAGAGTTACCTAATATTTAAAAGGAGTAATTATTATTTATTTCGGTTATTTTGCTACTATTTGTTGAATGTTCCACAACGAACGGATTGTAAATTACTGCATAAGTAAAAAAAACAAAGGCTTGCAAATAATGTTCCTTCGTAAAAAGAACACCTGACTATCGACTCGCCATTTCGCTGTTCCAGCGCCTTCTAGAACCCGACAGAAGAGCAACGACCCAGCGTTACGTATCCTACCCTCGGCCCCCGAAGCTCGCTCCTACCACGTGCTACGTGCAGCGCAGCAATCAAGCCCAACGATCTAATTTAAAGAACAAGGAACGTAATATTACGAGCGGAAAATCAAAAGCCGTCCATCCCTTCCAATTCTCCCCTCCATCTCATGCAACCTTCCATGTCAAACGGCCGTCCAATACTTTTGATTCACCGGCCCTATAAATTCAAATAAGTAGTTGGCGAACCGGGGGGGGGGCAG
>BOPP01000151.1:2512856-2539862 GCA_017312745.1 Gryllus bimaculatus
ATCTTAGGGACGCAGTTGACTCGCCCAGTATCACGGTTTGGTTGTATAAATCCTGAATTGCACTACCTTTTTTTATTTCTGTGCAGCAATACTAGTGGAGACCAAAAATATCTGAACATTAAACATCATCAATAAATACAATATTAGAGCCATCGAGAATAATAATTCATGATTGTACATGTAGTGCTGGTATAGCTGACACTGAAATTTTGTGTCAATAAAAGAGAGATTCATTGACAAAGAGCCGAATTAAAAAAAACGTTAAAGAATAATCACACAGAGATCAAATACATAGTAATTGAATTTCAGTAACACTGTAAGCAAAAAAAGATTGATTTGGACAAGGATTTGAAATTATAATAGAATAAATATCGTACAATTTTAAAATGCGAAAAATTAAAGAATTTAAAGGAGAAAATTATAAAAAAACATAAAGTAATGAAACTAAATTTTAAAAGATTACATTAGGAGTAATGACAAACAGATGTAAAATAATGTATATAATGACCGCATTCAAATAGCGGAGAGAGGTAATCTTCCTTATTATCTTATCTACTATTGATCTATCTATCTATCTATTATTATCTAAAACAATGGACTTGGAAAGCTATTTTCACACATATTTTGGCAATATGAGTATAAGCTCTTATAATCATCCATCGCGGGAAGAAAACGTCACTATGCCAAGACAACTAAACTGACCAATGACCATACAGTTAGTGACAGAATCATCAATCGGACACAAAGTTAATTAATTAATAATCATTTGAAAAAAAGAGGATCCCGCCCCGCCAGCGAAAACTTTCTTGGGGGTCACTGCAGGCGAGAATAAAAAAAAAAAAAAAAGACAAAAACACTGCAGTAGACGTTCGTCGTCACCGTCATTCACCGCCCCCCAGTCGTTTTATACATCGCCCCCCCTATCAACCTCCTCCCTCCCCTCGTCCTCTTTCCCTCCCATTCACTTTTCCATTCTCCCGCACTCCCCCGGAGACCGAAACCAACTCCTCTCCCTGCGTTGAGAGCTGCCTCTTATATTGCATAGGTTAATCCAAGGGCAGCTACAAAAACCTCTCTGCTCCTCTCTCTCTCTATCTCTCCTCTCCACTGAACTACCGCGTAAATAGAATGGAATCCAATTATAGCGAAAATAAATAGGCGAGGGCGGGATACTACGGAATGAAATTCGTCGAGCTGGCGTAATCCCCCTCCCGGCTCTCTACTCTCCAGCGTCATCTGCACCCGCACCACGATGTGGTTCGTCGCTTTAATCCATCTTTTATAAGTTTGGCGCATGACTGCGCGCCATGGTAGCTTCGGGGGTTTGCGCGGTGCGTATCGCGGAATAGGTCAGGAAATGCAATGTCGTACGGATTTTTTTCTTAATTACGTTTTTTTTTTTCTCAACGCTGCCCAGTGGCTGTTTGGCAGTCCTAAAGTTGGTATGCAATCAAAGCTTGCACTGTTCTGTGCTGCAATAGGTGCGGCAATGTATATGCGGGCTTAGAGGCTGGTAGAATCAGAATCATGGACTCCTGGGCACTCCTTTTTTTAACGATGATGGGGAATTGCTTTGACTTTGAGACCCCCTTTGGCCCCTCTTCTATATTCTGCTCACTCTTGGCCTCTTTGTGCCTTCCTTCCTCTCACCTCGCTTCCCCACTGAGAACCCCCTTGCACCCATCGGCTAATGGTAAGGGGGAGAGGGGGATAGGACAAGGAAGAGGAAGGAAGATCGGCGGCGCGTCCGTGCCCTGTAGTTAGGGTACTGCTCTGGGCATTCGCACTAGGTGTTGATCTAACCATCACAAGCCGGAAGAGCTTCTAAGTCCCGCACCCGTCCTCTAACGCCTTGGTGTTGGAGTGTGGGTGCTAAGTGCTCAGTGTAGCGGGAGAGGAATAGGAACAAGAGGAAGGAAAGATCGCGCGCGGTCCGTGGCCCGTTTGTTAGGGTACTGCTCTGGCATTCGCCTGTTATTAATCGAAGAAATCACAGAAAACTACTGATAACAGTAACCTGTCGATAGAGATTGGCTGAATTCGTCCCAATTAGATAGCAAGAATCGAAAATTCTGTCACCGCCGGGACACAAACCCTACAACAAATCAGAGGCACTGTAGACATGCCCGCAGCCACCGAAGACGATAGAGGGGAAAGTGAAGTTGCTTACTAGTTTAGACTGGAGGGTGATATGGGCCCCTAATTATGCTGATTCAAATTTGGAAAATCCGGTAAGCAGCACGTAGAAAAGTTTCGCATTCATTTTACGAATATTGGCTAACCTGTGCTGAGACTGTGATACTTCCTAATATTTCCCCATTTGAAGATCCTATTAACGTTCGTATGAAAACAATGATTTTCTATGCCAATGGTTCACGAAAACGTCACTACTATTTCAGGAGATATTATTTTTTTGCTCGATGAGGAATTTATTCGAATGCGTGATAAATGTGAACGGATTGGGGTAAGTGATATATGGGGGTTGTGAGCTAATTTTTATCCTCCGACTATAAGGCGACACTTTTTAAACGTCTGTCAGAGTTTATTTAATTGCTTCAAATCACAGCCAACGAATCCAATCAAGGTGTTAGTTGCTGCGGATGCAGAACACAAAAAAAGAAAGTATATTAGATAATTTTATTTGTTACTTCTACGTTATTGCTTGTTATTACCTTCGATTTTGAGCTGATGACTGCATAACTAGCCGGGATCAATAGGATCGTGTTACGAGGGAAATATGAAAACAGTTGAATGATGCTACTGCTCTCATATGGGAGGAATTACGAAACGAAATTACGGGAGATAAATGTGAAAAAATAAATCGAGTTAACTTAACATTCAGTTAGTTAGTAAATAAGTAAATCTGATTAATTAAAATTAGGTAAAAAAATAAAATCTTGTATGTAAAAATACCATGGTCGTTAACTGGTTCTTATTATCTTGGTGCAATTATAACTTTTTTTAAAAACGGACTTTGTTTCCCAGTGTGACATCCGGTCACAGAAGTTTGGCTTTGTGCGCGCTTCAGATGTTGGAGTGGCGAGTGCCACAACTGAAACCGATCATCAATCGGGTTGGGATCGCTCCCGCGATCAGGGGATAGCAGGTGTAAGAGAGCTAGGGTGTAAAGTGTAAATTCATTGTAAATATTCGTTGTTTTCTTTGTAAATAAATATTTGTTATATGAAACCTCTGTGTCTGTGTTTGCTGTGAGTATCCATGGCGTCACAATACACTCTTGAAGATGTGACGAGCGAACTTCAGGCTTAGTACGAGCATAATCGTAACTTCTAGTATTTAGTTTACGAAACCTCGAGTATTTAGTTTACGAAATTCCTTGTTCTAATTCGACATACACTCGAAACATTTTTTTTTGTTATTTAAGGTCGCATTAACTTCTAGATCATTAGCAACCACTATTGTGTGTAACGGTATGGTAACTGTGAGGATGACACGATATGATGATGATAGGGTGTAAAGGGACGAAAACAATACAACCATGCCCGAGGCGGGACTCAAACCTGTGATCCTTCGGTCTGAGATCGCTACGGAACTACTGCCCTGGCGATCTTGGCCATCCGGACAGGAACTCGAAACTTTGTTGACCGTAACATACGATATTTGCTAATTAGATATTCTAGCGAGGATGTCATTGAGGGTCCACATGTGTGCTGTGTGTACTAACAACGAACTATCCCATCCTTAAAGATATCTTGCGGTTGCAGTATGCAAAGGAAGCATGCTAAATAAATAATTACATATTTGATTTTACATAAATAATTATAAAGCATTTGTTCACAAGTGAATATACTGCCTTAAACTGAGAATAGAGAACATCCTGTTTAAAAGTCGAAGATTGTGTGTACGAGTATAAACATAACATTTGGAATTTAGTTCACAAAAATCCTTATTGTAATTTGAAATATTCTTAAAACATCGTTGAACGTGATATACGATATTTACTATCTAATTGAATTTTCTACGGAGAATGCCATTGAGGGTGCATTCAGATCCACTGTGAAGTAACAGCTGAACCATTTCATTGCCAAGACGTGCTCCCTTGGCAGCATATTAAGAAGGCATACTAAATAAATAATATCTCTTGGGATACATAAATATGTATAATGCATTAGTTCACTACTGATGATACTGCTTCATACTCAGAAACGAGTACATTTTTGTTTAAAAGATTAATATCCCAATGTGTGTGTACGAGCATAAACACAAATTCTAGAGTTTAGATGACAAAATTCGACTCAAAACTTTGTTAAGCATAATATACTATATTTACTATCTAATTGGATTTTCTAGCGCGAATGCCATCGAGGGTCCACTGTGAGCTAACAGCCAACTAATCCCAACGCTAAGAGGTGCTGCGGTGGCAGTATGCAAAGAAGGCGGCCACGGTTTGCTTCCTTGTGGTACGCCCCGTCCGCCGAACCTCCCGCTCACCGCAAGTTAATTCAAACAAAGGGCCCCGCTGCCGCCGCCGCCGGCGGTAGCCCTTGAGCAAGCAAATAATCTCGCCCTCCCCCCCTCCACAAGCCCTTCGGCAATTGCTTCGACCGCGACGGCAAGTGCTTGTCAAGGGCGCTGCTTGTTGGGGAAGGGACAAATGGTTATTAGTGGGGATGACGAATTCCAATTTCCAGATCTCTAGATTAGTGAAAAAGAGAAAGGATTTGGAATCTGGAATCTGTTTGTTTTCGATATTCCATTTTTTATGTATATTGCCAATTATGTTTCAATCGAATTTCCACATTTTATCGCCTTTGTTTTCCTATTTTTAGTTTCTATCCATCTATTACGTAACTAAACAGATTATGTCTATTGTATCGCTTTTTAATTTATTTTATTCAATAATTAACATTTTATTTATAAAAAATTAATTCGAAAAATTGAGATATGAATGAGTAAATAATCTTCAGCATTCTGATGTTCATTGGTAATTTCTTAATGCTTATTGCTTAAGGTAATGCTTAAAAAGTCGCTGCTCGTCGTAGAAGGAACAAATTTATTGTGTTGGAAGGTATTTCTAGGAACGACGAATTCGATCGCAAAACTCTGTAATTCGGAAAAAGATATCGGGAACAAAAACTTAAATCGTCCGTATTAAGAAAACTCAAGCAGGATGTCATGCAGAACCAACTAATCGAACACTTTTTTGTACTCTTTGCATCCTGTGGGCTTTTGGACGCTTCTAAATTAATGGTCTATTTTCCGTTTTCTAGCAATTACACCTGTTTAATAAACTAG
Source organism: Gryllus bimaculatus (assembly GCA_017312745.1). NCBI lineage: Eukaryota > Metazoa > Arthropoda > Insecta > Orthoptera > Gryllidae > Gryllus > Gryllus bimaculatus. The sequence goes on from BOPP01000151.1 coordinate 2,518,113, forward strand.
TAGTGTTATACACTCTGCAAGTTGAATGGAAATATAAAATTGTATCACTGTACTGGCGCACATTGATATGTAAAAAAACAAGCTGTTAAGTTCGCCAATAATGCTATACTTTCAATTTGTTTGACGGAAGATTCTTTCGTCTTCAAAATCAACTCGGTTCAGAAAAACAAGCGAGGAGACGAAGTCGCCATTTAAATCTGATTTTTCAGTCCACATTGCCTGGAGCAATTTTCATTCTACCCCCCCTCCCCCCAATTGCTAGAGCCAGAACTCTGATCCAGCTCACGAAATAAACCGTTTACTCCGCAAAGGACGATAGAATGCTGCACAAAAACAAATGTTTCAGTCTGATTTGAAAACATTGACTTCTAGAATATCGAAGTTGTAATACGCCTCTTTGTTGTCGTGAAATTTACATAGAAACCCGGTTTTGAGCCGGATGCGTTTTGTGTATGTAGGTACGATAATGAAACCGGAGCTTCGTAGATTGGGAGAGAGTCTTGGGTTAATACCGCCGTAGTGGATTTTCGACGCCAGGACTAGTACGATACGAATCTTTGTTCTTCTCTTTCTTCTTCTTCTTCTTCTTCTTCTTCTTCTTCTTCTTCTCCTTTTTCTTTTTCTTATTCTTTTTCTTCTTATTTTTCTTTTTCTTCTTCTTCTCCTTGCTCTTCTTTCCCTTTTTCTTCTTCTCTTTCTTCTTCTCTTTCTTCTTTTCTCACCGAATTTTAATTTTTTATCTTTCTAACCTCTATTTATCGTTTCCAATCTATTTTGCCTTCTACAAAATAATTTTTCTTATAAATCGGTCCATTATTCTTCATAATTTTTCTTACTTGCCATATTTTTAAATTTTCTTATAATTTCACCCAACACTGCAACACTCCAGACAAAACGTTTGACAAATCTTTCCCGTATTAATGGAAGTACTTTTCTTTCTGAACAACCTCATGACTTGTTCAGAAACTTTATTTCCTGTTGACATCCTACTTCTTATTCATCCTGTGTAATGCAAGTATCCAGATGAAAATTCCACAACCCAGCTCGTTCGTTGTAACGGTTTAATCCAACGTATTCCATGTGAATGCCGAAGCAATATCACGGGTCACAGACTCCAATAGAGCTTTTCTTTCCTCTCCCGCCCCTTTCTTAGCCCGACCTCATTCTCCAATGTTATACACACACACGACTCAACGTCACCTTTTCCACGTCTCAGAACTTCGGCCGAAATCGAAGATGCCGGATCGGGAGAGGTGACTTGGTCCATCAACTGATGTCACTGTAGTTCCTCTGACCTGGGGGTCATAGAGTTCCCGATGGTGGCAGGATTTTCGTCACTAGCTTGTCAGCCACGTCGAATTCAGTCGCTGGCTGGAGGAGAATTCCAGCGGCCGGCTGCTCTGATCGGTAGTTTTCCAGGGTTTCTCCGATCATCACCAGGCGAATGCTGGAGCAGTACCCGAACAAACGGTCCACGGACAGCGCGTGATCTTTCCTTCCTCTTCCTTGTACTATCCTCGCCCCTTACACTAGCATGCACCACACTCCACACATGGCGTGAGACCGGTGGGGAGCTTAGAGCTCTTCCCGGCAGTGATGGTTAAGATCAACACCAGGCGAATGCCGGAGCAGTACCCTAACAAACTGACCACGCTTCGCGCGCGATCTTTCCTTCCTCTTCCTTGTTCTATCCTCGCCCCTTACACACACCTACAGTAAGATGCACTACACTACCACACATGCCGGGAGACCCATCAGGAGTTTGAATGCTTGTCCCGGTTGGGGCGGTGCCTCGGTGGGAAAAACCTCGCTAGTCGACGGTAGGTCGGAGGCGAATGTCGTCCTAGAACGGGGGCAACCTACCACCTCCTCCTCCCGAGCAAAAATATGCGCAAAAATTACGAGACTTGGTAGTTGATGCGCCCGTTAACAATCAGTCGAAGATGTCGGATAGTTAGCAACGAGTTTCAGCGAATACAAAAAATGTTTGGTAATAGTTGCTAAACTCACGTTGTGAAGTAAAAATAACCAGACTATGTTTCATGCACAGTAAAAGTCAAGCATATCTTGAAGTCCCTGCGACATGAAGTAATTTTTCCAGCTATCAAAATTGCAAGGCATAAAAAAGTTATTTTTTAAAGCAACAGAATTACTTTTAACCTTCCTAGTGCTGAGATGGGTTTAGGTATAACCCCATTTTTTATGTTTTAACTAATGAGATGAAAAATTAATTGTATTTCGTATGTTGATAATGTTTTAGTTTATCAGTAATATACGTAAAAAAATTATGAAAATTAAAAATAACTAAAGGTCAAAATGTTTAATATAAAAATAATTTTTAAATTGTTTCCAACTTAGAAGATAGTCTGGTACAGTAGTTCTTGTGTTTGTATAACAAAAAAGTCGGAAACATTGGTAAAAGTGTTATTTAAACAGTATTGATTACGTAGAATAACTTATACTTGAAAAGTCCGCCGTGATCGTAAATGAAATGAATTTCATGTAGATGAATATTTCCTAATGTATCATTAATATCTGACTAGTTCATTAAAGTATGAAAGCTGTTTTTAACTAAATATAAATACTTGTCCTTTTTATTAATTCTTTACATCCGGGTTTTTATTAATAAGCAACGTTTGCAATTAGATTCCAAGCAGATCCCTCTTAGAATTGCACCTACGCTCAATATCAAGGCATTAGGGTGGTTAAAGTACATGAGGTACTATTAGTCATAAAAATATTCAAATGCAGGCACGAATGTTATATTATCAGTTTTTATTTTCTTTAAAGTAAATGAATCTGTACACGAAAAAAAAGTGGGAGTATTGAGGGAACTTGTTACAGTACCATGGATCTGGTATACAGCAACTGTTCTTTTTTTCGTGTAAAAGCCAAAATTTTCATCCACTAGTTTGCCCAACATTTTTTTATGAACGTCATGTTTTTAACCTTCCCTACCTACATTTCACGGTCCTGTCTTTCTATACTTCATCTTTCCTCACTGCGGATTGCGCTCAGCAAACCGTCGTGTAATTATCCATGACAAAGGATCGCATCGGTTAAATTTGTTTGATTGATTTACTAATTGATTATTTTGTGCTCACGGGAGCGTCAAAGACGGCGATAGTTAGTTCCATAAGTGTAGTTTACCGATTTCCTCTCTATAATATAATCTTTTGAGTTATGTGGAAAGTCGTTGAATAAAACTTTGAATTAACTAGACTTCACTATATTGTAAGTCTATATTGCTGAAAGGAATGAAAATTGCTTTTATACATAACAATTATGTTCGTATTTTTCAATTTTGTCTGTACTTTAAAAAACCTTAAAATGCGTTCTCTAAAGAAATTGCATTTAAATATCAGTTTGGTTTGAAGATTTCTATTTGTGTTTGATTGTGTTCATTTTCTTTGTGTGTTTTTAATTTCGATTTGTGATCGTACGTTTACAAAAAAAATAAACGTCACAAAAGATTTACAACTGTTAAAACATCTTTAATAATCGCGGAAACAAAATTTTCCGTAAATGTTGCATAGAATATTGCAATCTATGAAATGCTTGGTCTCAAAGTCAAAGCAATTCCATTCATTGTTAAAAAAGAGTCCCAATTCGATTCTGATTTCTACCAGCTCTCTAAGCCCGTATACATTTCCGCACCGTTGCAGCACAGAAACAGTGCAAGCTTTGTGACTACCAACTTAGACTGCCAATGAACCGACTAGCGTGAGAAAAAAAAAACGTAAAAAAAAAAGTCCGTAGACACATTTCGTTTCCTGACTATCGCGTACGCCCGCTGCAAACCGAAGCTACCATGGCGGCGTGCAGTGTCGCCAAACTTATAAAAATTTAAACGCGACGAAAGCCATCGTGTGTGCGAACGCTGGGAGAGTAGAGAGCCGGGGAGGGTGATACGCCCAGCTCGACGAATTTCATTCCGTAGTTCCCCCCCTTCGCTATTTATTTTCGCTATAATTGGATTGCCATTCTATTACGCTGTGAGTTCAGTGAGAGGGAGAGAGTGAGAGAGAGAGAAGGCAGGAGGGTGTAGCTGCCCTTGGATAACCTATGCAATATTAAGAGGCAGCTCTCAACGCAGGGAGAGAGAGTTGGTTTGCGTCCGGGGGGAGTGAGGGAGAATGAAAGTGAAGGGGAGGGAAGGAGGGGAGGGGAGGGGAGGGAGGGGGGGCGATGTAAAACGAGGGGGGCGTGATGCGGTACGACGAACGTGCTACTGCAGTGTTTTTTTCTTTTTTTTTCTTTTTTTCTTTCGCCTGCGTGACTCCCCGGAGAAACTTTTCGGCTGGCGGTGGGGGATCGCTCTTTGTTTTAAAATGATTTATTAATTAATTTATTTGTTCGATTGATGATTCTGGGCACGCTAACTGCTATGGTCATTGGTCAGTTTAGTGTCGGGGATAGTGACGGTTTTCTTCCCGGATGGATGATTTAAAGTACTTATACTCATAGTTGCCAAAATGTGTGAAAAATTGTTTTCCAAGTCCATTGTTTTGTTTTGATAGATAGATAGATAGATAGATAGATAGATAGATAGATAGATAGATAGATAGATAGATAGATAGATTTAGCCTTCTCCGCTATTTGAATCGTACATTTATATACATTATTTACATCTGTTTGTATACTCTATGTAACTTTCTACAAAATTTGTTTTATACTTTTGTTTTTTTATAATTTTTCCTTTAAATTCTTTAATTTCTTCGCATTTTTTAAATTGTTACGATAATTTATTATATAATTCAAATCCTTTGTCAAATAATCTGTTTTTTGCATGTACAGTGTTACTGAAATCAATTACTATGTATTGATCTCCTGTTGTATTATTTTTAACGTTTTTTTTTTAAATTGGCATCTTGTAATGAATTCTCTCTTTTATTGACACAAATTTCAGTGTCCAGCATACCTAGCACTGAAGTGTATCTAATGCATTGAATTATTATTCTCATGGCTCTATTTTATTGTATTTGAAGTATTTTAATTTCAGTAATTTTTGGGCTCCAACTAGTATTGTTGCACAGAAATAAAAATGTAGTGCAATTATGGATTTATATATCAAACAAACCGTGATACCGGGCGAGTCAACTGCGTCCCGTAAATGTGGTGCATGTTTCTCTCTCGGGAGGTGGTGGACAGCTCCCACTAGATAGCAATATCCGGCGCTGACCTACACGAGATACCTTGCAAGGCTTTCCCCATACAGGTATCTCCTTTATCGAGGCACGACGCCAGTCGGGATGAGCTCTAAGCTCCCGACTGGTCTCCGGGCATAAGTGTGTGTGTAGCGTATGTAAGTGGGTGTATGAAGGGAGGATAGGTTAATGAAGAGGAAGAAAAGATGACCCATGACCCGTTTTAGGGAACTGCTCTGGCATTGACGTGGTTGGAATCGGAAAATACCGGTCATAGCAGCCGACCGCGAGAATTCTTCTTCAAACAGCGACTGAATTGGTCCTAGCAACTTAGCTAGCGTCGAAAATCCGCCACTGACGGTACTCGAACCCTAAGACCTTCGGGAGAGAGTTATTTCAGACGCAGAGGCAACTGTGACCTAAACCCTGTTGGTGTGATCGCTCTTTGTTTTTAATTTATTCACTTATTGTAAATATTGTTCTTAGTTCAGAATGTAACAGTGACCGAAGTAGTAAAAACTTTTAATATAGTATTAGTTTCTTGGAATTTATACTATAAGTCGTATACATAGATTGGAAATGAGATAAAGAAAATGTTTACATTGACGGAGTTAAGTGTTGCTTAAAGAATGAAACCAAAAGAGCCTCGACAAGTTGTTCGAATGGAAAAAAAGGTGTAAATTAAACATTTTATTAAAATCTCTTGTCTTATTTCATTCTCACAAATTCACAGGAACGTAAAATAAATAAGTACGAGTATTCCTGTAAGTGTTATTTTCTTTCATCAGTATTGCTTCCCGAGAACAGAGACCTTCCCATTTTTTTAGTGCAATATTTAAAACCTCAAAATTAACCACAAACGTTTTCTTAGTGCAGTATTAATTTATTAATACAGTATTTAAAACTGCCTTTTGAACGCTGTATTCAGTGTTTAGAAGGCATTTAAATATCGCATTCAGTATTTAAAAAGCAGTTCGCAGAGTATATAAGCAAGGAAGGCTGAAAATATCAGAAAGGATAAAGAGACAAACCTTAAAGTAAAATAGAAGGGGGTGTGAGGGTGCTAAATTTCGTTTTTCTTGTAACTCTCAACATGGGAGTAACTGCTATAGAGTGAGTGTTAGAAAAATAATTCATCGTGCACAAAATATATTTGGATAAGAATACGTGGAAAGAACTCCAAAGAATGAAATTTTAAATTTCTCCCAAAACTAGACTGTTTGCAGTGTTTCTCGAGACGAACAAGAATTCATATTTTTTATTATAGCATATGCCATCACAATCAAAAGTTTTATACGATTTATGTTCAATATTATGGTACAATTAATAGCTTTAACACTTCCAGTCTTTACTTTTTAAAAAAACCTTCCAGAATTTTCTGAAATAAATCTTTAGTGATTCATATGCTTGAGACTTTAACTCGCTGCATTTGATAGTTTCCATATTTTAAGTGCCATCGAGCTGTTTTATTTATTTTTATTTTTGTTTCGAATCGTTTTTCATATTTTATTTCATAATTTTCAAGTTCAGGTACGGTGATTTTAATCACGCACTGAGATTTTGCGATAAACAAAAAGTAGATGGTACAAATTACATATTATACTCCATCCGTATGCAAAAAGCAATTTTAACACAATTGCCGTTAAACGAACAACTGCCAATAAGCTGTTAAATTATCATACGTGTTATTGAACAACGTAAGTATAATTATTAATATCTTCCTGTTGCTAATAAAATGTCTTTTGAATTGGTACAGTTTATATCTCGTATTAAACTGATGTTATATTACGCAGGAAAGATTTACGATATAAAATCAACTTGAGAATTTTAACTGAAACACATTATGTAATTGCGTGTTAGTAAGTATTCTTGTGTGCAGTTAAACACGCTTTAACAGGGTTATGAAACGCAAAATAACATTTTTATGCTTGTATCTCAACAGTAATCGAGTGTGTACTTTCATTTGTTGGGTGCGAGTGGGCTTAAAAGTAGCGGCAACTTTAAGCGAGATGACTGACCACTGATCACAACTTCATTCAACGTTGAGCCAGGACGGGTTTCCCACGGTAATGTCGGCTTAAAATATTGGCAGCCCTGTCTCCCTCTCTGGCAGGGCAATTACGGTCGGACTGCAGGGGAGGCAGTGTCTGTGATTGGTACCAACAGATAAAGCTATGCTGAGTGAGGGTGCAAATTTTTTTTTTCGCGTTGTAATCCCGGAGTTTGGAAAAGGGTTGCAAAATAATTTCGGAATGGGTAGCGGTCAGTGGTTTGGGAGTAGGGCGTTTTCTCTGATAAGAGGAGGGTTGTTTATTTCCGAGGGGGGAGGTTTATGAGTACGTGCGATGATTTAGCAACGAGATGTTTGTGTGTGGATGTGTGAATAAATGAAACACTAGGGAAGGGTGAAAGGGAATGAGTGGAGGGGAAGTAAAAAGCTGTAGGGGAAGAGGGGAGAAGGAGGGTACGAATAAGCGATAAACGACGTATAAACATTCAGTACACGAAGAATAGCCATTTTCAATTTCTCGTTTCCGAACAGAACAATTGTGGATTACAATAATTTGCCTGTAAACTCCCCTTTTAGAACTCTTGGTTGTGAGAATAATTTAGATTTTCGTGTACTCCATTGAATATTATTTACATGTCGCAAACATGAATATACATATTCAGTCGATTTTGTAATTGGTTGTTTGTGCAGCAATGTGATGAGGAGCCTGGGAAAAATAATAAAGGGGTAGTGATGATTGTCAGAAATAGCTATTTTTATTACTTTTGCTCTCCATACATCAGAATATTGCGGAAAAGTATGAGAATCATGTCACCACTACAATTTTGGAATTTCCGGACGTCCGGAAATCACGTTCTTTTGTGCTAAAACTTTGTACACACTTCAAGATTAAGCTATATAATGCTGTTTCAAAGATGGTTAATGGGGTAGGTGGTGAGATGAAACAAAATTTTTGTGCGAGAAAATCAGGATATCTGTATGAATGGATAGATGGTGGATGTATGTGTCACACATATCTCTGTCAGATTCTGCTCCAGTCTGTAGGTAGTGAAAAGGGGAGGGGGCCTGAAAAAAAGGCCATAAAACCTTTCTCTTATATTATGTTGTATGTACTGAGGCTCTAGTTGAAACCCCAAGTTTTCGATGTATTAGGCCCTATGCTAACTGCGGGAGGCTCGAAAAATCGGTATTTTTTTGAGAAAATGCCAATTTTCCATTTCTCTAAAATGTGTGTAAAATAACCCTGATTTGTTATATTATTATATATTAAACAACCTATTATATAATTCTCACACAATACTTGTCTCACTGATTTGTTTTGTTGAATCCAGAAAGTAGAACCAAAACAAATTGTCTATATTAAATCAAGAATGTATCAGAGAATGCCAAAAAGGTTTGAGAATTATTTCTTAATGGAATATGATAAATTAAAATATGCTTCCTTAACGGTGAAATACCAAGAGTGTTTTTGATATGTAACTGACATAGACAATGGTGTTAATACAATAGCCAATAAAGTATCTTTATAAAGATCAACATCATTTCCTCTTTACCCGGTTTACAACGAAAGTTTCATGTTGATTTTTATAGTACAAATCATTCATTTCACCTTCCGTAACTTAACCTGTTTGGGAAGGCGCTGTCCTTAGCAATCTCCAAATATTAACTACAATTCAAAACAAATATTTAAGAATGATTTCAAGAACTGCCTAATTTACGTTTGAAGTGCAACTTTGAAGATAACTAAATATACTTTCTTCTCTGATCGGTACACAACACAAATAATCCACTTTTACTACCGAAGCTTACACACTTCACCTTGTTCTGTTGTTTTCAGTTTATGACGAAATGCGGCATGTATACACGTCAAGTCAAGAAATCCAAAAGATTTGACTACGGCTCTGTCGAAGATATGCCAATTGCACTGATATTGAAACACTCGTATTGAACTTCAACCCCCTAAAGTTATAAAAAATTTTAAATTTTCATCACCATCTTCTTTAGTTATGTTACGATCGTAAAAATCACAGTCATTCCCCAATAATTTAATTGCAATTCCCTAAAAACTACATAATTATTTAATTAACGTTCTCGAAGGACTCTTTTGTGGAGTGAGAAGAAATAAATTGAAAGACATCGATTACTTGTATTTTTAAATATTAAATCTATTTTATGATTATGTATTTTTTAATTTTAACTCTTTCATTATTATAATTATTTCATAATTATTGAAGTGTTCAGTGACGAATAGTGAAAAGCGTAGAATGTATATAGTTTTGTGATGGGAGACAACGAAGAAATAAAAGCGTAGTATTTATTTTTTAAATGTCGTTCGTTGCATTAGTTTTTCATTTAGTTTAGATTTTTATTAAGATCTCGGTATTTTTTTATGTAACGAGTGTATACATATAGTAGTAACCATGTATTTTGCACGTACTAAAAACTAAATGTATTATATACCATGGAAATTTGGGATGAAATTTACCGGCATTTAGAAGGGAAAAGAAACATTAAAGCGAATCAAGTAAAGAGATGAAAGAATACAAAGGAAAGCAAGTACGTAATTTCCATTCATAACATGATGGTCAACTTTTAAATAAGTTATGCTACAACGTTGCAACGGGCTTTAATGACCTCAACAGTTGCAATACTTTTAAATACCAATAAAATACTACAACATAAAATATACATTTTTGGTAACGGTTACCTTATATTAATTACTACATTGTAAATTATTTACACTGTAGGACAAAAGGCATTTTTGTTGCATATATGGCCAACAGAGTGCAGAGATACGTAAATACGTTTGTATATATCTTGATGATATTCATCAGCTTCCGTTGGCATGACAACGGCGTTGGGAACCTTCTTCTACTTTGAAAACATTCTTTCACACATTACCGTTAAGCTGAAAAATAACTAATTTGTTTAGACATCAGAATGGTTTGGTTTCAAATGAAAAGATTGGGTAATGTTAGAACAACTGCAGTACATTTTAAGTCTTTATTGAAGTTAATTTAATCGAAGCACAGATATTCTGATGACGAGAGTTATGAAAGCTCAAATTGAATTTTAGAATATCAATCACATGGAGTTAAGTGTGTACGTATGTCCTCTATAAATTTAATTCAAATTCTTACGTTTATTCCCGAGACATTTATTTGTTGAAAACAAGATCAGTTGTGCCTGAATATTTAAATCTCTGAGAAACATTTTGTTGTGATCAGTTACGTTGTATTAAATATCCATTATTATCAATTTAATTCGTGTGTGCTGCTTTCTTCATGAAATCACGCCTTCTCTATCCATTATGAACGCTTTCCAATTGTCTCTATCAAATGACTTAAATTACGTGACCGGAAAGGTAATAATTTATTTCGGCATTCGTTTAGAATGCATTTTCATTGGTTTCTAAGTTTCATTCCTTTATATGATGTGATTGATTTCTTAAGTCTGGATTAAAAACGTTGCACAAAAATATAATGCATAAAACATTATCAGAAAAATTATGCGTAATGAACGAGGAAAATGTAAATGCGATTGTGTGTTTATGGAATAATACAGAAAGGAATTCTAGTCAAAACTCAAAGGTCAGAACTAACGTTTAAGGGTGAATTTGGAGAAAAATACATATTGGAATATTTAAAAATTATAGTTGATTCCAAGAATGAAATTGCGTCTCTTGCAACTAAACTCACGGAATATTTATTAAAAACCTTAAAAGAGGTCAAATAGAAGGAAAAATACTCTCTTGTTACGTTAGAATTGAATTATTTTTCCGAATTAAAAAGTTTTGTTTATCTATCATGGTGTACTACCGAACAAATATTAAAATAAAGAGGAACTTAAAGAGAGAGTATTAAATTAAATTATTCTAAAATATTTAATTTGTGACGAGTATTGAAGGGCTAAGTGCAAGAACCAGTAAACGATAGTTGAAATCATCAACGTTAAAATAAACCTCAAATAACTTTCTGATATTTTCTTTACAAATTTTAGGTTAGTTTTCTCGTGATATATTTTCAAAGCTCATGAAAGTTAAAAAAAATTGTGACGGGTTCTTGCACCAAGAAGGAAGAGCGAAAATAAAGCACATTGTATAATACAATAAAATGTATTTCTTCTTGTAATTAATAATAGAACACTATTTCATTGGTAAAGTAACTGCAACATCGTTGGACGCTTATTACAGATCAAGAATCTCCATCCTGCAGTTAAATAATCGGCATGATAAATGTATACGAATTCTTATCATCTCCTTCTAATGAATAACAAAAACATTGTTTCATGTTTTGTCTAATGTTAAAATAATAAAATGTTTTTTTACACGTCTAATTAATTAAATGTAGTATTCAGTTAATTCACACTTATTATTCGCCACTGACTGAACAAAATGTTGACAAGCATAGTATGAACAAAATTATAAACTACTAGTATTAATGTTTGGTTTTGCACAAAGCCCTTCAACTTAAAAAAAATACGTTTAGAACAAGAGTATTTGAATAATAAATACTTAATATATACGACGAAAATTTACATTTTATTTGCATTTGAACGGGTGTATTCAGATGGAACTTCACATTGACGTGTGCTTGTTCTATTTATTCTTAGGTCTCGCTTTGACATTTAGTCGACTGGGTGAGGCTCTGTCTCTTGGGTCGATTGTGCGCGCCTTTTTCTGGATGGTTTCGGGTGACGTGGGAGGCATGCGGACTTTCGACAAGGGCACTGGCGTCCGAGTAGGAAGTTTGCGTGATTTGGCGCTGTTGCTCACGGCGTTGCATCGAGGTGATTTGATCCCTTTGCTCGTGGAGGGTTCGGGTGGTTTGGTCGGGTGAGCGGATTGGGGCTTGGGCCGAGTGGTCTGGTTGGACGTCTTCTTCGCGATGCGCGCTCTCGGGGTGAACTCGTACTTGTGCACCGTGGTGCCGTAGCTGTCTTCGTCGCTGCTGTCTTCCACCATCCGGAAAGTGAACTTGCGGGCCCAGGTGTTGGTGAGGTTGACCTGGAAGCTCCATCCGTCTCCGGTGACTATCTGACCGCTTTCGCCGTCGTTGATGATGGTGCACATGGGAATGCCGTGGAATCCGGCAGGCGGCCGGCGCGAGGCGTCGTATTCATTTCTTTTTTTCTCGTCCGATAGCACTTCGTAAGCTTTTTGGATTTGCTCGAACCTCTCGCGAGCCGTTTCGTCTTCATTTTTGTCCGGGTGGTACTGGAGGGCTAGTTTTGTGTAAGCTTTTCTGATGTCCCTTAGCAAAGCATCTTTACCAACACCCAATATTTCGTAATAATCGTCTACCATTCCTGAAAAAAAAAAGATATTAAAAATTATACACTTTGACACCAAATATAGCAGATTTTACTACGGAAACAATTTTACTAGGAACCAAGAAACTAAGATTTATTTAAGAACAAATTAATAAACTTACTGACGTGAAACGATTTCGTACCTGTACATTTCTAAGGTGCTCCATATTTTTCACATAATGGTGAATGCAAAGGTGTTTTGGGGTTTTGCAAGAAAACTTTTTGCGTAGGTTAACAAAAATAGTCAGTCCTTGACGACCAGTGTGAACTCTGTTGTATAAGCATAAAACAAATGAATGTATTGTGGTAAATATGTGTACAGAAAAACACAAATTTCTGTAACATCTGTTAGTTTCACTCGCTCACTGGAAAATGAATTTAAATATTGAATCATGCATCAGATAAAATTTCGATGCGTTTTATTGAAACGAAATATTCTTATCAAGTGTACACCTTTATTACCAAGTAGGTAGATTGGTGTTGATTTTTTGTATGTGGTGATAAAATTTATTTAGGAAATTGTTATTGTATTTAAGTTTAATTGTTTAATTCATGATTGAATTGTTTAATTCATGATCGTTCCATAAGCAAAGCGGGTTAAATGTGTGTTTGTAGTTTGTATTTTTATTCCCGACTTCTTATTTTTCAAAAATACTTTACAAAATTGGGTTATTCTAATATTTTGCAAATTCTCGTTGTTGAGGCTGCGAAATTCTCGTAAGATAAATTGGGAGAGCAATTAGTAGAAGCAGCAACAAAACATCGTCTCTTCTATCGATAGTTTTTCATCAGACAAGAGTGTTCTGGAAAAGAAATGACACAATTGCCAAAGATTGTTACTTGGAGAAAAAAATCAACGAGTACTGAAGAGATTATCGTGGTTACCTCTGTCCAGACGTAATCAAACGTTTCTTTACGAATTTCGTCGTTTTTACTTCACGTTAAGACTGTGTTCAGTGCCTTGCATACCCTGAATTGAACTTTGAAAGTGTCCAACACGTTTTTACTAAGCTTTCTGCACTTTGCCTGTGATGACAATGCGAGCTTGTGGCGTCTAAAATGGAAATCTCTGGATTCTCAGAATTTTGATAATGTTATGCATGTTTTCGCACGAGGAGCTGCCCAAGAGCTGTTGCAACTTGTGATGACGCTCCGAGCTAACAGGAAGCAGTTGACAATCTACGTCAAGGAACTTTGTACGAAAGATGTGTGTGTTTGATCAACCGGGAAGAAATTCGCGCGGCTTTTTTTGATTAAATAACGCTACTTCTACGCGGGAAGTTTGAAATGTATGATCCTTTCCTGTGAAACGCCTTCAAAGAGCTTCAAAAGTACTTTATTCGAAACTAGGTGCCAAATTTTAAACAATTTGACGGTCAATGTGCCAACACTCGGTATTTTTTCGCCTATTATCTGTATATATAATTTCTGAACTACTTATTCTCTAATGTTTTGGATGAAAAGATACTTCCAAGAACTACAGGGACGACTTATATTTATTCTTTTAATGTTTCATATTTTATGTATTTTTTATGAAAATATATTTTGAATATTACTTCACTCCTTTCTAAGTAATCTGCTGGCAATATTTTCTAGATTTTTGTACCTGTTTTGCTCTAATATAAGATGCAACTTTTAAAGAGACTTTATTCAAACCTTGTAGAAGACAGAACTATTGTTGAAACCTCACCTTACCTCACATCATAGGTCGAAACTAAACTTTGGTAATTAAATGAAGCCTACAAAAACGTTTCCGGTCATTCGCAGCCAAAAAGGAATTAATCTTGAAGAAATCATAACTGTATTTTGAATTACTTTTAAGCTTCATTTTTAAAACTTCAGGGCGATTACTGGACTAATTTTTAGCAGTAAATAATAAGGATGGTTGGATAATAATTTGTGTAATAAGTAATTTATTCGTTGCATTCTCTTTGATGAATCGTTACTTCTGTTCTCATCTAATTTAGATTTAGATATAGATTTATTTAGTCAAAAACAGTGTATTTGTACAGTGTAACAGTGTATTTGTAAAAAATTGTATTTGACGTATGGGGGTGAAGATCATCTGTGCACGTTTTCTTGAGTTCCAGAATCCCTTCCCAGCATTTTAAGTAAACAAAGTAAAATAAATAAATAAAATAAATCAATCAATAAAAATAAATTTTAAAAAAGGGAGAGATTAGCAATATTTGAAAGAAAAAAAACTAGACATTTTCCTCATTCGCGCTTATTTCTAATCCATCTCTCGGTCTTCTTCTTTCGTCATTAAACATAACTTCTCTCCTCTTTGCACAATCCCGCCCCTCCCCTTCCCTCCCTCGCCACAACCCGCTCCGGTACGGCTCGCCTCGACACCTCTGCGCTAATTAAAACGCCCCCTGCAATCGGCCGCACGCATCACCGCTTCTCCACCTCCCCGTCCCTCCCCCCTCACCCCTCCATTTCGCTCGACGCTCATTATTCTAGTTCACGACTCGCTAGGTGTAGGTATAAAGTGGCGACTAATCGATATTATCCTATCCATATAACGGATATTCAAGCGGTATTTCGACTTCCACGTAACGGTAAAATTATATTAACAATCCAATACTGATTGTCGGAATTTATTGTTTTGTTTTTTGGTCGACACTTTGTCATTTGAAGAAAACTGGTAGATGAGAGCGATTTTTAACAAATAATATGCATAATATTGAAGAAAAAATGGCTTATTTAATTATTTATCTGCAGATTCGATGGTATTACGATTATCATGTATTGGGCAGTTGTACTCAAGATTGCGGGTTAAAACACGATCGAAGCTGTGAATTTTAAGGGCAAAAAATCTTTCGAGCGTGTTCAAAATAAGGGGAAGTAAAGCCGTCTGTTCCATGTTGTAGATATACTGCATGGAAATTATCCTCCACTCTAAAGAAGCCTCTGAGCTAAATTCATGTTGCCTGTTTCGTCGCCCGAGTAAGACCTTCTTTCTCCGCTAGGTCGTGAAAGGGAGCGTAACGAAATTTGCTTGATCAGACCAAACAGCTGGCCTGATGACCATTATTCTCGCCACGTAAAATAAGGTACTAACTTATTTAAATTATTGTCTAATCAATCGGTAATATTAAGATGACTTTGTACAAAAGGCGAGGGCTCTTTAGTTTCATCAGAAAAATATCGTCTCAGACAATCGTAGCAGACAGTAGCGTAGGAACAAATAAACGAAAAGATTGTTCTACGTGGACATTTTAGCAGACATTGATAAACAAGATTGTTTTTTATGAACATTTGTTTTTGGTCATTTAATTTTAATAGTGTTTTTTTTTATTGGCGGTATATCGTTATATCAATATTTCTTGTATGATTGTTGGTGTGCAGTGTCTCAGTATATCGAAATATAAATCGATTATCGATATTTTTAACAATGGGAGACGCGGAGACCGCCGAATTCCTGGGCCATGTGTACCTTGATTATCCCAACTGCAGGACGTGCATACTCATCACGAAGGAAAAAGTATTCTAAAAGCAAGTGACAATTGTTTATGGATAAAAAATAGATAGTTTTACGTTATGCCATAACGCCTCTCCTTCTCAAGATGAGAAACGTCATTTGCATAATTAAAATTGTGACTTGGGAAATAAAGAAGAATGATAAAAGGATAATAAAGAGGAAGGATGATTTTTTGGTTAGACATTTTCATGGTGAAATTTTATGACTGTCTTATTCTATTAGATTTATGACTAAATGCCTTTGTTTTTCCTATTGTTGTAATCTTTGGACTGGGTGCCAGGCACTTCTCTCCTCATGCGACCTGTTGTGCATTCCATTGGTTTGGCAATCGTCCGGCATCCACGTCTTCGTACGTGGCTTTGTCATTCGTTTCGATATTCATCAGAGTTATCGAGGATATTGCTGTCCTGCAGAACAGCTGTGATATCATGATTTCTTGTGTGATCTCGTTTCTAAACATGGGAATGTTGTCTATGAATACCTATTTTAACAGATTGTATTCTACTCCTTTCTTTTGCGATAGTCTGTTTCACTTCCATATAATCCTACTGGTACTTTTTTAAAGAATTTCAAATTTGTGTTTTTTTCTATTTCTATTCTTATTAATTAATTTTTTTATATAAATCTTCCAAGGGAAAGTAATAATCTCATTTTGATTATCTAGGCAAAGTTGTATGATATGCATAGATTTTTGTGTCTCGCAGAAGCCAATGATACACTTTAAAAACTATAACTCGTACTAAATTTCTATTCTAATAAATGTCATTCAATATATCAATTGTTTACGTTATAAATAAGCTTTTACTATCAGCCGTCAAATAAAATAATTTTATACTCAGTGTAAGTGAAAAATTCTTTAGAAGATCGTAAAATATCAAGCGTGTCTTTTGCACCCCACCTGGGGACAATTCGCCTCTAATAGATATTTAGGTTAGTTAGCCATTATTAATTTTTACGATTTCATATATAAATGTTCACATTCAAAACTACATCTTCAAGAAATTTTCAATTATGTAGAGTGATGTGTATTTGAAACGCAAAGAAGAATGAAAAAATTGAAATATGAATAAATTCGAGTTATCGATGATGAAATTCTCGAGATTAGTCTACACTCTTTCACCTTTCGTTTATTTTTGAATTTTTTTCTCTGAGTTAACTAGTTACATTTTACACAAGACATATATTATAGGCAAAGCAATCCTTCCTTTCTTGCCAATGATTTCTGTATTAAAACCGCTGTGGATACTGATGACCCCACCTCCCTTTTGTGTGAAATCTGCATCGAAATATCTACCTGACACATCTAATTCGGATTTTTTTTTTTTTGCCGGTTTGAACGCATGATAGCGTGTAATTATTTTCGCTTCTTTCTGATCCGCTCTACAAAATGGAACCGACCAATTGGAAAAATTGCCTTTTATTATAATCGTATAGACTGCTTCTCTCTCGCTCTCGCTCTCTCTCGCGCTCTCTCGCTCTCGCGCGCGCTCTCTCGCACTCTCTCGCTCTCGTACCCCCAGCCCTCCACAACCTGTGCCATTATGTAAATGGGACAGGTATTTTTACTTCTCACAGATTCCAGCACACAGTTATTTGCGTGTGTTCACATATTGCGTGTGTTCGCTGTTTCGACATTCCAGAGTATTTTGTTTTTGTTTTTAGTTCCGAGCGAAAAATACCAAATATTTTTGCGAGCTGCACAAATAGTGTCAATGGAAGCAAATTATTTCTGTAAGTTCCTGTTGCTGCAGAATTGTTGTAGTTATTATTTCTGACTGGTGTAGTCTTCTAAACAGTCACCAGCTTCACGTATGTTTCGTTTTTGCTCATTATTTTTATGGACGAGTTATTCTTTATGATGCTCCCTGTTTTGAGAATAAATAAGTTGTACAGAGAAACACACAGAACGAATATGAGCTGTGGAGTGTAAAATGTTTGTTAATGGTGTAAATCGCCAATCTTACGGGTGGAAAATGATATAGAATAATGTTGAAATGTTTTGGAAACCAAAATTAGATTTTAATTTAATGGATATTTTAAAAGAGTATAGCAGTATTGTTGATTACATTATATCCCTTGTGCTTTTAACATTTATGCATGATTGGAGCTGGATATTAATGCTAAATATAAAACAAGAAATACGTTTCTTTTATTCGACGAACATACACATATTGATATACATAGAACTCATTAAAGAATGTGTTTTATAATAGAACTTTTAAATACAGATTAAACAACTTTTAAAACTACAACTTTTAAATGAAGATTACAAAAGTATCCGCAGATGCATCATTAAACAACATTAACACGACGTAGATCAATGTATTTAAGTGAGAATTTAATAAGTTAAAATATAAATTATGGGGGAATTATTAATTTCTCCCCATTTTTCGAAGTCGAACTCACAAAAATCTGCTCTGCATTTTTGAATGATAGTGAGGTGAAATGAATACACTTCTTACACAAATAATACACTATAACAGATCACACATTCCTTGCGTAATCATTTTCACGGCTATTACACAAAGGAATCAAATAGAGAGCAGTACAACGATGAAATCTTCGTATTGAAACCGCCTCTTCCTAAGCACAGTTTACTACGTTCTTCTCACAAGAACTCAGCTACATTCCTCCTGAAGTACATTAGCACAAACCATCGGATTATAAGAATGGGGATTTTAAAAATACGAATTAAACAGCAACTCTCTTAACATATGCCTATGTATATATTTTTCAATGTGTATTCATATTTAAATAATTAGTGCCCTATTACCGAAAGTGAACTGAAAAGGTTTGATTTCTAAACGAATGATTTCTATGTGAACTTAAAAGGTAGTGATTTCTATGCTTGAATTAAAATAAATGGAAAGCCAATAAAGCAGAATAAAAAGTAGTGTATGACAAACGTGACAAATGTAATTTTATTTTGTTCGTAGAACTCGTTGGGATATCGGTATTGGCTTAATGGCAACGTTTCCTACACGCAAAATAAAACGCCAGTCCACCACTCGTATCACACATAACGATTTTCTTTGGAAACTCCAAAGTACATCAATCACCAAGGCCGTCTGTCATATTTTCAGTGATAGTACAAGGAGGCTACGGAAATACATAGAAGTAGTAGCATGTTCCGACGTAATTCTGTGCTATTTTTTACTGTGCTATTATTTATCGTATGGCTACACATCTCAAAAACACACGACCATGTATATATACATACAAAAAATACAAAACAGAAGACAATGGAAAAGTCATGAACATTATTTATAAACCCTACATCTAAGTTATTAATATATTATATTGCACTGTCGGCCGCAGTCAAAACATCTGTCGGCTCGCCAGCATAGGATCTAATTGGACGTGCTTTCACAATATACCTAACGGTTTGTCCATCAGCACTGATGTCACACAGTGATGATTGGTTTTTTCCGTATTTGTAGAGGGAATCTTTCAATATTCCATGATTTGTCCGGATTCTATTTAATGATCACGACGCTTTTCGTGGTAGTTCAAAACCCGGTAGCTTCTCTGCTTTACATGGTATGTTTAGACTTTTAGCTGCTGCGTTTTTCTCCCATCTCTTTCTCTCTCTCTCCCTCTCCCTCTCCTTCTCTTCATTCTCCTTCTGCTCTCTCTTCTCTCTTTTCCTCTCTGCTCTCTTCTTCTCTCTCTTCTCTCTGCTCTTTCTCTCTCGACCTCGGTGATACTGAAATTTGCACCGTGAAGTGAACTAGCTTCTGTGAGAGGTGGCTATCTAGATCGAAGTCTGTTGATCTGTAGATGTTTTAGATCAGAGTTAACTGGGAGTTCTGGGATATGTTTTATTTTTCCATACTCCCTTATAAGCGCCGATTGCCTACGGAGGTCAAAAAGTGTAGAGCTAGTTCGCCTCCCGTTTTGCTCGCTAGATTGCGTTTTTCATGAACTACATGAACCAGCACATACTGGCGACCAGACAGTTCTGAGGATCTCGTGGTCAATAGACACATCGAAATGAATTCTATGCTACTTCTCGCAGACTAATCCTTCCTGATCACCGCCGGAAATACTACACTTCCTAACCCTTCGCACACGGAGAAGCACGAGCCACCCCATTGCATTGCCCCCGCCTCATGTGTTTCGTCATCTGGAAGCTCGACAAGCAATAGCCCTACCGCAGACGAGGCAAAGAAACTAGCGGTCTACAGTTCGCGGGTACTACATCAAAAGAAAGTCCGCGAGATTTAAAAGTAACGGTTGAACAATTCGGTCTGGAGTGACGATACGTTACCTGTCCCATGACTGTCGTAGAGACGTCAGTTGCCAATTTTTGCCCCGAAAGCGATATTAATTCCTATTTCATCCGCTAAAGCAAAGAAATGTTCCATTAAAATTAAGTAATACATCAGTCAAATTTCAAGTTGCCAATTGAGAGAAATTTAAGACATGTTGAATTTAAAAACTTGATTTGGTAATCGTGTGTAATAAGATGATTCAATAACGTTATAATTAGGTTTAACAAACAAAGATTCTCGTCTGTTAAACGTCTTGCCCGAGAATTAATAAAGAATTTATAAGGACGCCCAAATTTCCCACTATTGCTATGTACAATTTACCGCAAAAATTAAGCGTATTTTACAATGAAACCCGAGAATCAAATTTCTTTAAACTAATACTTCCCATTGAGTCCTCATGCTATTTCTGAAATTATCCCACATTACTATGACTTAAATATTACAAGTACACTGGACACTGTATTTCAGATAACTGTTTTTGTACCACATTCCAGGAAAAAAGTTACAATTCTTGTGAATATGCGACAATACGTTTTCTGCGATAACCAAGAATGTTATTCCACATTAAATCAACATAGACATTTTACATCACCCTCTCAGAGTTAGATGAAATTTGACACATAGGTAGTATGAATCAAGAATAACGAAACAACGAATTTTGAGTAAAATTTTCTACTCATTTGTGAAATACAGCCATGTAAAATATTACGAAATTTGGTTTTCCCGAAAAAAATTTAATTGATGTAACCTCTCCAAATTATGATAGCCAAAAAGGTGTAATTTTGAAGTTTTCTTTATGACCTTTTACATGATACAAGGATTCGATTTCAAAAGTTTTCCCTACTTGAATTTAAAATTTTGATTTTGAGTTGTTTTCACAATGTACCATTTCAAAAAAGGAAACAATTCTTATATGTTTTTGAACTGATTACGTAAGTATTGGGATCAGTATGGCTTCATACGGTAATTTTTACTGCAAGAGCACAATATTTATTTACACGAAATTTCACTTCATCTTGGGGAATATAAAACCCAAATTTCAGCAGCAAAACATAAGGGGATATCGTCGTCCACCGATGAGAGTAGAATACAAAATACTAATGTTTGCTTAACTTCAGCCGGCACGAATTCATTTCACTTCGACTTCCTTTTCATCCATTGATGCCTCAATATGTTCCTACCTGCAACTTACTCATATTTTATTAGTATTCAGAGAAGTCAACCAATGTAGACCAAATCGTAAAAGCAAAAAATTGAATATAAATGAACTTTCTAATCCTCGGAAGACATATTTGTCGAAGGGGAAGCAGCACATCAAAACTAAGAGATATCACACTCTGACATAAGATTACAAGCTCCTTCACTCCGACTAACCCATTCTAATCACCGCCCCCTGAAACCTTCATCCCGGGGGCAGCACAAAGACGAACGACCCCTTCTCTTTGAACCGCCCTTCCCCCATCATCAACGCCCATCCCGCAATAACACTGTCGCATTCCGACCGCCATTCATCAGACCCGC
>BOPP01000151.1:2548846-2559501 GCA_017312745.1 Gryllus bimaculatus
GCAAGGAGTAATTTTGAAATTTCAATTCAAATAAGTGATGGCCTTTTTCGAATGATTTGTCGGTGTTTAAATAAGCTTGTGTTTTTGGATCTGTATAGGCATGTGGAATTTATGATGATGTCTTTTCGAATAAATATACCTTCTTGAATTAAATTACAAGGTGTGTGAAATTTGAAATTTTGCTTTCAAAATATGTGGGGCATTTTTTCAGAGATTGATTTGTTGGTGATAAATAAAAACTCATTGAGATATGTACGTGTATTCGGATGGATACTTGGTTTACGAAGGAAGGCAGTGAGGTAAAAATGTTGTGAATTTCGTGTTGAAGTGGTGGATTTGTGTCAAACGGCTTCTTTAAATAAATCTGACATGTTTAAATACATGCCGCCGTGTTTGCATGGATACTCGGTTTTCTAATGAATATACTGCTTTCGATGAATGTAATGGGTGTTGTTTGAAAATTACGAAATGAAAAATAGATGTGCCCTTTTTCGAAATGCCTTCTAATTTAAATAAATCATGGTGTGTTTGCATATGAACGCTTGTCTTGAATATATTCTATTATTTGAATGCATTTATTGTCTGGAATGAACAATGAATTGAGGTAAAAGTTGACAATTGTGTATTCAAATAATTGTGCGCCTTTTTAGAGTTGTCTTGTGGCGTTTAAATCTGGACGATGTTTGTATACAAACGGCCTGCGTCGAGTGGAATTTTGTTCCGAAATGAAATTATGACCGCCATTGAATAAATGCTATGGGTAAATTCAGATTAAGTGTGGAATTTATGGAGTGCGTTCTCTTTAATATGAATATGGTAGTTGGATATGTACGTGTTCGAATGGATACTCCGTTTCGAATGAGTGTACCACGGCTCCAAAGCTTGGCATATGAAGTGTGGAACGAAGAGGTTTGTTGAATTTTTATTTATTAACCTAAACAGTTAAAAAACTCTCTCTTGACATGAGACAGAAATGCAATTAGGGAAGGTCTAGTTGAATTATTGGATTACAGTGCAACGGGCAGATTTTGACAAAAATTGTTAACAAGAATTATTCCCAATAAAAACTATTTGCATCAGCAAATTTACCTACAAAAAAATTGACTCTAGAGGAAACTACCACCAGAATGAATTGTTCGATGTACTGTTCACAATATTACTTAAAAATTTTCGCCTACAATTTCTCAAAGAAAAGCAAAATCGCAGATAGTTAAGCGTACATTAATGTCCAGAAGTAAAGTATTGATGGCCATCTCAGCACTTCCCTGATGATCAAGGAATAAACTAAACGAAAAACATCATAAGGTTTTTTGATGTAAATTACGACTTTTTCAAATACTTGCAGGTGCCGTCGAAAAAATCTGTCATGGTTCAAATCAAATTGTAATTATTCAACGTCAATGCTGTGCAAGCTGTTAACCTTACTGGCGCTCGAATTAATAAATTCTGGCTTAATTCAATAATTACAGCCGTTTATTTGAATACATTGTATTTATTTTCATTATCGCATTTAATCCAAATGTACCAATTTCCAGTTCAATATGTGAGTTTATTGTAATTATACCCGGGTTTATGCACTATATTATGTTTATGCATTGTACATGTTCGAAAATAATGTGAAAGATTAGTTCCAACAATAACAGAATAAAGTAAAAACAAAAAATTCTTTGTGGTATGAAATAATGAAACAGAAAAAGATCAACCTTCATGTTAAATAAAACCGATAAAAAAGGCGACGTACTAATTTTATACGGAAACGCAATTGTTCCGCGGCCTAAACCCGGCAATCTCCAAACCGCGGTATCATGCCCACGAAATTTGTTAGAAACTTTAGGCCGCGAATCTTCAAAAAAACAGTTTTCGAAGCTGTTGATCTTACTACAGAGGTGCTAAACACAGGTTTACGTCCGCTGAGCTCGTAGTAATGCAACAAAACTATTGCAACCACTCTTGATGAGTGTTGCCCTGTACGGTTTCGTTCAAATGTTCTGCATCCGTTACATAATTGAAAATATGTTCCAGCAATAACTGAGTATTTAATGAAACAAGAAAATGCTTGTGGAAATAATAAACTGGTAATAGGATCAAACTTTCCTGTTAAATAAAAACTGATAAACAGACGACGTACGTAATTTTAGTACGCCAACGCAGTTTTTCCGTGCCTAAACGCCGAAGCAATTTTCAGCGCGTATCATGGCCCAACGAAATTCGTGAAAACTTAGCCGGCGACTCTTAAAAACAGTTTTCGACAGCTGTTGATCTTACTACAGAGTGCTCAATCAGCGTTTTAGTCCGCTGCAGCTCCTGTAATGCAACAAAACTATTGCACCCACCTGATGAGTGTTGCCTGGTTCGGTTTTCGTTCAATGTTTCTGCATCCGTACATAATTGAAAATATAGTTCCAGGCAAATAACTGATATTTAATGAAAAACAAGAAATTCTTTGTGAAATAATGAAAACGAGAACAGGATAAACTTCATTGTTAAAGAAAAACCGATAAAAGACGACGTACTAATTTTATACGCAAACGCAATTCTTTGGCCTACCTCCCGACCAAATTTCAGCGCGTATCATGTCTAACGAAATTCGTGGAAACTTTAACCGCGGATCTTCAAAACACGTTTTTCGAGCTGTTGATCCCACGGGCAGAGTGCTCAACCAGGTGTAAGTCCCCGTAAGCCCCGAACAGCCGCCGGAATCTCTTCTCTCGAAGTCTTCTCCTCCTTTCTTCGTCTTTTTTCTTCCTCTTCGTCGCCACTCGACCGAAGTGATTCGTGGGCCGCCGCTGGCTTTTCTGCGCAACTCGCCCGCGCAGCGGTTTTGCCCCCGGAAATGCATCCTGGGTTTTCGAGCGCCCTTCCGCCGCATTCTTGGTCTCGGCTCCCCAACCCTCCCCCTTCCCCGGCGTTTGATGCAGTCGACTTCAAGACGCGAAATTGCCTCATTCGGGGATCCCGTTGCGTCTAGGTCCAGTGACTTCCAAGCTGTGCGGGATACGCGCGGGGATCTTAAGGTGGCGGTCAGCGGAAGTTCTATTACTTATTACGTTAACAGTGGTTCTTTTGTATGTTCGTTTTTTTTTTGTTCGAAACGCATTCGATTTATTGCCGGGTTATTAATCCGTATCTATTGTAAGAAAATAAAAGTTTCGTGCATTTCGTAACCCGAACTTTTTTTAATTTTTTTAAATTTTTTATTAATTGATGTTTTGGAGATTTTCAAACGATTAATAAATTTATGTAATTTCATCAATTTCTGTACTGCATTGTATCGAGAACATCTTCAATTTTTGGCTCTTGCAAATGTAAATAAAATTTAATATTTGTATTTAATGAAAATCTACTTATAATTCTTGGTGAAATACTGCCGATGAGCTTTAATGTGGCAGACTAACATTGTAATTTATAACTAACGTGTATTGAATGGCATCTAGATAATACTAATGTTCCAAAAATGTATTTTAAGCATTGCCGAGGTGTATTTATGGCTACTCTCACAATGAAGGTACCTAGAGGTTCAGAAACTTTAAAGTGAGGAACCAAGAGGTGGGAATATTTCGTACTAGTTGTTTCGTCTAAGAGAACGTCGCTTTTGAAATCTTAGATTAAAATGTTTTAAAAATTCACTAAATGGCAAAGAAAAATGACGTAAAAATATTACAAAAGTAACTCAATGTACCAATTTCAGTTCAATATGTGAGTTTATTGTATATACCGGGTTTATGCATATATTGGTTTAATTGAATTTTCGGTGACCATTTGAATAAAGCTTAAGCAAGATACATATTCAAGCAATAACGTCTCGCGGCTTTTGAGTAAATTGTAGGCGTGATGTGGGACGGACACAATAACAATTTGTGATGGTTAAGTGAAAGATGGTTAAGTGAAAGATGGTTAAGTGAAAGATGGTTAAGGGAAAGGTTGTTGTGATTTCGTATAGCGCCTTAAAAATTCGCAAATATTTCGACCCAACAAGTTATTAATAAATATTATTACATCCATATTAGTAATATTTTGTGTGCAGTAGTGTCCGAAGTTCATTCAGAATATGGTAATAAACTAGTGATCTGCTGCAGCAACAATGTTGAATAAAACCATCCAGAATGTTTTTTTTTTCAAATTGTAGCCCGGAATCTGCTCAAGAACAACAAATAACATGCTCGCGTAGAATACGTAATAAATAAAATATTATAACAGAAATAGTTTTCACTAAAAATTCAGTAACGTAGTTTAATATTTGTATTCATCTTTTTATACTACCGAAAATATCAAAATAATTGATTTTCGCAACAAGTGAATAGCACATAACTTGTGAATACAACGCAACATGGAAATAGCAATTGTTTAATAGGGCGGGCTCTTATTCTGATACTCGTTGTCACATGACATCAGCTGTGCCATATCTATTGGTACACTGGGTTTGAGAATTCAGTCGGTATGCGCAAATTCCAGAACAGTCAGGATAACGTAATTTTCACAGACAATCGAATCTTCTTGTTTACTTTGGGATTTTACTGAGGTTCCTTGTAATGTAAATAAACTATTCTAACCACTCTCATGGGGGCTGCCTGTTTAGTTACCGTACAATGTCTGCGCCCATACGTAATTACAAATATAGTTCCAACAATAACTGATATTTGATAAAAAAAACAATAAATTATATTTAAAATAGTGAAACTGAACAGGATAAACTTCATGTTAAATAAAACCGATAAAAAGGCGACGTACTAATTTTATACGCAAACGCAATTTTCCGGCCTAAACCCGAGCAATTTCAGCGCGTATCATACCCAACGAAATTCGTGGAAACTTTAACCGCGACTCTTCAAAAACAGTTTTCGAGCTGTTGATCTTACTACAGAGTGCTCAACCAGGTTTACGTCCGCTCAGTAATGAAACAAAACTATTGCAACCACTCTGATGAGTGTTGCCTGTTCGGTTTTCGTTCAATGTTCTGCATCCATACGTAATTGAAAATATAGTTCCAACAATAACTGATATCGATAAAAACAAGAAATTCTTTGTGAAATAATGAAACAGAACAGGATCAACTTCATGTTAAATAAAACCGATAAAAAGACGACGTACTAATTTTATACGCAAACGCAATTTTTCGGCCTACGCCCGACCAATTTCAGCGCGTATCATGTCTAACGAAATTCGTGGAAACTTTAAACCGCGACTCTTCAAAAACAGTTTTCGAGCTGTTGATCCCACGGCAGAGTGCTCAACCAGGTGTAAGTCCCCGTAAGCCCCCGAACAGCCGCCGGAATCTCTTCTCTCGAAGTCTTTCTCCTCCTTCTTCGTCTTTTTCTTCCTCTTCGTCGCCACTCGACCGGAAGTGATTCGCGGGCCGCCGCTGGCTTTTCTGCGCACTCGCCCGCGCAACGCGGTTTTGCCCCCGGAAAACTCATTCTGGGTTTTCCGAGCGCCCTCGCCGGCATTCTTTGGTCTCGGCTCCCAACCCTCCCCCTTCCCCGGCGTTTGATGCAGTCGACTTCAAAGACGCGAAATTCCTATTCGGGGATCCGTTGCGTCTAGGTCAGTGGACTTCAAGCTGTGGGGATACGCGCGAGGGATTCTTAAGTGGGGTCAACGAGTTCTATACTTTTTACGTTAAGTGGTCTGTTTGTATGTTCGTTTTATTTTGTTTGAACGCATTCGATTTATTGCCTTGGTATTTAATCCCAGCTATTGTAAGAAAATAAAAGTTTCGTGCATTTTGTGCACCGTAACTTTTTTTAATTTTTTAATTTTTTTATTTAATTGATGTTTTTGGAGATTTTCAAACATTAATAAATTTATGTAATTTCATCAACTTTCTGTAGTCATGTATCGAGAACATTCTTCAATTTTTGGCTCTGCAAATTAAAATAAAATTAATATTTGTATTTAATGAAAAATCTATTATAATCTTGGGTGAAATACTGCCGATGAGCTTTAATGTGCAGACTTAACATTGTAATTTATTGAACTACGTGTATTGAACTTGGCATTAAGATAATACTAATGTTCCCAAAATGTATTTTAAGCATGCAGTGTATTTCATTGGCTACTCTCACAATGAAGGTACCTAGAGGTTCAGAAACTTAAAGTGAGGACAAGAGGTGGGGGAATATTTCAGTACTAGTTGTGTCGTCTAAGAGACGTCGCTTTTGAAATCTAGGATTAAAATGTTTTAAAAATTCACTAAATGCAAAGAAAAATGACGTAAAAATATTATCAAAAGCAGTTTGTGTTTACAACTCAAGCTGTTAGATCGTACGTTACGCATGTAATCGAGGCTGCTTCTATTTGTTCAAACGAACTCAGCATTGAAACTTTTGGCTTGCACTGTTCTTTACCAAGAAATATTTGCCTTTAGATGTCCCGAAGTCCGGTGAACTGACAGTGGCGCTGATAGGCGTCGCAGAAACATTAGATCACAGACAACAGCAGACATTTTTAAAAAAATTGTTGTGTCTACATAGACGCAACGTGTCTCCAAGCACCTTGGTGGGCGTTGGACGCTTTGCGCTTGGAGTAATTAATCTTCCATTTAATTGCGCGGGAGTAATCCTCCATGAAGATCGTCATGTCTGGTCACGTTGTCAGTTGGTTATCAGGAGGACCGCCAGGTAGCATCTCCGCGTCCGCGCCTAATTGCAATTTTTGAGCGAAAAAATCGAATAGGCTACTAAAAAATTATGTCTGGAACATTTGTTCCATATCGTAAATATTATTAGAAGCAAGTACCATGTACATGATATTGAAATCAATGGAATTAGCGAAAAAGTTATTAAAATGGTCGGGAAAAGGTAATATATGGTTTATTAGTCGCAAACGACGAAAAAAGCAAACAAAAAGGCTCATTTCCTTATTTCATTAACTTAATTAATTTCTATACTAAACGGCATTTTTCTAAAGTGAAAAAAATACTTTTTATTAAAATCCGCCCTTTAGGGATGTGTAATAAAAGATACACATAAAGAAAAAGCTGCAATTCGTTCAAAAGACAGAACGATCGTGTTATTGTTGTCGTTAACACTTTATTTTATTGCTGGTTTTGGTTCACGCTTACAGTCGCTCACGAAACTTTCTGGTGGTTTGAACCTCTTTTGAACTTTATGTTTGTTTGTTCTCTTTTCACGCTACTCATCAACGTCCTTTGACGTTACGAAATTTGACTTCTATGTGACACTTGATAGCCGAGTGTATTTTTTCACTCTTTCGTCGCCTTCTTTTACACGAAGGAAGAAGCGCCTGTTGTTTGAAGATTCAGTTCTTTTTGGTTGATCCGTTTTCGTTCCTCGAGGCCACGTGGTTTTGTTGCGAAGAATCCTATCTGTGTGAGAACTCGAAATCTCTTCTTGTCTCCCTTGGGTTGCGTTGGTTCTGAATGGTGTCTTTTGGTATGGCCTTTCTGTGATTACTGCCAGAGTCTTTGAAGCTGCTACTTTTGTTTTGAGCTTGGTGACTACTAAGTCAAAGGAATGGAGCTCAAAGTGAGATTTTCAATTCAACAGCCTATTTAGCGTCTCCTTCGTACCGAATGTCTTATTAGCGTGTTATCTTTTGAATCTATATTTAATAGTAGGAATATTAGATTGGTAGTGCGAAAACGATTCAGTTTCAGAAACTAGATATCAAATTATTTTTTTAACTTTAGTAAAGAAGTAACGTATTGAATGAATTAACATGTCCGCGTGTAGTATATATCACATATACACACACGTGTGTACGTGTGTGTGTGTGTGCGTTGGGGCGCGCGTGCGTGTATCTGTAGATGTATGTGTGTGAGAGCGCATGTGTGTATGTACATGACTATGGGTATAGTCGTTTGTGTGTCTGTAGGTATAGGTGCGATTTTTTGTGGGTGGATGGTCATTTTCAAACGACACTGGTCTGTCCGCACTACCCAGTATCGGTCATTTTTACTCGCGAAAAGAAACCTGAATATTCCTCCGTCCTCCCGGCGCAAACGTACTCAAACATTACATCACGGGGAGTGCATGAGTGTGTCTCAATCTCACGGCATATTTCTTCTACAATCTTGGTATTAACCGCGCAACTTTTCTTGAACGATGACCTTGCTCCCCTGACAATAAATAATTGATGTCAAAAAACCTTGCAGCGAGCATTGATGACAACATTCCAAACACATCTTCACTGGCGCAAAAAAGAAACTATTTTTTGTTGACGATGAGAACTCTTTTTTTCACGCGAGCACTTCACTTGAAAGTAGTTGTTTTAATTTGCATTACACTTAGAGGACTAATGTTTTCATTTCAGTTGACGCGCCTGGAATCGCTAATCAATCAATCAATCAATCAATAAATTATCATTTAGTGTGCATGTGTGTTAATGAGGTGTTGGATTGAGGCTGGCGGTTAGAACAAACTAGAATTCGAATATTGGTACGGTGTATAAAAACTGCTCATAGCATTGCTGTCTATCTTTTTCAACCACAACGTCACAAGTGCACACGGTATGTGCCAGCGCGTTTGTGAGTTGGTGTGTCCGTGTAATTGTGTGTGTCTGCGCGGGGGTGTATGTTATTTTGTGCGTGTGTATGA
The DNA here is from genome assembly GCA_017312745.1 of Gryllus bimaculatus. NCBI lineage: Eukaryota > Metazoa > Arthropoda > Insecta > Orthoptera > Gryllidae > Gryllus > Gryllus bimaculatus. Next base: position 2,557,402 of record BOPP01000151.1, read on the forward strand.
AACGGTTGCGGTTGTCGGTTGTAGGATTTTCAGCCTCCGACTTGAACTGAGCACCGCGTCAATTCGAACTGGCAGTTGTTTCCCGGCCGTGCTTGGTCTACGAGTTTTAATTTGTACTACATTTACGGGACTAATGACCATTTCAGTTAACGCGCCTGCTAATCAATCAATCATCATTAGTGTGTGTGTGTGTGTGTTAATGAGGTGTTGGATTGAGGCTGGCGGTTAGAACAAACTAGAATTCGAATATTGGTACGGTGTAGAAAAACTGCCCGTAGCATTGTGGTCCGTATCGTTTTTAACTATCTACTTGCCACTTGCCACTGATACATACTTGGTATGTGCCAGCACGTTTGTGAGTTGGTGTGTGTGTGGGTGTGTGCGTGTATGTTATTGTGTGCGTGTGTATGAAACAGTTGCGGTCGTTGGTTGTAGGGTTTTCAGCCACCGACACGAACTGAGCACTGCGTCAATTTTAACTGGCAGTTGTTTCCTCGGCCTGCTTGGCCTGCGTTGCAAGTTGTGCGCTGCGGCAGTCGAGTTTTCTTTTTTTTTTCCCCACGAGAACACTTCACCACTTGAAAGAGCCGGTTTAAACTACACGGCGTAGCACGGGCGTACGTTATTAGCTGCGTTGTCATGGCGACGCCTGTTCGCTACGTCTCGCTTTGGAGAATATTCGTCTGAGGGCGCTGAAAGCGCTGGTGTTACTTAGGACGCTTTTCTGAATTTTCCGCTGATAAAAATATGCCTGCGGATCTTGCGGTGGTTAATGTCTGGTAATGAAATGCTTGTGGCTTTATTAAAGAATGTCGGCTAATTGTGTATCTTGATATTTCGTCTCGGAAAACGCGCGTTTCGCCGGATTAACCGAGATGTTTTCCATTCGTGGCGTTTCTCGGAATGAAATTCCGTTGTGGTTGGTTGCTTAATTGAGGAGGTTTCCCGGAAATTTGTGTTGCCATCTGGAATTGTGGAATATTATACAAATTGCTGTCATTTTTTATGCTCGACTTTTCGATGTTTTGGAACTCAATCATATAATAGCGTTTAGAAATACTAGCAGTTTGTAAACTCTACAGTATTTAAAGAATAATAAAGAAAAATTCTCGTGAAAAATTCAGTTAAGTAAAAAAATTTATAAGAACTGGCATAAAAATTAAAAGAACAATACATACAAATAAAGGGGCTTAGTAAAAAAAGAGGATATACCATAATGACCTAGTTCTGAGACATTGAAGGTTTTACTAGAACTTTCATAACATAACTAACAAACATTTTAAACTTTTGAAAAATGTACATATACATACATCCATATCGGACTTAAGTAACAAATTGCACTAAAAGAATACAACACAAAAAATAAATATAAAAATAAGGCACAAAATGCACCTTCTCTACTCCATACTCTTCACTTCACTTCACTTCACTTCACCGCACTGCCCTTCGCTACCTTACGCTACGGAAATATATTCATTAACGATAACTATGTTACCGTTAATGAATGAATTATTAAGCTGTTGCGGGTCTTTCCTTATCTTGAAAAACTACACTGTGCATCACTGCACTCTACGTCTGAGACCTCTCGAACGCATACCTTGCGTGCTTCTGGGAAGTAAATTATATGATAGCTGGGTGGCCTCTGTATACTGTCTAAAGGAGAATTCTATACGCCTGCGGCGTGTCTGATTCGTAGTTCATCAGGCGAATATCGGAGAATTACACTAAGAAACGGGCAATGGACTGCGCACGATATTTCCTTCTTTATTGTTTTTCACTTTTCCCCCCTTCCACACTCACGTACACTCTCTTACTAGCCCTTCACAACCACTTTGTCTGCAGGCCAGTCGGAAGTAAGGACGTTCGATTGCTGTAAGAAAATCGATCCAAAAATAAAAAAGGTGGAATCGATTCTATAGTCGAATCTAAAGAAAATAATCGATTCTCTAAAGAATCGATTCACATAAGGACACAATAGGGAAGCAAATGTCGATATTGAAATCGAGCATTTAAAAAAGATCTGCCTTGCGAGATTTTTTCTTTAGATAACTGTAAAGGTGATCAAAACCAACGTGTTAGTATTTAAATTATTTTCATAAA
>BOPP01000151.1:2579554-2591518 GCA_017312745.1 Gryllus bimaculatus
AGTTTTAAATCTTATGCTATCAAATTTATGTATTTGTTTTCATGCGATAAAAACCAATGTCAGTTCGAAAAAAGAGGGTTTGTAAATCTTACGATTTCATGTGTGTTTAATCTCAATGTAATAAATAATAATTGAAGAGCTCGGTAGGACAAGGGGCTATCCCACATTGACTTAGTTTAGAGTTATTGAGGTTTTGTTACTTGTGTTGTTTGTGAGGTTATGTTAGTAGTACTTACATAAAATAAGTTATAAAGTGCTTTTACGAAATTAGTAATATAGTACTTTTTCAGTTTTAAAACAGTACACTTGCATTACGTAATTCTATTTTGTATTTAAATTACGCATTACACTAACATAATAAAAATTTGAAGTTACATGTAAAGCTACTAACTTAGTTTCATAAAAAATGTGAAATTTCCCCTTGTTCTAGTGAGTTCTTTAATTGTATACACGACTTTACATTAAAATGAATCAATGTCTAAGTGTCATTTCGAAATATTGAATAATTCTTTGTCGATTTGTCACGTGGTATTTTAATTTCAAAGGAACCTATATTGTATATTATAAGAGGCTATAAAAATACGGTACAATAATGGTTTGGAAGCATTTATAAAAAGAATTCACCAAAGTGCTCTAAAACGTTGAGAAAAGCAATTAAAATATTAGGCTGTTTTAAAAACACTTAAAATATTGATATTATATACATTTAGAAATACCATTAATCATTTCAAGTATATTTAAATTTTTCATGTCTTGCAATCTTATTGATTTTTAACGGGATAGCATATTTCCTATGGTCTTTTCTGAGGTTTCCAGAACTCTACATAACGTTTTACTTTCTCGCCATCACTTACGCAGTAGAGAGCAAGTTATGCGCGAAATAGCTGCAAAAATTTCGGTATAAAACCTCTTATTTCAAGGCCCTTGTAACGATAAAGTGGATAAATCCAGCTGATGAATTTAGAAAAAAATCCTCTGACACGTGTGTAGCCAGAATCCATGTTTCCTGAGTGGCAGCAAAATGCCAGTCTGTCTTTTCGCCTGTGAACCACGCTAGCAACTAAACCGTTTGGCCCATTTTTTTTAAATTGTTGTTCCCTAATCGATCTGGCTGATGCCGGGGCTTCTTAAATTTGAGATTGATTTTTGAATTTTGAGGGGAACTTTACATTAACACCCTGGGACATTTCCTAAATTTTCAAAAAAATTGCTCCATCTTTTTTATTACCTTTTAAATGATTTCGTAGGCTTCCGCGGACTAGAGGCAGTACAGCCCTGAAGAGGACAACGATATGTCGGTCGAAACGTCGGCACCTCAGACATCGACACGGCGTCACCTGGGCAGCCCAGATCTTGATTACATTTTGTTCTTGGATAGTGTGAAGGTCATTTTTAGAAAATAGTGAAGGTCTCCTTTCCGTTGAAAATCTAATTTTTTGAAAATTGCCAAAATTCAAACTTTCTTCGGCGACGTCCTAAAACTACACTTATGAATGTAGAGACTTTTTCCTTTAACGAAATCTGTTCGTTACAGATCTATTTTGAAATAAGTTCATGTGTAATCTTTCAAAAATTAGATTACTTTTTGCGTGAAAGTGCGAGCGAGAAAGTACGTGCTATTGTAGCACCGCTAGTTTCCTTCGCGTTTACCGTTTAGCTATGCCACGTTCGTATTTGTGTTGTGTTCTCTTCGTCCGAGCGGAGGTAGCGGTGCCGAAACGACTTCAACGCTGCCCGAATCATCGCGCTACCTTGCGCCGCAGTGACCCCTGGCGCCCGGCCGGGCGCGGCAGTCCCTCGGAACGGGATTCTTCCGTCCTCGCCGGGCGAAGGGTGAGGACGGGGGGGGCGGGAGGAAAGGAATCCGCTTGGTTCCGCTCCGCCCGCCCACTGCCGCCTATTACCTGCAGCGGTTGCATCCGCTTGCAGTCTTTTGCAGACGACGCTGTCGTCGGCTTCGTAACCTCGTTCTTTTTACCCTTGTCCTAACGCTGCGATGCTTCGCCACACTTCTACACCACTTCATATCTTCCTTTAACTTATTTTTTTTTCTTTTGCCATCCGTTTCTATTCTTCCTTCCCTCCACTATACACCATCCCTTTCCTCAGACATTGTTCATCTTCCTTCTCACGCCACCCTCCGCTACCTTCAGAACTTCAGTATGGCTCTCCCAGCTACCGACACTCTCCGACACCTTCCGACAATATCCCTCACCTCTTGACAGTCTCCGACACTTTCTCACACTCTCCAAATGCCTTTCGCCACCCTCTGACACCCACTGACATCTTCAGACATGCCTAACACATCCAACTCCAACACAGATTGACATATTGTAACACCCACACCATCTCTCTTCTTCACCTTCTGAGACCCTTCTCCTCGTCCTTTTACTCTCTTCCATCCTCTATTCTGCCAACCTCTTTCACCACCTTCCACCCTCCGTCACGTTCCACTACCATATTTCACTCTCCAACAGCTTCCAGGTTCTGCAACCCTCCCCAACCTTCTGGAATATATTTTATTACAATACCCAGACAGCCCCACCGAAGTTCATCCCCACCTCCATGCTTACAAGCTACACTACTCTGTAACATCATCATCTCCTTCACCCTCCCTCACGCTCTTTAACTATCTTTCATCGTCCGTCACTATCCGATGCTCCTTCGTACTCTCCTCAATCTTAGTTACCGATAATGGACGAGTTTAACTAAGAGCTAGCAATGATGCTACCTTCGCAGAATTTCTTCCGCGCTGTACTAGGTTTCGAGTTCCAATGAAGGCGGAGTTTGGACACTGGTTAGATAATTAGGTCGAATTCAATTGCCTGGAAGGCAATTCTAATGGCACGATACTCTGATCAGTAGTTTTCCATGGCTTCTCCGATCAGTACAGGCGAATTCCTGATTTCTACTCTAACAAACGGACCGCCATCTTTCCTTCCTCTTCCTTATGCTAATCTCTCACCGGAAACTCACAATTCTTTGTAGGTTGGTGCCCTACTGAGAATGATACCAAGAAAGGGAAAAACTCACAAGCCGACTTGTAGGTTGGCGCCAGATTTCTTCTTTCAACAGGAAATAACAACGCCACAACCGCGATAAAACATTCGGTGCATAAAAGGGCTACGGATCACAGCAGTTGACGTGCCCGAAAACATTAATCAACCAATCAATCAATCAATCAAACAATCAACCAATCATACAATCAACCAATCAATCAATTAATCCGCTTGCGGTCTTGCAGATTCCGTTGCATTTTCCTTCCCCTTTCTTGTCGCCACATTCATCCCGATCTCTCGGACTCCCATCGCGACCCTTCTACGCTTTCCCGATTTGTCTCGCAATCTCTTCCTCTCGACTTCCCTTCCACCCTCACCCCCCTACTCCCACCGCCGTGGCCACCCAAACCTTCCTCTGGCCAAAGCTTGTTCCGTTGCCCTTGCCCACCCCACCCCTCGCCCGCCCTTCTCTGTGGCAGCAGTCACTCGTCCGCGTAATGCTTGATTAAATTTAACCGAAATTTCGCCGTCTTTTCTCTGCGAGACCGCGCCTGGCACGTCGCCGGGATTTGGGCCGCTTGGCCCCTTTCTTTCATCTCTCACTCTCTTCTTTCTTTCTCTTTTCTCTCTCTTCTCTTTGTGCTCTTGTCTCTTGCTCCTCTCTTGCTCTCTCTTGTCTCTTCTCTTGCTCTGTCTCTTGCCCTCTCTTGCCTCTTCTCTTGCTCTCTCTGTCTGTCTCTTTGGCTCGTTCTTCTGCGTGGAACTACCTCAACTGCAGTTTAACGTACGATACATTCTCTTGCACTTCTTTTCTGCTGTGCACTCTCTGTCTCTCTGATGCAACTGTCCCTCTCATTGCCTCACTATCGCATCGCGCGTCACACCTTCTGCCTTTCCATATAGAAAGTAGAGCAGAAGAGGGACGTCCCGGTTGTTCTTCTACCCATGCAAAAAATGGCAGATTCACAACTTGCTATCCATTCAGTTCTCGACACCAACACTACCTTTTTGTCAGGAATACTCTTATTCTATTGTGTCTCTGTGCTCCATTAAAAAACCAAAAATCTGAAATGTGCAGGGCAAGGCTACCAGCACACCAATCTATTTCGCTGCACAGAAACCCCCAAACATTGAGCCTGACGATTAGCCAAGAAGACAATGAGTTCCCATCTGGAATAACCCCTGCAGCGAGAAAAAGAACCACAAACAAAACCATCCGAAGTACTACCCACCCGCTTATAGAGCAACTAGCGTTCTGTGCTTCATTAACTTCCGTACTTATCTCACTTCCCATTTTATTAAATAATCACAATATTTTTCTTTACGTCGGCAAACCTCCCTTATGGTTTCTTCTTAGCATTCCCTGGTATAAGCCATTCGCTTGAGGTATTAAACAGAAATAAATAGAAAGTTGGTACAGAATGTAATTGTATTACCTTTCGTTACATTGGAGGAAAGAGTATAGCGTATATTTCAACCGGATTGTTGACCCGGCCCTCGTGTAGACAATACATTCGTATGTATACTAAGTACACTACTGGTTAGCGCGAGCACAGAGCGGTACGTGAATTCCTAGTTTCATGTTTCACATATATACAGCTTTCTAAAAGTATTCACCATTCGCCTGAAATCGGTGAACGTCTGATGGAATGCTGTGTGGAAAGATATAAATTCACGACAATTGAGACGTACATAAGTTTCGCCGAGCCCGAATCTGTGCACGAGTGACTATAAATTGCTTACAATTTTCACTGTGAGCGACCACGTAATTATTTTCCGAAAACAGATACGGAGAGCCGAGCGACAACCACTCCCCTAGCCACCTATCTTCGTTCCCTCACCCGGGATGCCCAGAGCAACACTCGCTCGTGCAAGTTTCTCTTCACCGGTTTATAGCGAAACCCCACGAAGAACATGGCGCGGGGATAACATTTCCGTTGCGTGGAGTGCGTGTGGGTAACCTTCATATGCTCACCACTCTCATTTAAATACTATTGATTATAACTTGCCGTTTAGATGAGTGTATATTGTGTGACTTGTGTCTTATAAGAGTTTTACTGTGAGCAAAGTAGATATTATGAAGAGTTTACACAGAGACTAGTTAATCCTTATAGCGCACATTTAGTAGAAAAGGTTACTCTCGCGAGAGACGACTTTCAACAGATAGCCTCTCACTAGTGCGGTCCCATACGTATTAATTCCTTTATTTTTAATAATTATATTCTTAATTCTAAATGTGGTCAATAGTTTGAAGCCAATTTCTTATCTATGTTCATTTACACATTTCGTTACATGACTATGTAATTATTTCAAAGAAAGAAGCACGCACGAATCCTCACCTATCTACGTAAGTACCTCCGTGCTATTTTCACCGTTAACCGCAGAAGGCGGGGAACTCCGTTGCGTGGGGTGTTAACCTTGATATGCTCACCACTCTCAATTTAAATACTTATTAATTACTGCTATTGGTTTTTTGATTGGTCTGAAGTATAAATTATTATTAAGTTTATAAAAAGTTTACCTTATGACATTGTAAAAGTTATCACGAAGACGCGACCAAAACCTCTGAAAGTTCCCCTACCGTATTAATTCCTTTATTTTTAAAATTATATCTAATTCTAAAATGTGGTCAATGTTGAAGCAATTTCTATCTATGTTCATTACAACAGTTGTTACAATGACTATGTAATTAATTCAAAGAAAGAAGTACGCAACGAATTCCTCGACTATTTCCACCGACAGCTACCTCAGTCATATTTCACCGCTTAAACCGGAGAAATGCGTGGAACTTCGTTGCGGGGCGTGTTGACGACATCCCTGCCGCGGCTTTCGTACACGTTTTCGCGCCTCCTCCGCTAGTTCGCAGTGGCGGCGGTGGCGGGCGCGACGAGACGGACCGAAGACCACATCAATCTGGAGCGCGAGTCCATTTGGTCTTTGTGCGCCGACATCAAAGCGCGCGCCGCAACAAATGGGAGCCAAGGAGAGGGGAGAAGGAAGAGGTATGGTCTGCTCCTTTGCATGCCGTGGCCGCGGGCGCGAATCGCTGTTGAGATTAGGGCGCCGCCACCTCCCCTCCCCTCTCCCACCCGGCAGGACCGGAGAAGCGCGGGCTGGGTGGGAGGCGAAAATGCTGGCCTAGTATGCCGTGTTAACCGCGGCTGGTCGAAATTTTGCACTCGGCTGGGGTTTCCTCTCGGATTCCCTAGTATAGCTGTTCTACGATTGTGACCGGGGTTTCGAGTCTCCGACATATGGGCAGCGATTTTTGCGACAGTGTTGGCGATCATTCAGCGCACTGTCTGGAGAGAGCATTCCAGATCACGGCTGTCTGGCGATCGGCTAGATTTTCCGTGGTTTCTCCTGATTAACACTGGCGAATACCGGAAAGTAGTACCTTAAGAAATGAGCCATGAACGCCGCGAGATCTTTCCTTCCTCTTCCTTACCTTATTCTTAAAATTGTACACACACATACACACACACACACTACTTCCGTGCATTATACTTCACCATAATATCTCTCCGATATATCACCGCAATATATCTCCCGGACCTGTCCAAGGAGCTTAGAGCTTTATGCGATTCGGGGGGATACCTGGAGGGGAAAATGCTCCACATCGCCATGTAACTCGGGTTGTCGAATGTCTACCATCCCGCAAGGGGAGGAGCACCGCCACTTTCCATGATAAAACATTTACTACAACGTAACAGCACCATAGAAGTGGAACGTGCCCAGCAAACGTTAATTATTAATCTAAATTGATAGATATTTTGCTAGTTGACCAAGAGGAAAAACATGAGGGCCCTCTTTAACTCAGTAATTAATGCGTGATTGTGCTTAAAGTTGATTTGGTTATAGAGTGTGTGAGCTATTGGAGCTTTTTGAGATTATAGCAAAAATAAGTAATAATATTTTTTAATAAAGTGGGTAATCATAATAATTTAACAAAATAAATAGTTTTTAATAAGTAATAATAAAATTTTAAAGAAAAAATTACAACATTTATAATTATTATACATGCTTTCGTTGGTGGAAAGTTAGTTATTAAATGCAATATTTTTTTAGTTCTTATAGGTATCTACTATATTTTTTAAAAAAATTTATATATTTAGCGTGCTTTCCACTTCCAAAATTTCTGGAAAGATGAAGGTTTAGTACTAACTTTGGCATGACCGCAGGGTCCTAAACAAATAAACGCTCTTTATATATTTGTTAGAATAGTTACCATTATTATACTTAGTTCTCGAAGGACTAAAAATGACACGGTTGAGCATATTTCGGTGCAAACCGAAAGTTCGGGTAAAAGAGAAATATTGGTAGTAGTTGATAAGTGAACCGTTCATATAGGCGAAACTGTCGAAGACACCGAAACTTTGTGTAATTTATCATTTTCAAAGAGAAGAGTTCACAACGCAAGATGGTAAGCAAATATGTATGATTAGCCAAGCAGATTTTTGATGACTACAACATTACAAAATGATCAATAAAGCGCTCTTAAAATGCTTAATGGACCTAAAACAAATAAAGAATGCATTGAAACTCTTCAGATTAACGTGTTAAGTAAGGATATTGTTTTACTATGTAATCCAAGCTGCTTTCTTTTGTTCAAGCGAACTGAGCATGCAAACCTTTGGTTGTTGTTCGAAAGAAAAAATCTGCCTTTATTTATCGCGAAACAGGCTGAACTGACAATGGCACCGATAGGCGTCACAGGAACCTTAGGTTGCGTAGTACTCACAACGGCTGGCATTGCAATATATGAGCAAAGAAATGGAATACGTAGTCTAATCAAGAATTCTGTGGTGAACATTTGTTGCACATCATAAATATCGTTTGAAGCAATTACAATTAAAATAACATTAAAATGGATGTAATCAGCGAAAATGCATTAAAAATTATGCAAAATGGAGAAAATTACTTATTAATCGCTATAGACGAAAAATGCAAAAAAAATGACAATTGTTCATTTTGTTTTGTCTTAACATAAAATAAATTTCTATACTAAACGTCATTGTTCTGAAGTGAAAAGAAAGGAAAGATGACATTTTATTAAAATCCGTCCCTATTACTGATAATCTAGTAGTTATTTTTAAAAATCACATTAATGTTATTTTCTTGTGTTTCTTCTAACAATTTGTTGGTATAAAAAGAATAATTACCTCAGGAAAAAAATCATAGTATTTCCCGTGAATGTCGAAGTCATGATTAATTACATGCGAGTATAAAATAAAACGTTATAATTACATATTCGAAATACGTGTAAGCTTACTTATCAGAATATACACACTTATAAGTATGTGTCTTTCTTGTGTTTACTTTAATCTTCACATTTTTCTTCGATAAGTCTTCGTGTGTTACTATGCAATTTTAGAGTTATTTTTAGAATTATCATTCACTATCACACACGTTTGTATTTTTGTGTGTATGTTTGATTTTTTCCACTGAATTGTCAGGATGCAAAATCGAGGTTATAAAAATGTAAACATACGCAAAAGTCAACAGTGAGACAGGTTTTTGTAATTCAAATATAATAGCAATTCATTCCTGAAATATTTGTTTTCTAAAGTACAGAAGCTTATTTATACGAGTTTGGTTGATGAACAGAAAATATTTATTTGAATACGAACGCTGTAGTTTTCACAATCAGATGTTCCCACTGATCAAACTTTCGAAAACAAATCTGTGTATTCTTTGTTTTTTATGTTCTTTCATTTCCAAACATCTGGACAAGAGTACCAAACATTTAAAGATCGCACGAGGATCTCCTTATACCTAAAGTGGACGTAGATAAATTTAATTACTCATGTATATACATTTTTAATTAACAATGAAAATCGCGACGTAGCGAAATCCTATTCACTCTGTGACATGATATTCAAGGGAAAGTTAGGGAAGGTAATTTCTAGACATGCGTTTTTCAAAAAGCATTCAACCCGTCGGCAAAGGATAATTACTAATTCAGAGGCAATCATTGCCATAGCAATAAACGAGTCAATCGTTTGTCAAAAACGTCTGTCATTTGTGTACAAACGTAGATTGCAGATAGACGTCTACTTTGCGTAATATTGCGTGACAATGTTGTTAGCCCTAACTGAATAATTCGTATTTTGATTGTTTTATTGACTTGTTTAGGAGTTACATGTTACAGAGATCATTTCATTGGTTTATTTTCTGCAACATGAGTTGCAATCTAGTTGTAGGTTTGTTTTAATAAGTTCCATTAATTGATCGAATTAATATATAAATGCTGTATTTAAATTATGTCAACAACTCCAACTAATAGCGTTATTACGGACTGAAGCGATACTGAAGATTTTTTGAATCGATAATATTCATCATAAATTTATGTGAGCTTCCGGTATGATTTGTCAACATATACAGATTTGTTTCGTACTTTACGTACTGCAGGTATATTTTGTACTGAGGGTTTGAGGACGTTAGAAATATTCTCTTATTGCATTTTTCGATAACTATCCACTTCCATGACCCTCTGTAATGTCAACGTATCAAATATTTTTTGTAATTCTTTGTATGACTTCAAAAGTTGGCCATAAATGGGAAAGATAGCGATATGCTCTAACCGGAAAACGTAATTCTGTTTATTTGAAGGGTATCATTTTTAATTCATAAGATTTTCTTTTTCGTTTCATCCTTACTTTTTAATGTTATTACCAAAGTTAAATAAACGAAGAGACTAAAGGCAAATACACTCACCTCTCACTCATTGGTCTCTTAAAACGCTCTCACTTACTTATTTCACATACTCACTCACTCACGCACCTGCTCGCCTCACACAAACGCAGTCACTCAGTCACTCACCTACTCAGACCCACATTTACTAATCGTTCACAATCACTCAACTACTCACCTCTAGAACACACACTCATCTCCCAGTCACTCATTTCACTCACTATTTACCTCACTCGCTCACAAAAGAGTTTCTGAAGCTTTTTCACTTCCTTTTCTGCGCGAAGTGGTTCACCCAGCCCGAGAACTCTCGACTCCGAGAACTCTCGACTCCGAGAACTCTCGACTCCGAGAACTCTCGACTCCGAGAACTCTCGACTCCGAGTCGACCTCACGGGCGCATTGGCCGGTCCGTCCTACTATCCCGTCCTACTATCCGTCCCTGATGCGCTCGCGCACGGCCGTGTCAACAGGCGAGGTGCAAACCGCAGCAGGGGCGCCAACCGTCGCCCGACAAATTTACCCGCGGGCGCCGACAAACACGTCGCCGTTCCTCGAGTCAACAATGGGCGACGTCGGCCACGCACGTGTCCCTGTCCGCAGATCGCGAGCGGCGGCGCGGATGGGCTCCGGTGGGGGTTCGGACGACGCGGGGCGGCGAGGGGGGGGAGAGGGAATTTGGGTGGGAGTGGATGGTCTCTTGAGAAGGTAGGTAGAGGCGCGTGTTGGACGGTGATGGGTTTTTTACTCCAAGCTGAATAACTGTACTTCATATGTTGATTATTATTATTATTATTATTATTATTATTATTATTATTATTATTAATATAATTATTATTATCATTACTATTACTATTATTATTGTTATTATATTACCATTATATCACCGAAATGTACGACTCAAATATGATGCGTGAGCTAAATGCAAATTCAGTGCAGTTTGCAACGAGTAGTCATGTGAATGAAAATTTATTTTATCTTATGCGTATCTCTATCTATCTATCTATCTATCTATCTAATCTATCTAATCTAATCTATCTATCTACCTGTATGCAGACACATTTTAAGTTGTTTGAATCAAATTTATTGTTATATTATTTAAGAATGAGTATGGATTTTTGGGGTAAGGGAAGATGACGGTTTTAAACGATTTATAATTTACAAGATAATTTACGCAAAATGCCTCTACTTATGGAGAGGAAATTCTCCTCCAAGGGTACATTAAACAAATTTAAGACGAAAAAATTAGCTATTTGCTGATTATTATAAAACCAGTAAGCTATCAAACAACCATCAACACATAATAGCCTGCAACACAACATGTTACCATCGTGAATTATTTGGAAAGGATACGTCCTCTTAAAGTGCAACTTTTGTTGTTCTTGAAGCCCCCATGTACTGTTTGCCATGATGTATAAAATGAGTTCTTTCTGAGCGGTCAATTACAGTTTTTGGATAGTGCCTGCAATCCTAATGATGGGTCTCTAGAATCGTTCAAATGGTGATTCCACTAGGAAGTTATTTTCACTTCTAAAACAATGATAGACACGCTGCTAAATGTTCATATAGGTGCTAATAGTGCATTTTGTTCTGAATAGATTGTCTTTTTGTATTTTATTTACAAAATTATTTTTAATTTTTTAGTATAGGGCAATTGTTTTGCACTCAAAAATGAAGTCAATATATCTAGAGGACTCCAAAAACACAGCAAGTACAAACGCAGATTTAGGCCGCCCGGAAGCTTCCATAGAAGAGAGAGAAAGATGGTGGGATGTTGGTGCTGTGGGGAATGCATGTGATAGTAAGTGAAACATCAAACATTGTCGGATTGTGCAGTAAAGCAGAAATTGTGGCGTAAATTTGCTTGCTTTTCGAAGTAAACGTAAATTATGTATGGGCCCTTTTCTAGGCCGCAACATTTCAGGGGGGGAGTGTCAACATTATTCTTGTCCGTCGTTAGGGCCTGATTTCCTTAAGAGGATAGGTACAGTTTTCAGATATGAAATTTTGATTATTTTCATAGTTTTATTATTTAGCAACAAAAATATTTTACATTAAATTATTTATTTCTCTTTTAATAGGGAATTCCATTAATAAAATTTGTATCATAGCTTCTCCAAGAGACTTTCTAATTACCATTTAAATAATGAAAGTAAATATAATATTTTGGGCTTTCTTAATCGATAATTGCCAACCACAGTTGAAGTTAACCCAGAATAACGAAACAATATGAATATAAGAAGTAAATTAAATGTTTTAATAATAGTTTTTAAAG
>BOPP01000151.1:2597385-2616474 GCA_017312745.1 Gryllus bimaculatus
CAAGAGAGAGATTCACCTCTCAGCGTCATTGGTGCTGAAAACGCCTCCTTATTCACATACTCACACCACCACCTCCGGCCGCACAAATTCGCCTCACACTCAGTCACTCCTACAGAACCCCATTTACTAATCGTGACAGTCGATCACTATCACAGCTCGCACAACTCATCCAGTCACTCATTCCCAATTACTCACTGTCACAAAATTTCTGAAGCTTTCACTTTCTTTTCTTGCGCGAAGTGGTTCACCCACCGAGAACCCGACTCCGAGAATCCTGCCCGAGCTCCACTCCAGAAATCGTCTGACTTCGAGACTCCTCAGACTCATAGATCTCGACTCCAAGTAAGCCGTCGACTGTCCAAATCTCGCGACTTCCAAGAAGTTCGACTTCAGAGAAGTTCGACTCCAAGAGGTCGACTTCGAGAAGTCTCGCTGAAGTTCGATCGGAAGTTTCGACCTTGCGAGAGTCGCTCGACTTCGAGAAGTCGGACGTTCGAAAGGTCTCTGACTTCGAGAAGTCTCGATGTCGAGGAAGTCTCGGTACTTCGAGAAGGTTCGACGAACACTCGACTTTCCGAGAACTCTCGATCCCAAGAACCTCGACTCAAACAGTCTTCGATACGAGAATCCGACTGCCGAGAATCCGCTCGAGAACTCTGATGTCGAGAACTCTCGACTCCGGAGAAGCTCTCTGGCTCTCGAAACTTCGACTCCCGAGACTCTCGACTCAAGACTCTGGACTTCGAGAACTTCGGATCCTCCGCGAATCCGACTCCGAGAATCTCGACTCGAGAACTCTCTGACTTCGAAGTGACCTCACGGGCGTTGGCCGGTCGTCCCTACTATCCGTCCTACTATCGTCCTGTGCGCTCAGCGACGGCGTGTCACAGGCGAGGTGTGTGAACCGTAGCAGGGGGCAACCGTCGCCCGACACATTTACGCGCGGGGCGTCTTCGCGACAAACACGTCGCCGTTCTCGCGTCAGACAATAGGCGACGTCGGCCAGCACGTGTGTCCCTCGGTCGCAGATCGCGAGCGGCGTGCGGCGGATGGGCTTCGCGGGGGGGTTCGGACGACGCGGGGGTCGGCGACGGGGGGAGCAGGATGATTTGGTGCGAGTGGATGGTACCTCTTGAGAAGGTAGGTGAGGCGCGTTTGGAGCGGTGATGGGTTTTTTACTCTCAAGCTGGATAACTGTACTTCATATGTTTACTTATTATTATATTACTTATTACTTATTATATTATTATTATTATTAGTTATTATTAATTATATTATTATTATTATTATTTATTATGATTATATTTATTATTCTTTTAATATAGATATATTATCATACTATTACTATTATTATTGTTATTTATATACATTAATACCGAAATGTACGACTCAAAATCTTGATGCGTGAGCTAAATTCAAAATTCAGTGGAGTTTGCAACGAGTATTCATTAAGAAAATTTTATTTATCTTTTGCGTATCTCTTATCTATCTATCTATTCTATCTATCTAATCTATCTTAATCTAATCTGATCTATCTACTGTTGCAGACGACATTTTAAGTTGTTTGAATCAATTTTTGTTATATCTTATTTAGAATGAGTAGGATTTTGGGAATGGGAAGTGATCGGTTTTAAACGATTTTATATTTACAAGATAATTACGCAAAATGCGGTCTACATTTATGGAGAGTAAATTCTCGCTTCAGGGTAATTAATACAAAGTTGTAAGACGAAAAATTAGCTATTTGCTGATTATTAACATAAACTATCAAACAACTCATCAATAAAGTATAGTCTGCAGACAAACATTGAACCATCGTGAATATTTGGGAAAGGATACGTCCTCGTTAAGTGGCAACATTTGTTGTTCTTGAGCCCCATGTACTGTTTTGCATGATGTATAGAATTGAGTTCTTTTCTGGTAGCGTGTCAATTACAGTTTTGGATAGTGCTGCCAATCTAATGATGGTCTGCTAGAATCGTTCAATGGTGATTCCACAGGAAGTTATTTTCACTTCTAAAAAACATGATGCGCACGCTGCTAAATGTTCTATGTTCTAAAGGCTTTGTTCTGAAGATTGTCTTTTTGTATGTTATTTACAATTATTTTTAATTTTAGTAATGAGGCAATTGTTTTGCACCAAAAATGAAGTCCAATAGTGTAAGGACTTCCAAACACAGCAAGTAAACAAACGTTCAGATTGAGGCCGCGGGAATGCTTACATAGAAGAGAGAGATAGATGGTGGGATGTTGGTGCTCGTGGTAATGCATGGTGATATAAAGTGATACATAAACATTGTCGGATGTGCAGTATAAGCAGAAATTTTGTGGCGTAATTTGGCTTGCTTTTCTTTTGCGAAGTAAACGTAAATTAGTAGCTTTGTAGCCGCAACATTCAGGGGGGGGTGTATACATTATTCTTGCCGTCGTTAGGGCTGATTTCCTTAAGAGGATAGGTACATTTCAGGATAGAAATTTTGGATTAGTTTCATATTTTTATATTTAGCTAGCAAAATATTTTTACATAATTATTTTTACTCTTTAATAGGGAATTCCATAATCAATTTTATCATTAGCTTCTCCAGGACTTCTAAATTACATTTAATAAAATGAAAGTAAATATATATATTTGGCTTTCTTTAATCGATAATTTCAACACAGTTGAAGTTAACAGAATAACGAAACAAATATGATATAGAAGTACATTAATGTTTTATAATGTTTTTAAAGAGTACTTGCAAAAGGTTTTTATCATGGAATGCGTAGTGTGACTAAGTTTCACGGAAAAAGTGGAGATGTAAATGTTCAGATAAGATCAATGACAAAGCGGATGCTAATCTATTGGAATGGCAATAAAGAAAACCAAAATAGTTTTTGCTCGGCCAATCAGTTTAAGTACTGACCTATGTCGCTTTAAGTAATTTGTGTATTTGAAAATCAATTAAAATGAAACTCTGTAGGCTGTCTAAAATAAGTGTATGAACAGTAGAACGATTGATTAGTTATTACTGGATCGTTATTGTTTGTAAGAGAATTCAGTAACACACACTACGATTAAGTTATCGTAATCATACGAGGGAAATATAAAAGATTGAAGAGCTACGAGGAATTAACGAGGCTACATGTTCTCTGTTCTCTGAAGAAAATTATGAAACGGAATTATGAGAGGGAAAAATGTCAAAGAGAACCCGAGTCAAAATAATTTAGTCAACAGTCGTGATTTTTAAGTAAATAGAGAAATGTAATTATTAATAATTAAAATTCCATACTAATAAAATCTTGGTAATGTTACAAGTAGCGACTACAATTCCAATTGATCTCGAATATAAACGATCTTGGGCTACAACGTTATGACGCCTAAGTTACGTAATAACTATAATTTTCGATGTTTTGCCGTCACTCGGTCTATCTGCGTCGTTCCGTCAGAGTAAAGCCACTTTTTTCCACGCGTAATCACAAATAAGAAAATATGGTTCACCAGTAGCGGCGTCGTCCGAATGAAAGTTCTTTTTTTTTTATCATTTCTTGTTCGGTGCGAATTGGCCGCAGCGGACTGCCGGGTCAGCCTTCGCAAGCAGCAAGGCTGAGGCGGGACTGTTGATTATTATAGTAGAGCGCAAAGTGGCCCTCCGGCGGCAATCGGGCGACGGTAAAAAGCACGCCTCCTTGAAGTCGAATGGCTAGGCAGAGGTGGCGATCGAGCCTTCCGGTGCGCCGCTCTGACCTCTGACTGTATACTCCGTTTAAAACGTAGTGGTTTTCTTGTAGGTCCCGAGCTGGAAGGATAAGCGGATATAGTCATGAAACCGGGGATCCCAAATACTAAATTTGTTACCCCCGATACCTGCTGATCTATTTATTATTGTGATATCAGGCACGAGTCAAATTCCTGTAGTGTAGTGGTGTTTTCATCGAAGGTGATGTGATGCTTCCCCCCATTTATATGAGATCGACGAGACCCACGTTGGATACAGGGTTTTCCCTCACCAGATCCTCCCTCCAGGGGCCGCCCAGCTGAACTCTCTAAGTTCCGACTGCCTCTGGTATGTGTGGTAGTGATAATCAATATGAGTGAATGTGTTAAGGGGGTGATGGGAAAAGAAGGAAGGAAGGAATTTCGGCGTCTATGGCCCATTTGTAGAGGTACTGCTGCCACAGTCGTAGGTATTGGATCGGAGAAACCACGAAAATAATCCGATCTGGCTGCCAATTCGCTAAATTATTTCCGGTAAGCACCTGAATTCGCCTATGTCGCAATGCTTGTCACATCGGGACTCGAATCTAGATCTTCCCTGTCAGAATACAGTGCAGTGACTTCAGTTATATCTGAGCACTCTCGGTAACGAAGTTCGCGTTTGAATGAAGTGAAATCCTCCGTGCGCTCGAAGCCTTATTGTGCCACGTGTTTAAATTGAGTTTAGCCATGAAAAAGATGTAGTGAGCTTGGACTGACGAATCTGTTTGCTAGTTCTGCACAGCACCAGTTTGTTGCACAACATCAAGAAACAGCACGCGCACGTCGTTGATAAATCTGCGCCGGGACGCTGGCCACCAAAGCCTGGAGAGCGAGAAGTGGTCCGAGGAATATTTTACAAAAGTGGTTAAAGGTGACAATGTTCAGCGGTGACAACCAAAAGAGGCACAATACAACGGTAGTTGAAATAAAAAGGCAATATTAATAAAGGTTCAGAACATGATACGAGACTTCAACAAGAGGTACTTAGTGTCTAAGTTGAATCAATTCCCGGTTGCACGTGATGCGAGTGGTGCCATTGAAGTTATTGTACTGAAGCGTAGAGGATGCTAAAATATGTTACGATGACTTGGCATAAGCATGCAGCTTCACTATCTTTTGTAAGTTTTTGTCGAACTTACGAGGCATGGGAGTTATTAACATATGTTATAAGTTGAATTCCGTCAGGGGTCTGATAAGAAAAATACATTCTTGCTGACTGGATGATCACTCTCGGTCAAATTGTGCTGAGTTTTTGGCCATCTTGCTGTGGCCTCTGCAGAGCTATAACTGTCACCGACCGAATAGTCTACATGCGTCTGGAGATGGGCTTTGGAAAAATAGTTATTTACGGAGTGAAGTATTTTCCCCTAATTCTTTCCTAACGCTGTTGCTACTGTATCTATTAACTATATGGTAATAAGTTAAGATTGAGATTTATTTTCAGAAATCGTCACATAGTTCACTTCGCTATTCTAACGTCAAACAGATTTACAACGTTTTCTTGGTGTTAACGCAGATTACGCAAAAGTAAAGATACAGTGTTTACTAGAAAACAGAGTAAACTGCTACTGAGGGAAATAGAATAAACTGAGGCTTTTTTGAAATTTGAACACTGGTATTTCCAAGTTTTTGTACCAGGATGTTGAATCTGACGTTATGAGTACGTACAAAACAAGTAACAAAAAATCTTTTATCAATTCCAGCTAATGAGGAAGGCGTTGTCATTAAACAAGATTAAATTAGTACTAGTTCAATTCGTACTCTTAAGGATTTTTTACTTTGTAGCTCATTGAGTACCGTTAGGACTAAATTAATAATAAGTTTGAGATGAAATGATCACATTCCAAAGTCACAGGGGTCAATGTATTTCTAATTTTTGAAATATGGTTTTGGACGAAAGTCTGACCTGCAACTTTATGTGTAACTTTATCTCCATTTTAAACGACAATTGAATGAAACAGAAAAAAACAAATATTTTTGTGAAATTGGTTGACGTAGTTCATTGAAACGTCAGTAAGAATATCTAAAAAATTAAAAGATATCAAGAAGTTTGGAGATATCGTTTTGGTGATAATTCGTGTATGGTTTTGCGGTTCTTTGGAAGCCGATCGGACTGTCAGGTGACAACGATTGTTAGTTATAATATAATGATGTGCGTTTGTAAAATGCATATTGTGTAAGTCAGAATTTTTGCAAAATATTATTTTGAGTAGCATGTGTGTGTTGGATATGAATGAAACTAAATCGATGCTTGCATAAAGACATTTTATTGCATGAAGAAACAACCAATTAGTTTCTACGGAACGACTAAGCACTATCAGTTCCAACATTAAAATTCACTGCTGTTGATTATTCCTAAGACGAATATTCTAATAGCTGCTTTGCTCTAGTGGCTATTTTCTTCGTACTCCTTTGTTACGTTAGAATCGTTAAAAAGTTTATAACATTTTCTCTGTTATGCACGGTATCGCGGACCGCGAAATGAAACATTTCGTTTCCTCTGCGTTCCGCCATGCTACCCTGGCTGCTGGTGCAGTCTGGCTGTGCGCATATATTCCATCTTCCCCCATCTCGTCGCAGACCTCCACTTCCCCCTCTCCCAGCCCCAACTAGGCCCCAAACGCCTGCAAAAACCCAACCAGCCGCGAGGTTGTTACGCAATGTCACGATGTGGCTTGTTTTCATACTACAGACCGCCAATTATAACTGCAGGGTTGGCGCTGGGCGCACGTGACCGCGCCGTCGCGCGCCCCTGCGGCTGTAAATCGTATAGAGGCCCCGCTCTCGTGTCGTGTGCGGGAAGTAGTTGGGAGAGCGATTTTCGGTGTTTGGTTTTGAAGCGTCGCGGTTGTGATGAGACAAGAGGGTGTTCGATGAGGGACTGATTGGCATGATCTTTATTATGGTGATTTTTTCTTTGAAAATGCATATTTGGAATGTAACTGAACTCGAATGGTGTAGGATTTTCTTCGAAACTAGTACGTTTCTCTTTCATTTGGGCGCTAATAATATAAACCAGGGCCCTCTATCTAACGCCTTCTTCTGGGAGTGAGTAAAGATCACCTTTACTTTTCTCGAAAATGTACAGTCTATGCTGGTCTGTAAGTTTTTCATATTGCATGTATTCTTTTAGTCCACGATCTTTTATTGTTATAGGGTACATAAGTACGGGATTTTTATTTTCGGATATTATACTGCGCGTCTTATTGTGGCGTATGCGGGAAAGTAAAATAACAATTGTACGTATGTTTGTATGTCCAAGGCTGGGCGCCATTTGCTTAAAAGTAAATTACTAACTGTTTCCCTGAACTTTTGCATTTTTAGGTCTACTTAGGCGAGTTGTTTTAAGAGTAATAGACTTACTGTTGAGTGCAATTAATTGAATTCCACTTACTTGTTAATTTTCAATATTTCTAGGGAAGGTAGAGATCGTCACAGCAATAACAGAGCACTTGATAGTGACAGATGTATATTTAGCATGTACTTGTCTGTGACTAACATGAATGTAAATACTGTGTTACTCTTTACTACAGTATGATAAATGGCATATATAACAGGAAAAGATAATAGAAACAAATCTTTGATTAGTTATTTATAAACAGGAATGTTTATGAATTTTACAATGACGCATTAAAAACATTTTTAATTGTTCATCACTTCAGACGAAAATTCATTATGCGATGATTCTGTTTCCGAACTTCAAAATAACGTTATATTAACAATCTTCGACTTTCAAAACTGCGAGGGAAGATGAGCTAGAGATTATATCTTATTCTAAAATAAAGTAGTATTTAAATAGTGTATTATTATTAAAGTAGTAAAATTTTAATAAAATAGTGTTATTGAAATTGTTTTTTGAATCAAATAAAGCATTGAGACAAATGTTTGGGTATTTGATAACATTAGGTCGTTTTCCCCTGATTTTCAAGTCATTTTGATGTAATTCAGAGAATTTATCAATCCAGAATACGAGACCTGCTATAATTGGGTTATATTCTCCTGAAAGAGAATTATACTTTATGGATTTCAGGAAAATCGAGTTTGATCCCACTCCAACTAACTTATTTTACTAGTTACGAAGAAAAAACTACAATCTTTAGAAAATCTAACTCACATAAAATATCTCATATCTACAATTTATAAATCATTTGTAAAAGAAATAGCTATGGGTTTGTTGATAATGAAAATTGCAATAGTAAACAAAGGTGACCCTTTGCATTTTTGCAAAAATTTCAGACACACTCTTTCACAATGCCTGATGATTATCGCATCAGCGAAGAAGCATTTTCAACTCGCTGGTTCCGAAACGCTGCCGCGTCACTGATGCGAGAGCCGAACTTTGCCTTTGAAGACGCCATTGAGGGAAAGCTCAGCCACTGGCCATGTCTTCAACTCGGTAAAAGGGGAAACTCACTGCGGGCCATACGCGATGTTGCGAGAATGGATCATTCTGACCCAGATGTTTGATAGCGAGTGCACTCTGGAGTCGTCGTGACAATAAAGGAATCTCCAGAAGCCACGTTCTCTTGTTGAAAGTTTACATCAATATAGGTCGGCCATCTTTGTGAATTCTTTGGCTCTATCCCTGTTCTGGAAGGGCACAAGTAACATCACCAGCTCAATCTTGGCGGGTGTTTCATCGTATGGCTTGTCCTTGCGATTAGATGTAGCTCCACTGCAATATGCGCAGTATTGGCTTGAAGTTATGTTGGTGTGTAAAGAAATATGTGAAATCGTCATTGCACATTCTAGATTTTAGAGGATCAATCTGAGAAAAAACGGCTCCCATTATTTTGGATGGCAATAATGTGTGAGTTTGCATCGACTATCTTCGAACTCGGGTCTAACATCTCAAAAAACAGCTCAAACTCAAGATCATATCAACTTAGATTTTCATTGTACTGCGCTACAGTAGTGTTTTCTAGTTAGAGAATAATTGCCAAACTGCTCTTAGAGCCACTAACTGCAAGAAGTAATATTTAATGACTCAGGGAAGATAGTGATTGTAAAACGATTCGATTGGGATGAACACTGTTTGAATATCAATTAAAGAATACTTCTCGAGCCACATTGTATTTTGTATATAAACAAGCATTGATAATTATATTATACCATATCAAGTAGAATGGCGAGTTTCAAGTTGAGAGAGGCGTTTTGTTAAAGTAAATTATATACACGAATTTGGTATTAAAATGAATGTTGATTCTAGATGATTCAAGTTTTTCTAATATATTTGCATAATTCTCATTGAAAGATATAATTATAATTTTAGTGTTATACATTTTTACTTATGATCAATTTTTTAACGAACGGATTCATTTCACTTGAAACTATTATTTATTTTAATAGGTATTATTGACGACAAAATTGCTTACTTGATCCTATGTGGCAGGCCGATAGGCATTTAGTCATTAGATATACCTAGATCCTGCGCGTTCTAATCTCGGAATTCTGGTATCCCCAAATGGTCCTCTCCATCGCATCAAAGCCGCGGGAAAGAAGACCATAAGGTACGGCTCCAGGATACAACCCTTGAAGGGAAAAACTGCCGTCAGAAGCCGATAAGCATTCTAATCTATCCGGACGTATTTTGCTATATTATTTTCTGGCGCGGCGTCCGCGTCTCCTTCCAGGCTTTCCTTATCAAGCAACCTGAAATTCAAACGCGCCACGAAGACGTCCGCAAAACGCTTGCCCTTATATTTTCGATCCCCCTTACTTCCCCCCTACTGTGCTTATTAATATGCCAGTTTTATTGTTATTTAATTATATTAACATTACTTACCATAAACTATGACTATGACTTATCTTAACTGGTTACTTACTTAACAATAAATTACGATGTAACTTACATATTGTTAGTATTGACTATTAATTTCGTTTCCAGTCTAGGCCCGCTCAAGCTAACGGTGCGTTTTCCCTATTCCCATTCAGTTTCCCTAATGTCACCTTTCCTCAAAATGTTCCTAATTCCTTCCATGAATTAGAGACGTTTATCACCTTAATGTTTTGTGCGAGCGTTACGGTTCCTGTTTAGAAAGTAGTATAATTTCCATTCCTCGATCCATTTTTTCCTCCTGTTCTGGTTCACGCAAATATAGAATATATACTAATACTGGTATCAAGAAACTAAAATTTTAGAAAACAATCATCATAAAAAATCTTGTATTTACCTATTTATAAATACATTAATTAAAAAGAAAACTGTAGCTTATAAAGTCAAGAAGTGATTGATGGTTTAAAAAGGGAACTTTGGAATTTTCACAAATGCAGATGGTTCTATAAACCGTCAAACCTGTCACATTTTATAGAGCTACTGGACTGTAATAGAGCAAAAAGGTAAAGAAAAAAATTGGTGTCCATATTTGAAAAACCATCAGATGTACTAGTGGATTGAAGAAAAATATCTGTCGAAAAGTTAAAGATCTGTGTTGAAGATTGTCGGGCAGATTGAACAGCGAATATGATTTAGGAGATAATTCTAAGTTCAATTTAGATGCAAGTTGTTGTGCCCAGACCGACGTTCAGGGCATTCCGGCGTTTTAAAAATTATCACATTCCTCCAAAGCTTAATTTCCTTTACAATTTCTAACATGTAGTTTTATGCATAATATATAACTATCGTGTAAGGATATCTCCGCGTAACCAGAAATAGAAATCTGTTGAACAAAGGTTTGACTCATCAATTGATGTTCAATAAATAATTTACCACTTATACATTATTAGCTCGACTTATTGTTATATGTTGTCAATTTTCATGATTTCTTTCTTTGAATAATCTTCGAATATCACCTGCGACTCACACATTCACAAAATCAATAGAAGAAAATATTGTCAAAGATAAGAATTCTTTCCTGTTTCCCTAACACATATTTCCTTCTTAAGTGAAAAAATGTAATTACGAGGAAAATTAAAAATTCCTACGAAGGATTTCAAATATTAAAAGTTTCAAATTCATTTCTTACAATATTTTATTCTTGCATATCTTATAATTATTTAATAACTCTCTGTCCAAGATCAACAGAAGTAAATACAACAGCTGTATACAACCTATAAAAAATGTTGGCATGTAAAATTAAAAATTTTGCTCTTAAACTGACTAAGTTGGGGTTGCTCTATTTGATCTCTACCTTCTCTTTTCCTAAAATTATAGTAGATATATCAACAAAGACAAAAAAAAGTAACAGTTGATCAAGAAGTAAATGAAACGAAATTAAAAAACATCAATTGAAGTGGCGACAGAGAAAAGGAGTAAAACATACAATAAATTCAGCCTGTAATCCCAGTTCAACTCCTCGGCCTGCATGTCGTACCGTTGTTTGAGGTCCCGTCTCCCGTCTCCGCTACTCCGTCCCCGTCCACGTCTCTCCGTCCTCACGCTGCCCACGCCTCCGCTCGTCCTCTGCGTGCCCTCTGGTCCGTCGCGTCCACCCGTCCTCGTCGCCCGTCCCTCCATTCCGTCTCCGTCCTCCCGTCCTCGCCTCTCCAGCTCCGCTCTCCCGTCTCCCGTCCTCGGTCCCTCGCGTCCTCTCGTCCCCGCCCGCTCTCCGCGCCTTGTCTCCCGTTCGCGGCCGTCCTGCGTCCTGCGTCCTGCGTCTGCGTCCTGCCTCTGCCGTCCTCCGTCCCCGTCTCCCGTTCCCGTCTGCCGTTTTGCGTCTTGGCCGTCTTGCCGTCTCCCGTCGCCGTTCCCGTCCCGTCCTCCCATCCTCGTCTCCCATCTCCGTTCAACGTTACCTTTCCCCCGTTCTCATCGTCCCCTCCTTCTTCGATCGCGCCCGTCCTCATCCTGCTGTTCCTCCCGTCCTCCCTGCGTCCTCGCCGCACTGCGCTGCGGGCCGCCCGCATGGCCGCGGGCGCGTCCTCGGCGCCGCCGCATTAAAGGGGATGGCGGAGGACGACGTCCTCAGCGCGCTGCGGCTCTCCCGCTAAACTAATCGTTTATTCGAGGAACTAGCCAAGCGAAGAAAAAACGAAATAATCATCCGTAAACAGTAGAACCCCGTAATTCCGAACTAATTGGGGGGGAGGGGGCCTTTTCGGGTTCGGAAATTTTCGGATTAACCGCAAAAATGTACCACATATATAAACATTAATATGATTTACAGACCCAATACAATGTAGCGTGTGATGTGAGAAAATTGCAATGTAGCATAGCGATTGCATCGTCAAGCAGATTTAGTTCCTTGTAGCAAAAGAAGGTTACCGATTTTTTAAGTTCCTCTAAGTAAAAATTACTGATACATAAACATGTAATGTACACCGTAGTTACCAGTGCAATAAAGGTTTCATTTCGATAACTTCTTTGAATAATTACTGTCCAAGGAATTTTCGATATCCGGGAACTTGGAAAAAATACGAAAGCATCAGTATTTTTAATTTCCAATGCGCGGATAATTTGCAACAAAAAAACAAAACAACTTCTGCCCATGTGAAAGGTGTCTATGCATGCGTCTATGTATGTACTTAGCGATTACTTTTTTGAATATCAATAAAAAAAAATACTTCCTCTTGCCAACACTGTAGTTACGTGGTAATAAAAATAGGCATTAATTAATTATATGATACACATGAAGTAGAATGGCGTTGTTTCAATATTAAAATATGCGTTTTTGTTAAGTAAGTATATATTACCGAAGTTTGTATTGCGAGTCCGAATTGTAGATATTATCACGTGTTTTTTCTAATATATTTGCATTAATTTCTCATTCAAATAAATTATATTTTTATGGGGTTATAAAATATTTTTTTACTTATTCCAATTTTTTTAATGAACAGGATTTGATTCCAACCCTAAACTATATACTTATTTTTAGTAGTTACAGGAAAAAACTACAATTCTAGAAAAGAACTTGCATCAAAATAGGCGCGACAGCCAGTGAATGTATGTATGTACTTGGGCTCAAGCCTACCGGCAAGGTCCTTGCCTCGCGGCCATGGGTTAAGGGGGTACGTGTGGTTAGCACGTAGACATCCCCTCGCCGTATTCCGGTCTTCTCAAACTGCGAAGTGGATTTTCTCATCATCACACAGCAACATATTGCAAGGACGTTTCAAGAACAAAGCACTCTATAATTTTGCCACACCGAGAATCGAACCCGAGACCGCATAGTGGAAAGCGAGCACGCTGATCAACAAGGAGCAATGAGACCAGAAATTTGTCTATGATTTCATCAAATACCAAGAGCTTGTGAAAAATACAAAAGAATGATTCAATTTCGGTTTTGACTGAAAATTGCAAATATTTGATTATCTTTTTCTGACTATTCTCATAGTACGCGCACCGATTAAATTCTCACACACAGTATGTCGCTCCTTACGTCAGAGGTGAGGATATGCGACAGATGGATTTGGTTTTTTTATTCCAAGATTTGTGTGTGTGAATTCGCAATGTCCAGCAATAGTCTCACAATTCAATATAAATTCAAAGATATTGGTAAATATAAAGCATTACCATTATATTTTCAGAAATATGTCCAGCTCAGATTTTACGATGCGTTGTGATTGTATTGTTCCATAGTTTGTAAGCCAAACTCATTTTATTAGCCTTCAAAACTTAAAACTGAACAACTGAAAATAATGTTTTTGAGGGGTCGTATTTTCCGCAAAGTGAATATATAAAACTTTTCTAAGATTTCTACAGTCACGTGTTACATATACGTCTCGAAATTTTACGTTATATTTGTATTAGCCATTTGTCAACAATATTCATTTCCGTGGCTTGAATGTTTACTCCATAATATCATTAAATTGTTTTATTAATTTCGATTTATATGATTCAATTTTATTATCTTTGAATATTGTCATTCACATTTTTAAAAACCGCTCGTAATAATTCTACGAGCATTAAACTTTTCCGTATGCCACACATCCCAAATAATTTTTAATTATTAGTCACTTATTATTGATGTAAAATTCATTACTGATACTCCATGATCACTGATCGAAGCCCTTTAATTTATTAAAATAAATCTTCTAACATTTCTTATAATGTTTATTTTATTGTAAGCTTTTAGACGTTGACAAAACAGTCTGAGGTTTTTATAACAATTTATTTAATGTTATATTTTCCGTTTTGACGCTATTTGTGTTTATTTTCCAAAAATAATCTTGGTAAAAAGTAACTCACCTGACTTATTTTTGGTATCCGTATCGAGAGCATTGTGGTTTAGTCATATTACTACCACCAGACACGAAATTGCAAGACATTGCTTTGATAGTGCATTTTATGTGCTGGATTCTATGGATTATTATCGAGGACATTAACGCTTTCTCTCCGTCTCTCTAAAACAACGCCACTCGTCCTAGCTGAACGGAAATATAAACTACTTTCTTGTGTGCCAGTAATTTCATAAGCATTTCCTTGTGTTTCAATAAGCAGACAAATTAAGTTTTCATACCTCGCGTGTTTTCCGTGCACCGTTCTTAAAATCTCTTAACGATGACAAATTAAACACTTCCTTGCTGCCCATCTCTCCTCTTATTCTTCTTTCTCTTTTCACACCTTCTCTCTTTATCGCCTTTCTCGCTCATTTTCAGAATAAAGGAGGCAAACCTCGGCGCAGTATACAACGTTGTTGATTTCCTTGTCAGACATGCAGTTTAGTCTCTTTACCACCACCACCACCACCACCACCACCACCACCACCAGAAGTGAAATTGCGAAAGTTTTCTCTTCTCGTGAATTTTGTGTGGTGAATCCTCTAGATCTTTTAACGAGGACAAATTTAATACGTCATTCCTTTCTCCTCGTCTAACACCGTATTTCTGTTTTCTCTCTTTCTTCAAATTCAAGATGAACAGCACAACAGAATATCGGTATTGTGGTGAGATATCGTGGGCATTTCTAATGAAATGATTACATGCGTCGTCATTGCCAACAATATTATTTATTAAAAAATCAGCTTTCGATGGCTTAGCCATCATTATCAGTTTTCTGCTGTATGGAAGCCAGTCGGAAGCTTTAGTCGTTTTTTGGCTTTCATACAGCAGAAAACTGATGATGATGGCGGCTAAGCCATCGAAAGCTGATTTTTTAATAAATAATATTGTTGGCAATGACGACGCATATAATTATTTCAGCACAACAGAAATCAGAGCAAGGATATCACAACACTACTAATTTCTGATCTCTCTCGAAATTGCACACCTTCCTCGATAACACAAGCGGAAATTAACACATTCAGCCGATCCGGCGACCGAGATCGCTACGGCGGTAGTGCCGTAGCGATCTCGGACCGAAGGATCGCGAGTTCGAGTCTCGCCCCAGGCATGGTTGTATTGTGTTCACCTATCATCATCATATCGTGTCATCCTCGCAGTTACCATACCGTTACAAGCAACAGTGGTCGCTAATGACCTAGAAGTTGATGCGATCTTAAATATCAAAAAAATAATAATCACATTCATGTTTTTGCCCCTTTTGTATTGCCCTTTTGGAATCCCGCAGATACCTTAACAATGAAATAGCAAACTATTTTTCCTTCGTATATCTTCACGTTCAGCAACACATTTACTTGCGTTCTTTTTTCTGGCGAATAGTGGGTAGATTACGTTCATGATTACATGGTTTCGGACCCCTTTCACTTACACAGAGTGTACGCTGTTTGGCCGCTATCACACCTCCTTTGTTGAAAAGGAACAAGTTTTTCTTGGTCGTAAATTTTGCGTGTTGTATCTTCCACATAGATGACTTCCGTAACGAGGACAAATTCAACACCTTCTTTCCTCTTCCTCGTTGGGCTTGTCAAAACTCATCTCTCTCTTTTTTGTGCTGTCTTTCTCTTTCTTTCTCTCTTGCTTGCTCTCTTCGTCTTTATCTCTGCTCAGGATAAAAAATGATGGCACAAGGTTCGGTACACACTAGTTCCATGTTTCCGATACGTGTATCACTCGTGTTTACAATCTTCATGCATTTTCTCACTTATCCAACTTCCATGACGGAAATTCTCAAAGTTTTTCTATTGCTGGATTCTTTAACGAGGGCAAATTTAACTCTTGCTCTCCCATTCATTATCTCTCTCCATATCCTACATCACTTTCGCTTTCTCCTCTCTCATTCTCTCTTTTCTCAAATTATGGACGTACGGGATCACAGTGTGCATCTAAGAGTCTGAATTTACACTCCATCCTCTCTAATGATTGATATAAACCATTTTCAAGCTCATAAATTGTTTACGTCGGTATTTTGAATGCTGCTTCCTCTTGTTCCCTTAACAAGGATAAACTCCATATTTCCTGTCCCATTCTATATATTTTTCTTCGCCAACCTCACATAACTTTATCTATCTATCTATCTATCTATCTACCTACCTACCAATCTCCCTCTATCTTCCCCCCTCTACTAAAAATGAGAAACTATGGAGAATCTAACAATCTATGGAGAACTAACACACTTATAATCTTCAATATCTTAAAGCATTGATTACGTCTGTGCTGGAACAGTGTAAAGGATATTTATAGACTTGAGAAGACCTGAGCGTTTTTAAGCGTCTGAATAGATTTCGTGACGAGAAATTGAACACTTCCCATCCTCTTTTCTTTATTTATATTCATTCCCATCTTTTTCTTAATTTATATTCATCCACATTATTTTGATGGATTAGTGTTTGCAAGGGCATGAACTACCAATGTCATTAGTACCGTATGTCTAGTACATGTTTTTATCACGGGGTGGTAACGGCGATCTTCGTCCGTGGGTTGGCGAGCCGGCGCCGAGGTACACGACGCAAAGCAGGGTTTTCCCCAACCAGGTAACTTCGGAGGCACCGCCCCCACACGTGACAAGCTCTAAGCTCCCGACTGGTCTCCCTATGAGTGTAGTAGTGTAGTGAATGTAAGTGTGAGGGTGTGTAAGTAAGGGTTGAGGATAGGACAAGGAATAGGAAGGAAAGATCGTGCGTGGTCTGTGACCCGTTTGCCAGAGGACTGCTCCAGCATTCCCCTGGTGTTGATTGGAGAAACCTCGGAAAAGTGCCGATCTGACCAGCTAGCCGCTGGAATTCTCGTCCATGTAATGGCTGAATTCAGCATATAGTACGATTTACTTAGTCGTGCACTTGACGTAAATTAGCTGTTGATTCTTCATTCAATCGAGAGCTTATATATCGTGACGTCACAATGGAGATATTCAAGCTCCGGATTGAATGTACGTAAAATTCACGGTTAAATAAATCCTAGTATAGTGTCGAAGATCCCTGGGACACTGTCGTGGTTTAAAACCTAAGACCTCCCGGTCAAAATCATTGCAGTGACATCAGTGGATGCCCTTAGACACCTTAGCCGGTCTTCTACATTGTCTTTGCCTTTTCCACTCTTTTTTCACCGTCTCTACCCACCTCTCTCGCTCTCCGTCTCTCTCTCTTCACTCTCTCTCTCTCTTCACTCTCTCTCTTCACTCTCTCTCTCTTCACTCTCTCTCTCTTCACTCTCTCTCTCTCTCTCTCTCTCTCTATCTCTATCTCGCACACACAGATAAACACACACGCGCGCACACACACTTTGTACTCAGGATAAAGACGGAACAGCGTCATAAGTCCCGGCTTCCTTGGCGGTGGCACCGTCGTTCCTCCCACTACCGGCTAGCACCACCGTCGGCGTCGGCGTCGTCGCCGTCTCCCGTTAAGAACGCGGCAAACACAAGCATGGAGGGCGGGGGGAGGTCGCGGAGATAAGCGCAAGTTCCGCGCGCCGCCGCCAGATAGCAGCAGCGGCGCGGGCGGAAGAGATTTACGAGGTGTGCGCGCGAGCCGCCGGCGCTTTGTCAAAACAACGACGCAGCGTCGCCCGCGTCGCCTCCCGCCTGCCGCCTGCTGGAGTCGGCCACCGCCGCGGCACGAGACGTGGAAATTAGCGCGTCGTGTTGCTCGACACCGGAAGGGAGTTGGGTGGGCGTGTGTGTGGGGGAGGTAATAAAAACTAGAGTTCTGAAGGGGAATTAGATGGGGTTTGTAAGTGGGAATTGGCACTAAATTAAAGGATTTAGCGTATGTTTTGATGGATGTTAAGAAGTAGATTCGATTGTTTATATGCCTATATTTGGTACTCGCACCTTCTTTCCCCCTGACACAATCTCTTCGTTGTCTCTCTCTGTTTCTCTCTCCCTCTTACACACTCTCCCTCTTACACACTCTCCCTCTTACACACTCTCCCTCTTACACACTCTCTCTCTTACACACTCCCCCTCTGTCATCTCTCCTCCTTCCTCCCTCCTTCTTCCTCTCTCCTCCTTCCTCTCTCCTCTCTCTCTTTTCTCTCCTCTCGTTCTCCTCTCCTCTATCTCCTTTCTCTTCTCTTCATTTTTGTCACTCCTGACCCTGAGCGAATGTGGTTTTGGCAAAGTCATTAATTGCTTGTCGATGGGTGATGGGAGAATGAAATAAAAACTTCAGTTTTGTGGACAACGTTTCGTAGGTGGGTGACATTAATTTTAAATGTTAAACGTATACGTATAATGATATTAAGTAATAGTGTTCGTAGGTCTGAATGTTTATTTGAATATTTTGTTTCGCACACTTCCCACTGAAACCGTCTCTCACTTGTCTCTCTCAATGTTTCTCTCCCCGGAGTCCGAAAGAATACAGTTTTGTCTAAGTCATTCATTATTGGATTCTTGATGGGTGGTAGGGTAAACAAAATAAAATTTGAAATTTATGGGGGAACTTGACGTTTTTCTCCATGTATAGGCCTCAAAAATGAAGTGTTTTAACGTACATTTAGATTTTAAAAAAGGAATAGTATATGTGTTCCATATTTCTTTCTCTACGTGTACTTTTCCACACTCTTTGCGCCTTACAACCTCTGTCGCCTCTCCCCGCCTCTCCTAGCCACGCCTTTCCTGTCACTGACTGAGTAAATACTGCTTTCAGTAACTCACGACAGAATAACAAAAATAATGTTTCAAACGTAGAAATACAAAGTCAATTGCTTAACTGAATAATAAATTTAGAATAAACACAACTTATAAATAGAATGATAAAATTTTAGATTAAATGACAAACAGATATGCAGATGCGAGTAAACTTTAAACATAGTTTGTCTGCAAAACACTTCTCCGATTTTTGACACATAACGTCATATTTGCTGCTGATTTTATGCGCCCCGAGAGCATCTTGCTAGCGACCGATTTTAGCATCGCCTCTCCAGTTTACGACGGTGTCATCTATTCCGTTCGGCCGGCTAAGCAAGTCAAAATTGCACTCACGTGCACCGCACCTTGCAAAATTCCCCACCGCCTGGGCCCGTCCCGGCCCCGCCCGGCCCGGCCCGGCTCGGCGCCGGGATAACTCAATCCCGAGAGGATTCAATATGCACCGCAGGCCCTCTTCACCGCCCGGCGACCGGCGTGGAGCAGCCCC
>BOPP01000151.1:2626639-2639102 GCA_017312745.1 Gryllus bimaculatus
AGCGAATGGAGGAGGACCGGCAATCGAAATCAAGTATTCCGGCCTCGGGACTATATATTTCGCTCCGCGGGTTCCCGGGCGCAGAAGCCAGGAGTAAACAGGACGTCTGTGAACGTGGGTTGAGGTACGCGGGGCGAAATTGTGCGACCTTAAAGGTGGGATGGATCCTGTTGAAGATATTATTTTTTGTACATTATTAACATTATAGAAGCTGAAGCTGTTGCATAAAATCACAACGTAGTTCCATGCTGTGACGTACAGTTCTTGGCCTAGGTGCCTCAAAGCACCAATTGGCACAGCAATGCTGACTATATATTTCGCTCCGCGGGTTCCCGGGCGCAGAGGCCAGGAGTAAACAGGACGTCTGTGAACGTGGGTTGAGGTACGCGGGCCAAAATTGTGCGACCTTAAAAGTAGAATGGATCCTGTTGAATATAATATTTTTTGTACAATTATTAACATTATAGAAGCTGAAGCTGTTACGTAAAATCACAACGTAGTTGCTTGTAGTGACGTACAGTTCTTGGCCTAGGTGCCTCAGGGCACCAATTGGCACAGCAATGCTGACTATATATTTCGCTCCGCTCCGCTCGCTCCCGGGCGCAGAGGCCAGGAGTAAACAGGACGCCTGTGAACGTGGGTGGAGGTACGCGGGCCGAAATTGTGCGACCTTAAAAGTAGAATGGATCCTGTTGAAGATATTATTTTTTGTACAATTATTAACATTATAGAAGCTGAAGCTGTTGCGTAAAATCACAACGTAGTTCCATGCAGTGACGTACAGTTCTTGGCCTAGATGCCTCAGAGCATCAACTAATGTTTCTGTATTGCCTCTAATGTCACACACGTAATGCCTGCCCTGCCCTAGGTGCCTCAGAGCATTATCTAATGTCACTGCATTGCTTCTGATCGGGAGACACTGCAGTGACCTAGCGTTCGAGGGTCCGACGGTGGCTGGATTTTCCACACTAGCTACTTCGCTAGATCGAATTCAGGCGTTGTGTCGAAGCGCATTGGTGCGTAGAGCACAGACGTGTATGTCGGTGTTGGATCTCACCATTCTCGGGGGGGGGCGATGCAACATCATTGCCACCTCCCGAGATAAGAACATGTACTGCACTTACGGGACTTATTACCTTGACCGTTGATACGCCAGGTCTATTCAATCTAGTCATTTCAATCATTCGAGAAGTAAACTGGATATATGTACACGTGGTTTGAGATACACGGGGCGAAATTGTACGGCCTTAAAGGCACAGTTGTGCCGTTGAGTTTAACTTTACGTCTATACGTGTTTTACACGTTATCTTCATGAAGGCTACATGATTCTTTTTACGTGAAGACTACGTAGACAAGGTATTTTATGAAGGCTATTAATTTTTCCACATCAAAATACCCTATAAAGTTCATGAAAGGAAGTAAAAGTAGGAGCATGTTAAAATGTAATATTAAAAATTTTATTTTCAGGTCAGTAAGTTAAAATATACCACTCCTAACGAAGAAATGATGGCCACCGTAACCACCACAAGAAACTAGTAGGAACTTGTGTCAACTTACACAACAAACCACTCTGCAGCAGACCCTTTTCCTTCTAGTGTTTTCGATAAATCGAGTATAATTATAAATAAAAGTTGGCTTTGGGGACGGAGCCTGTCCCTCGTAGATTCACATCTGTCTCACACTAAATATATATTTCCGTTATCTGCAGATAAATTACCATTGTCTAAGCATTATACGTTGACTACGCGTTCTTTTCGTGTAGACGTAGACTATGGTTAGTTGCGTAGATGCTCTACACTTTTTAAAAATAGGGCGAATCCTGTTGAAGTTAGAGTTGACTCCGGCAATTTTGATCTTGTGGGGACTAATATCTTCAGTACACTATATCAGAGGTTCACTATATCCATTGATGTCAAAATTAAATACAATTTCTCGATTCCCTGAACTTCTTGAAGTCTTTCGAATTGTATGTAAAAGTAGATAAATCTTTAAAGAAGGCACAATAAGACGGAAGCAATGAGAGAGTATTCCTGAATTCCTGTGAGGATTTCACTTAAATGAAATCAAGTCAATTATGAAAATGTTTGCGAAATGAAGAAAGTGAAAAATAAGTAGCGGTAAATTATATTAACATACTTCAGCGCTTCTTATACCGGGATCCGAGGACGAGAAATTTACTGAAACTGGTTCCTCAGCCCCTTCTTTTTGTTCTTTCTTTCTTTCTCTCCGTCTTTCTCGTTCATTCCATCTTTCTGTTCTCGTGATTCGTCCATCTTTTCTTTCTCTATCGTTCTCTCTTTGCTCTCTCTCTCTCTCTCTCTCTCTCTCTCTCTCGCTCGCTCGCTTGCTCGCTCTCGCTCTCGCTCTCGCTCTCCCTCTCGCTCGCTCGTAGGATTACATGCGGGAGTTCACAAAGTAAACAGGTTGGTTGTTTACGCGGCTGGAGGCTAGATGCCACGTAATGGTGCGGACCAAAGGACACATTTAAGACAATAGTATTAAGAGGGAATCCGTAAATATTTGACCATAATCAAACATTCTTCAAAATGAAAAAAGGGATAAATATAAAAATATTTACATTATTCACTTCTAAGACGTTACGGGAAAGGAAAATTTACTAAAACTATTCTGTTTGCCTCTTCTCTCCCGGTGCATCTCTCAACTTCCTTAACTTCTTTCTATTGTTCTCAGTTTGTATTAATGACTCTTCTCGCTTTCTCTCTATCTCTTTCTCATTGGCATGTCATATAGATGGAGAGAATCTCGTTGAAACTATTTGTATTTAAAAATTTAAATGCGATGGATCTTAAATTTTCTCGAATGCTAACATTCTCGATTCTTTGGGCCATCGCAAATCTTTTAAATTATACATTTAAAAAACGAAACGAGAGCAGACTCAAAAAAAATATGCCAAATAATGGAAGTGTCGGAAATGCGGGTGCTGAGAAAAATTACAAATAAAACGCTAAGGGATAAAGAACCTAATATTAATGTAAGACAGACTTGCCAAATAGGTATAATCTCAGACTGGGTTCGAGAAAGAAGAAAGAAATGGAACGACCTTATAGACAGAATGGAAGAAGACAGACAAGTGAAAAAAAAACTAGAGATAGAAGACCGGAAGGAAAGAGAAGAGTAGGACGTCCAAGAACTAGGTGGAAAGACATTTTGTGAAACAAGACAGCATGAATATGGTGCCAATTTATAAATATGACTACATACATGTCATGTACCAGTTTTTTTTAAATTTTAATTAAGTATCCTTTGTAAAGATACAGGCTCTAACCTAAAATAAAAGGAAGAAAAAAAGAAGAACGATTAGTACGATTAGTTCCAGAGATTCAAATAAAAAAAATAGAACTGTATTCACTCTTTCTTTCTTATTTCAATAATTTATTTTACTCTTTTGTTTCACTTTTTACATAAGGATTTTTATTTTTTATACTAATATTTCCAATTTTTCTAGTCAAGGTTTAGTCTTGCAATTTTTGGAAACAATTGATTCTTTTGAATTATTACTTTTTCTAAGTTTAGACGATCTACGGAAAGTAAACCTATTCAGAGGTAAAATGGAGAGGAAATGATTGAATTGCCTCGGGGATAAGTAGGGAGCCAAAATGAAATTTCATCGAGTGATAATTGATTTTGTAAAAATTTACTTGTATATACAAAGTTAAGTAACGGTATCTGATTTTTTTTCATATTTCGACGAAAATACTTTTTTAAAAAATTATTGAGTGGGAAGACCTGGACAAAATTACTAGTTGTTTTGTATGCAAATATTTCGTCATTAACATAATAAACTCATCTACTTCTACAAGGGTTACCTTTCATATTTTGGCGATTTTTTTTCTTAATTACTCATGGAGAAGACCTGGACGAAATTACTAGTTGTTTTAGATGCAAATATTTCGTGATTAACGTAATAATCTCATCCATTTCTTCAAGATTTACCTTCTCACACACGTGTGACAGTTTAGACTTTCTGACCACTTTCCCGGTGTTTCGCTTCACTGTGAAACAAAGATTGGAAGCTCGACCGAGGGAAGGAGCCCTTCCCACTCCACCATGTCCGCTCCAAGACCTTTTTATAAAGTTGGAAATATTCCCCTCCGAATTTACGGCCTATGCCGGCGCCCCTGGCGGCAGCTCTTGGAAACTCAGCACTGCTCCATCGCCGGTTACGGTGACGCCAGCTACGAGGATCAGGAGGCTGAACTTAAATGGTAGGACCGCAAGGTGTCCTTCTTCATGTTTAAGTAGTTTTGGATTTCGACACCCTTTTTTTAATCACTTAAGAAAACTTCCTACACAACCAGCGTTCCCGACGATTGATATATCTCAGTGAGAACTATTAATTCTCTTGCAGCGTCTCTGATCGGGAAGACCTAGGTTTCGAGAGGAGGTTTTTCGTCAGTGAATGTAGTATTGATGAGTTATTTACAAAAAGTTGGCTGAATCATAATTTATTGACTTCGAAGTTCTGTCAACCAACTGCATTAACATGGCGTTGTAGAAAACTCGTAGGTTCGAAACGGTTTATAAAAGTGTTAATAGAAAACTCATCTGCAAACTATTACAAAGCAAACCTATTTAAATAAGTAGTTACTTTGATTGGTAGTTTTCCATCGTTTCTACGATCAACACCAGGCTAATATCGGAGCAATATCGTAACAAACAGACCAAAGACAGCCTGCCATCTTTCATTCCTCTTCCGTCTATCATACCTTCTTAATTAGTAGGCACACATACACTTACATACTACACTAGTATACACTACACTAGCGCACATGTCGGGAGATTAGGCCGGAACGTAGAACTTTTCCCGGCTGGAGTGATGCCCTGTCAGTGGGAGGTACCTGGCTGGGGAAAACCCCTCTGGCCGACAGGTAGGTAGGTTGGTAGGTGCCTGATCTCGCCATCCAGTAAGAGATCACCGCCAACTTTTGCGATAAAAAACAAGCACTACACTTACTGAACCATTCACCTTATCAAAACGTGACCGAAATTACTAATCAATCAATCAATTAATCACGCAATGTCATCACCAGGATCAAATTATTCCATTGTATACATTATAGGTATTCGTGGATTCACCTTCGAATAAATCGCAAATGTGAAAAAAACAAAAACATTGTACGCATAAATGCCATGATGTTCGACATACTGTTCTTAGTTTTTATTATTGCACCTCACGTCTACCGTCATCTACGCCATCTGAAATAAGGACGTGTTTCGGGAGATCATGGAGATGGTTAAACCTCCTGTTTTGTAGTCTTCATGTCTGCACATGACTCTGACGATGATTGAACCAGCGACGTTTTTCTTTCGTATCATTGGCTTGGGACTATTCTCCAGTTTACTGGTTTTTATGATTGCACTTGATTGCTTGATTAGTTATTCCTGGAACGGCAACTGCTGAAATCCTGTACTTGTAAGTCATTTTTTTTGAGGTTTTGATCGAAGAAACCTCGGAAAACTACCGATCTGAGCAGCCGGCCGTTAAAATTCTCCTCCACACAACAACTGAATTCGTCATAGCTGACAAAATAGGGACAAAAATCCTGTCTCAGTTAGAACTCGAACCCTCACAGCTCAGTGTGGAAAGCATTGTACGGATATCAATTGATGCCCTGAACCACCTAAGCCAGTATGAGTGCACTTGAACTGTTGACATTCATGCTATCGGCAATGCCGACGTTTTTAGTTTCGTTTCGACCTCTTCTTAGTCTTCCCGACGACAGCAATGCTATGACGTCCGGTTCTGAATATGCATAAAGGGGGCCGTGATATGCAGAGGGCCTCGGGTTCAGGGGAATTGGGGGCTGACAGAGGAAACGATTGGAATGTGAAGTTGTCGAAAGCAGCAGGTTCGACCTCTTGAATTAACGATTACCAAATTTCGATTATACGATGCGTAGAGTCGGCAGTCCTCGAATCACGAATTTTGTTTGGGTTTGGAAATTTGGTTTTCAACTTGAGTTCAATTGAGATTTCCTGATTGCGAGCGTAAACTCATCGAGGTGATCCGCTTTGAGTTTTTATGATGAAAGTTCTACGTAATATGTGTACAATATTCGTGTTAAATATTCAAATACTCGGAAAAGTGAATAATCAGTAATTAACTCTTGAAAAATCAGAAATCTACAGCGCAGAAGTCATAAAGTTAAATTTTCAATTGTATTAATTCTTTCGTTATAACATTTCTTGTCATTATTTTTGTATCATAATAGTAATGCAAATAAATTTTAAAATGTCGTTCTCTTCGGTTTCTTTATAGTGTTCGTAAATGAGGTGAATACTGAACGAATTGAATTAGCGAGCGATATTTTTGACGTTTAAATCTCCAAATTTACACGATTTTCATTCAACATTTTTTTACAACCATTTTATATATAGAGTAAACATGTGTTTTGGTCAGCTGGGCTTTTGAAAGTATGAAACTTTATGGGATCGTGTTCACATTGCAATATTGTATCGATCATGTTAATGAAGCCTACTTCGGTAAGCAAAAGCAAAAGAAGTTAAGCATTTACAATGCGTCTGGTCATTGTTCAATCCTACTATTAAAATTTCGAGTTATTAGAAGAGTTCAAAGTACCTTAAAAATAAGATTGTTACATTTCTACGTACGTCAATGTATTTAGAGGCATAGCGTAAAGTTGAAGAAAGCCAAATAAGGGGGTTATTATAAAAACCAAATAAGTTAAAAATTCCATATTTTGATATATTTCTCCATGTTATTCCTGCTGCTATCTGCTGGTACGTTTTCTTTCGGCAATGTATTGAAAGATGTAAGGCGAGGAACAATCATACATTAAGTGATGCAAGTCTAGTCTACAAGTTTGTGATGCTTCCTGAAAAATCTCGAATTCGGAGTAGTTTCGTTCTTCTAAGAAAACGTTTAATTAATTTTTCTCTCTTCAGAGCGCCGTCCTGAACTCATTCGTCTGTATTATCCACGAACTTTTCTTGACCGGTGGGTTAATTTTCTTCTTCCTGGTACAATAAACAGTAGAAAGTAGCTCTGTGCGAGCACTAATGATAGCATTCCGAACACATCTTCATTGGTGCGAAACACAAGCTTTTGCTGTCGAAGACGAAAACATCTGTCGTGTTTTTTTTGTCTCTAGAAACAAATCTCAAGAAATGACTAAGACAGATTCAGGTCCATTACAGATCCTTGAATTCCTGAGAAGGGAGTTTGGAGAAGTTATAATAGGATGAACGCAAAATTATCGACACTGTTGCGAAGGCATGGACGCTGGGAAAAGAGAAAAAAATTCGTCGATTGACACGCGCACGTATTTTAATTTCATTTTAAATAAATTAAAAGGTAGTGCGTAAAACATCACATTTTAAAACTCATCAAAGTTGAGAAAATAATATTTCAAATCATTTTAACGCATCGTATGAAATGGGTTAAATTACATTCAACTTAAAATACTTTCTTTAGTGTGCGGGTTTATGGTCACTCAACTTAACCATAGCTATGTCGATCCCTGTGGAACTGAATGCCGGCAAGAGTATTAACGTCCGTGTGTAGATTAAGATGCATATAATTTGGTGTGGGGTGAGCAACTAGTTTTGTTGGGAAAAGGCCCTGAGGGGAAGAATACGAAAACGGAAAAAAAGTTTAAATTTCTTAAGTTTCATGTCCTGTTTTATCCCACATCTTTCCGTTCGTTTGACGAACTTCTTTTTAATAATCAGTTACCCTTACGGAGTCTGTCTTGTTTAAATTTTTCCCAATTCGTCGTAACTATCTCGAAAGAAGAAACAATTTTGATAAACAAACATAAATTGGCCTAACAATATGTTCCCATCATGACCTGACACTGATTTATTTTGGTGTGGTTTGTACAATTTATCACTCGGAAAGGGAAGTCGTTACCCTTGTATTCTGTCTCGTAAAATATTTTCGAAATTACTCGGAGGAACTTAGTTTCTTCCTTTCTTCCTCTCGACATCTCTGAGTTTTCCTTCATTTCCTCCGTCGGTATCTCTCTCCGTAAACGATACCATCTCGTGAATACTGCCCGTCTCCACTCTGCGGGAACTTCGAGGAAATTTGAGGTCTTCTTGGGGCAATTCAACTGTCGTTCACTGCTGAGGATTCTTATCGGGGTTCTTTGGTTCGACTTCTTTTGGTTTCCCATACTTTGCTTTCTTGCTGAATCGTTGCTGCCTGACGCAATGTGTAAACATAATGGTACCACAAATAGGCAGGACTCACACGGTATTACGTTTTGGAATCATAATGAAAATTATTTGGTAGTTTTTTTGTTACCTGTTAATTCTTTTGTTCATAGCAACAC
Organism: Gryllus bimaculatus; assembly: GCA_017312745.1. Lineage (NCBI taxonomy): Eukaryota > Metazoa > Arthropoda > Insecta > Orthoptera > Gryllidae > Gryllus > Gryllus bimaculatus. The sequence continues at coordinate 2,634,958 of BOPP01000151.1, forward strand.
ATGAAACTGAAATTTCAAGTGGTAAAAACTGTTTCATTGAAGAAATCTAAATCGAAAAAGCCATTTTTTTCATTAAAACCATTCTTGTAAGCGAATAAATCAGGCTTAATTTTTTTTTAAATTATCCTCGTAATTTCGCAATAATGCAGTTCGTTATTCGCAATTTAGGTTGATTTACTCTGAATTTGTGAAGTAACGCATTGTGTGAGTCATATATGCCCGAGGTTCTGAGCGTTTTTAAGATTTTCTAAAAGACAAAATATTTTCTTTTGTTTTACCGTATTCCCCAAAAATAAGACTATTCATTTTTAACTCATCAAACATATTCCCAAATTGTTCTATAGAAATTAACAAATATCTTTCACGTACTTTGGTAACATGAGGTTCAAACAAAATGTTAGAAAGTACGTATGTTAATTTAAAAAAATCAAAAGCGGTTCGAAGAGTTTCAAAACTAACAGTAAATAAGAATAATTAGTTATAAAGTTAGTTATAATGAGTTAAAAACTCAATCTGCAACTTAAGCATATTAATAACAGCAAATTAATGCTTATCGTTATTTTTTTAATTTTATTTTCTTCCTGATCAATTTTTACAAGAATTTATTAAGGTGTTGAACATACTATATTAATACGATAATATTGAGGCAAGATATCAGCAGTTTATGTAGGGTAATTTTTTACTTTTTAAAATGATTAAAATTCCATGAGTATAGTTCAGGTAAATATTAAATGTTTCATTAATTTAATAATAATGAAACTTTTAAGATAAAATTAAAGGTTTAATAGGATGAACAATATCTTGGGAAATCTAGAATTTTATTATTATTATTATTATTATTATTATTATTATTATTATTATTGAACTGAAATTTTTTAAAGAAGGTAGATTTGGTAATTTACTGAAAAACATTGATATTTATCGTTATTTAAAACAGTTTAAAGCCTTGGTGGTTACCTCTTAGTTATATTTGACAAGTAAAATTATCGATAGAATGTTACTAACAATTCTTATAAATGTTTAATTGTATCGCGATGTTCAGGTGAGAAGGTTATGAAAATTTTGTTATTTCACTCATTTCTTATACTGTTTTAAAACAATAACTTACGAAAACAAGTTTATCCCCCTCTTCACGATATATTCTCGTTGTACATTAATTCACGCAAATGAGGATCCCTTCTTCAAAGAGCTTCTAAATAACGTAACATATAATTTAATTTTTGATTAATTTTATTCATTGGTTCGTTTAATAAGAACATCCTTTACAAAGTTAATGCTCTCCAATTATTTTTCTCCTTTGAAAAGAAGTGTTTTATGAAAGCAAACCCATGTAATCTTGTTGTTATTGTCCCGAACACCAGTTCTATCTTTATGTTTATATCTAAACAACATTGTATCATTTTTATTTATTTAACCCCGTTGAATACTGTCGCGTCACTAATTATTTTTCTCTTTTTATACGCAATCTCTTACGAAACCAAAGCAATCTCCCTGCCTGTTTTCACCCTTCTCATCGCGGAGGAAATCTGCTTTCCTTAGGGAGAGCAGAGAAGGGGTTCTCAGAATCGTCTTTCGCCCCCGAGGTCTTATCAGCCCGCCACTCTTGCCCCGGCCTGGTCCCGCCCCCGCCCCCCACCCCGCCTTCCGTAGAGCGAACCGTCGGCCCTCCCCCCACGCCCCCGGACGTTAAGCGTCTTGCACGTCGGCCATTGCAGTTAAGACTTCCCCGCTCCGCTCCCCCCTTGGGCTCTACCGGAGCGATTCGCTCCGCCTCGCCTCGCTCGACGCGGTCCCCGCGCCACCTCGCTGTGGTTGCGGGCAAGCCGCGCCCAGGTTTGCAGGGGCTCCGCTGTGGCCTACCAGTCGACCCGTCTCCCCATGGATCAGCAGCGAACGATCCGCTAACAAATTATTTGCCCACTCGACAAAACCGACCCGGACCCGGACTCGACTCGACTCGACTCGCACTCGACTCGACTCGACTCGACCGACCCGACTCGACCCGACTCGACCGACTCACCCGACCCGACCGGACCCGACCCGACCCGACTTTGATCGATTTCAGTCCGATGTCTGGAGGAGAATTCTAGAGGCTTGTTGCTTGGATAGTTTTCCCGTGGTTTTTCCAAGCGATTGCCGAAGCAGTACCGCAAACGAGCCACGGAGATCACATGGATGTCACATGGAGATCAGAAGCTTAGAGGTTCTCTCGGGTAGGGTGGTGCCCCGCTGGTTGGAGATTCTTGGTTCAGGAAAAATCGCTAGCCGATGGTAGGTTGGAGCCTGATCTCCCCATCCAGCGGGGAAATATCACCGAAAACTCTCGTGGAAAAAGCATTCACTACACTTACGGAACTAATGACCTCTCTAGTTGCGCCCGAGTTCACTAATCCAACCAACCGACCTGACCCTACGCCACCCACTTCGAACGTACCCAACCTTGACGAAACTCGACACAACCGATCCTACTCAACTCGACATCATCCAAACTCAATCTGACACGAGCCGACCCACTACGGCCTGCCTCGAACCTGACATGATGTAATCATACCTGACCCAGATGTGACCGGATTCGATGCAATCTGACCCGGTCCGAGCCACCCCTACTCATCTCTACTCGTCATGAAACATGCCGACACGTTTCACAACGTCATGATCCTCGAAGCTTTGCAGCTACCCGCTATCGAATGATCCTCAAAGTCACGCTGTTACATAAAAGGCGGCGAACGTTACGTATTTAATACGTACTTACGTCATAATTACGTACATAATTACGTACTTACGCACACGTACGTAATTTTACGTACGTAAAAGTCTTCCCGTGGGCGCCCGCGGTCTTGGATATTTCCAATATATTTTAAGCTGCCGCTGCTTTCCAATTACCCAACGCCACCGTCCGTCAACCTAATTCCCGAGGTAAAGTCAAATAAAATCTTTAAAGTTCTAAAAAAATGAAAATATATTTTTCGTGAGTTTTGGATGGCAAATTAATCGGAAAATTGTTACCTGCTCCTCTTATGGGAATATTTCGTTCCGTATTCTTGAGCTAAATATTTACTATATCCAATACTTTCCCCAAGGTTTCGCCAATCTTCTAAGCACTTGATGACATTATTAATTGAGTACTTAAACAAGTATTTTACTTCAAATATCACGACTAAATCGTTGTGCGTTCACGTCACTCGCACTCTAGCCAGCTTCTCCCCACAGAAACTCGCCTCCACAGAAATCCAATGCATTGCTCAGTTGTTCGTTTCTTTACGATACAGTCGTTCCATTTTCATTTCGTAACTCACTCCATGCCCAAGGGTGGGCGCTGTTTGACCCTTTGCGACCCAGTGACACCCTGATGACGCTTCCCAACCATTACCCGTCACTTCTTTTTTGTAACTTTCTAAGAGACTCAGTAGCACGCCATGCCATGTTACTCCATGTAATGCTTCACTCTGTCGCCTCGTCACGTTCCATTCCAAGCTTGCATTGCCGCTACGAGAATGTGTCTGGAGAGACCCAGATTCGATCAGACCAACCAACAGTTGTACACATTTTGCGTGAGACAGGTTCGCCTTATCACGTCTCACCGTGTCTCGCCCGGTTTGGCCTTGTTCCCTATTCGGCAGAAGGGTCATTTGTACTGTACGCCGACATGAAACGTCTTGTACGATGACCATTCCGTTAAGACGGCCACGCCCCCGAACGTAGAGCTGCTACTGGCTTTGCGCTGACCCCTTCCGGTCCTGCACTGTCCCCGGGCATTCACCACTTTGGCTCTTCGTGCTCACGTTCCTTCTCAAACGTGTCTCCTCGGACAGTTTCGCCGCTGCTTGTGTAGTCTCCCTATTCCTACGGGTACGCACATCATATTACTTACGTCTCTTTATCTAACTCCGGGGTTGCGTCTCATTCCGATTTACCATTTACCTGTCTGTTTTGCCCCCTTTCCCTGTTCTACATTAAGCTGCAGCAGCCAATTTTGTCCGTTCTCGCTCAGTCTAGACCCGACTATATTCGACCAGCCCCAGCAACACCCGAAGAGACCGTCCAACATCGAACCCTACCAACAGTCGACACAATCACACACGCAGCAACCACATCCGACTGGATCACGCCCGCCCCTACCACATCTGACCCGATCACGCCCGCCC
>BOPP01000151.1:2657522-2672540 GCA_017312745.1 Gryllus bimaculatus
AAATGCTGGAGTGACAAGTAGCAACATCGGGGGATGACGCGGCGGTGGATAGAGTGAAATGAGGCCAAGGGAAGGGCCGGCTGGATATTATCGGCATGGCGAGTGGTAAGCGAGGTGGTGAAAGACTAAGCGAGGGTGGGCGTGGCTCGTGGCAAACGGCGCCGACAGCTGAGCAAGAAAGACCTCTTCCTTCCTTACACAAAACAAAGAAACCCACACACACAAAAAAATGCAGCATCTCATCTCCCCCTTCAATCCGCGCGCGAAAGCGTAAGGAGCCGCGCGGCCCTTAAGGCCGCACCCACTGCGCGCAAGTCTTGCAAGCACGTGAGGACGGACAAAAAAAAGGTCCCTTGTCCCTTGAGGGCCTGGGATGGACCTGTTTGTGCGCGGGGCCTTTCGGGGCTCGCGTCGGGCGCCCAAGAGCGTAAGCGCGGTCAAGGACGTGCCTAAGGTTGGAGGACACGGCTGAGAAGAAATGATGTACTATAACGCGTGAGGGTTTTCTTGACGCGGCGCGGCGGCAGAGGAGGGGGAAAGTATGGTTTGGTCTGCTAAATCAGATTAGCGGCGGCCTCAACTTTCGCATATTGTTACCTGATTAATCATTACACGTCCATTTATTGTTAATACGATGCAGATAATTGGATAGTTTTATTTCAGGAAACCCGTCAAACGCCGAAATCTAAACTCGCTTTAAAGACGGATTATTGTTCCAGAGCAGTAGACAGCATCGTTTAGTGATATTGACAAGAAAAATATGTCTTGTATCAAACTTCTTACTAAAACACAAATATATGTTGAAACTTGAAAAACTGGAGACGTATTCTCAGTTTCGAAATGAGGAAAATTTTGCGGTTTGACGGGTTTTTTGAAAATAAACGATTCCATTTAGAGAAAGTAGATTTTAGTGAATGATAAAAAGCGAAATATTAACAAAACGCTAAACAAATTGTAATTATATGAATAGTCGACGGGCAGTATATTGCTGAGGATTTTAAAGTCTGCGAATAAATCGCATCGCAAGATACAAGAGTCACGGTAAGAAGGGTGAAATTTCTGTGCATGATTATGTAGAATGCGTTAGGTTTCCTTCGTGTTTCTCTCGTAACTAGGGATGCACGTCGACACAACCAATTAGTGTTTTGACACACTTAATTTGTGGTTTTCCTGTTTATTAGTCTTTATATTAAGATTTAACATTAACAAAATAAGAACGTGTGCAGCGTTACTCTTTTAATGTTTTTATATTCTGTTTGAAGTAACAAATAACAAGTTTTACATGATTAAAATTATGTTTCCCTTTTTCCTGATTTTAATGGGAAATATGAAAAAAGCAAATTATCCAGATGACTCCCTTAATGCTGATTTTCTCAACAAAAGGGAGAATTACATATGTACCTGATTTCTTAACATAAATTTTCGCATAACACGAGTATATTATTTTTCTATCTATTCATCCGATAATAATGGAATCTAGAAATAAAATTCTTCTGGTAATATATATATAATTCAAGTAGTGGGAAATTGCCGATGCCTTTGAAATATTTGCTTCTCACATGTATACTATTTTTCGGCATAATATTTAGCTAACATTTAAACATTTTATATTATATTTTCGTGATTGTGAATTGAATATTTGTCGCCTTGATAAACCGCTGCAAGCAATATTTAAAATAAAGATACATTTAAATTTCCTAATATTGGTTTTAGATAAAATATATTATTCCATATGACCTAAGCGTATAGTTTTGTGACATCATATCATAAAAAACTTTATAGAAAACGTCCAATAAAGATTATAAAAAATGCTTTTTCTTCGATTTAAAATTGTCATATGTCTTCTCGTCTATTTTATCGTTCGTGCAATAATAGATAAAACCATGATAAAAATTCAGCTAAAGTGTCCTCTTGAGATCTGAAAGGAATTCATATTGACATCAAGAAGAAAGTCCTGAAAGGGAGTTGCGCAGAGAAACAAGACAAATGATGAAACAGAGTCTCGTCAAAAATATACTTCACAACCCTGCTTCCCATTTCTCGCCCAATTGCGGTGAGCAAGGTTCAGGCAATTTCTTACCCCAATCTGAGAAAAGATACAGGAATAAAGAGAAAGAGAAGGTTTAACAGTGAGCTAAACAAGAAGAATAGGAATTTGTTGCAAGGATGAAAGCACTTTCATCAGCAAAGCAGAGGTAATGAGGTTAGTGAGTGAGTAGTGTATAGTGTGCAGTGTATATATGTTGTGATGTGAGTAAGTGAGTGAGGTGTTGAGTTGTGTGTAGTGGTGTGTATAGTGTAGCGTTTATCGAGTGGATGAGTGAAGAGGGCGACCTGTGGTGTGATTGATGTGACGAAATGAAATGAGCAAAGTGAATTAATTTTTGTCACGTAGTCCTTGAATTTCATATAGTTATTCAAATAGTTTTAAAAGACCTTTAAGAATCGTTACTACGTTGTTTCAACATCCAATTTTTGAACTCTACATATTCAGCGTAAAAACGTGCTTTGAATCCTTTCAACAGTTGACTAATTGGCACGCACCAAAGTTTTAATTACGAAAAACAACATGAATCTATATTAATTCATTTTTGAACAGATAGTCATATATAGTACAAAGCGTGACAGCATGGTTCCTTTTTCTATTTAACACTCGTGATTCTCAAGAGCCCGATATGTTATTTCTGATTGTGGAAGAGATTTTCTATTTATAGAATCACTAAAGTACATTCCAATGTTTTGTTGAAAAACTAACCTTATTGTTGTTTTTTTATATTCTTAACTTTAAACACAAAGTATATCAGACTCTTATATGCTTCTTCTGACCCACAGACTTACATGAATATTTCTTCTGAGACCACTTGTCTTGTATTTTAAACATTTATTTTTAAGTGCATGAGATTTATTAAGATTATACCTGTGCTACTTGTTATTGATTTTTATTCAATTCTAATACTTGATTATAGATTTGCGCGTACATTTTTTAGACAATGCATCGCTTTCGCCTTTACCACTTGGAAGCATTCAGTTTACTTTTAAAAGTGAGACAAACGCTCATCTTAATTCTAAGTAACTCTTCAGAATATTTAAATTGAGGTATTAATACACCATAAATGTTAAAGTACCTAAGAGGCATACTGTTGTGTACTGTTTTAATGAAAATACTTGCACGACTTAAACCACCGCTTACTCATAACATAATTTTATTCTTCTCTCAAGAAACTTTCCTTCGTTACTGTATCCGTCAAAATTCTCTAGTTCTTATCCTATTACCTAGCTTTTATTTACCGTCTGTTATTAAATATCGGTATAAGATAATGATGAAGAGGCCAGAAACATTTAAGTTAGATTTAGATTTTTCCCCATATCTGAAACCAAAATTAAAATTCAAAATTAACGCTTTCTTAATTCTTCTGTTTTCACTCTCTCTCTTTCTCTCTCTTTCTCTCTCTCTCTCTCTCTCTCTCTCTCTCCCTGAAAATAACGCTTGCTCCTAATTTTAGTAGTTGTACCTTCTATTCATTATTTGCTTGATAATACAATCTTTCGTGAATATTTAACTGTGAAAAAGTATTAAATCAAAATTTCGAACATGGCTCTGCGAAAACGCCCCAATTTGTAGAAACAGCAATCCTCTAGTCCCCGCTAGCCGGCCGTCATGAATTTCCATGCATTCGCCTGCTCATAAGAACGACATCCTTTCACAGCAGTTCGAGTATAAGAAATTGCAAAACTGTAGTTACATAATATAGCGGCGACGAAATCGATAAATTATAAAACAAAACTTTTCTACTGCTCAATCCAAGGCTAGATGCCTAAAAGAAATTCTTTATTTGAAATATGATAACACACCTGATTTGATTTCTTTCACCCGAAGCAGCTACCACATGCTATTAGTAAGATTGTTAACTCTGTCATACAGCATCGTCAATTATGCCCATGCCATGGGCCTGACCAGCATGGACCCGGGCAGTGTTGTAAATGGCAACATCTTACACCATTAGTCCTGTAACCTTATATTTAATAAATTTATTCACTTTAATAGACGTAAAAATAAAATTAATAGGACCTCCTTACACTAAATCACTTTCTTGACTGGCCTGGTTGTGATTTCAACTCTCTCTTCTTTCTGAAAGAGAATACGGAGAGACTGAGGAGGGCGGACAGAGAGGTAGATGGGACAGCGGCGACGCCGACCTAGAGCGGGCAGATGACCAGAGAGGAGACGGGCACGAGAAGGAGACGGCACGTATGAGGGAGACGGGCAGATAAGGCGAGACGGACAGAGAGGGGAGACGGCAGAGAGGAACGGCAGAAGGGGACGGACCAGAAGAGGGAGACGCAGAGAGGGAGACGCATGAGAGGGAGACGGGCAGGAGAGAGGAGACGGGCAGAAGGAGACGGCAGAGAGGGAGACCGGGCCAGAGAGGGAGACGGCAGAGAGGAAGACGGCAGAGAGGAGACGGGCATAGAGGAGACGGGCATCAGAGGGAACGCAGAGAGGGAGACGCAGAGAGGGAGATGGGGCGGCAGAGAGGAGAGACGGGAGAGAGTGGAGACGGGCAGAGAGGAGACGTGGGTCAGAGAGGGAGACGGCGATAGGGAGACGGCAGAGAGGACGACGGGCAGAGAGGGAGACGGGCCATGAGAGGGAACGAGGTCAAATGGAGACGGCAGAGAGGGAACGGCAGAAGGGAGACGGCAGAGAGGGAACGGCAGAGAGGAGACTGGGCAGAGAGGGAGACGGGCAGAAGAGAGGCGAACGGGCAGAGATGGGCAGACGGGCAGAGAGCGGAGACGGCAGAGCAGGAGACGGCCAGAGAGAGACGGGCAGAGAGGGAGACGGGCAGAGAGACGGCAGAGAGAGACGCAGAGGACGTGCAGAGAGGAGACGTGCAGAGTTAGAGACGGGCAGAGAGGAGACGAGGCAGAGAGGGAGACGGCCAGAGAGGGAACGGACAGACGAAGGGAGCGTCAGAAGGGAGACGGGCAGAAGGGAGACGGCAGAAGGAGACGCAGAGAGGAACGGGCAGAGAGGGAGACGGCAAGAGGAGACGGGACAGAGAGAACGGGCAGAGAAGGGAGACGGCAGAGAGGGAACGGCAGAAGGGAGACGGACAGAGAGGGATGACGGGAGAGAGGGAGACGGGAGAAGGGAGACGGGTCAAAGGGAGACCGGGCAAGAGGAGACGGCAGAGAGGAGACGGGCAGAGAGGGAGACGGACAAGAGGGAGACGGCAGAGAGGAGACGTGCCAGAGAGAGACGCGGCAGAGAGGAGACGGGCAGAGAGGGAGACGGCAGAGAGGGAACGGCCAGAGAGGAGCACGGGCAGGAGGAGACGGCAAGGCAGGGAGACGGCAGAAGAGGGAGACGGGCATTAGAGAGAGACGGCAGGAAGTGGATACGGCAGAGGAGGGAGCGGGCACGAGAGGGAGACGGGCAGAGGAGACGGCAGAAGGAACGGCAGAGGAGGAGACGGCAGAGAGGGAGACGTCAGAGAGGGAGACGGGCAGAGAGGAGACGGACAGAAGGGCTGGCAAGAGGGATACGGCAGAGAGGGAGAACGGCAGAGAGGAGACGCAGATAGGAGACGGTCAAGAGGAGACGGGCAGAAGGGAGACGGCAGAGAGGGAGACGGGCAGAAGGGAACGGCAGAGAGGAGACGCAGAGAGGGAGACGCAGAGAGGAGACGGGCAGAGAGGAAACGGCAAGAGAGACGGGCAGAGAGGGAGACGGCAAGAGATACGCAGAGAGGAGACGCAGCAGAGGGAGAACGGGCATAAGGGAGATCGGTAGCAGAGAGGAAACGGCAGGAGGGAGACCGGCAGAGAGGGAGACGGACAGAGAGGCAGACGGCGATAGGAGACGGCAGAGAGGGAGACGGGCAGAGAGGGATACGGGCAGAGAGGGAGACGGGCCCAGAGAGGAGACGGGCAAGAGGAGACGGCAGAGAGGAGACGGGCAAGAGAGACGGGCAGAGAGGGAAGACGCGGCAGAGAGGAGACGGGCAGAAGAGGAACCGACAGAAGAGGGAGACGGCAGAGAGGAGACGGGCAGAGAGGAGACGCAAGAGGGAGACGGGCAAGAGGGAGACGGGCAGAGAGGAGACGGGCAGAGACGGGAGACGGGCAGAGAGGAGACGGGCAGAGAGGGGAGACGTGATCAAGAGGGAGACGGGCAGAGAGAGACGGCATGAGAGTGATTACGGCAGAGAGGGAACGGGCAGAGAGGAACGGCAGAGAGGGAGACGCAGAAAGGAAGTGCAAGAGAGGAACGGGCAAGAGAGACGGCAGAGAGGGAGACGCGCAGAGAGGGAGACGGGCAGAGACGGAGACGGCAGAGGGGGAGCGGCAGAGAGGAGACGGCAGAGAGGGAACGGGCATGAGAGGTGAACGGGCAAGAGGGATACGGTGCAGAGAGGTAACGGGCAGAGAGGGAGACTGGGCAGAGCAGGGAGACGGGCAGAGAGTGAGACGGGCAGAGAGGAGACGGCAGATGAGGGAGACGGGCCAGAGAGAGACGGGCAGAGAGCTGATACGGCAGATAGAGACGGGCAGAGAGGGAGACGGAGAGAGAAGAGGCAGAGAGGAGCGGGCAGCAAGAGGGAGAACTGCAGAGAGGGGAGAACGGCAGAGAGGGAGACGTGACAGATGAGGAGAACGGGCAAGAGAGTACGAAGATGAGAGACGGTCAAGAGGAGACTGGCAAAGAAGGGAGACGGGCAGAGAGGGAGACGGCCAAAGGAGAGGGCAAGAGGAGACGCGCAGAGAGGCGAGACGGCTCGAGAAGGGAGGACGACAGAGCAGGAGACGGGCAAGAGGGAGACGACAGATAGGAGACGGGCAGAGAGGTGAGACGGGCAGAGAGGAGAACGGGCAGAGAGGGAGACGCGCAGAAGGGAGACGGACGAGGGAGACGGGCAGAAGGGAGACGCGGCAGAGAGAGACGGCCAAGACGGAGACGGCAGAGAAGGAACGGGCAGAGAGGGAGACGGCAGAGGAGGGAGACGGGCAGAGAGGGAGACGGGCATGGATGAGGGAGACTGGCATAAGAGGAGACGGGCAAGAGGAGGACGGGCCAGAGAGGAGACGGGCAGAGAGGGAGACGGCCAGAGAGGAGAGCGGCAAGAGGGAGACGGGGCAGGAGGGAGACGCAGAGAGGGAGACGCAGAGAGGGAGACGGGCAGGAGAGGAGACGGGCAGAGAGGAGACGGCAGAGAGGGAGACGGGCAGAGAGGGGACGGGCAGAGAGGAACGGCGCAGAGAGGAGACGGAGCAAGAGAAGGGCAGACGGGCAGTAGAGGAGACGGCAGAGGAGGGAGACGGGCAAAGGGAGACGGCAGAGAGGAGACCGCAGAGATGGAGACGGCAGAGAGGAACGGCAGAGGCGAGGAGACGGGCAGCAGAGGGAAGACGGCAAGAGGCGGGGACGGCAGAGAGGAACGGCGCAGAGAGAGAGACCGGCAGAGAGGGACGGCACACACGGGCAGAGAGGGAGACGGGCAGAAGGACGAGACGACATAGAGGGAGAACGGGGCAGAGAGCGGGACGGACAGAGAGGAGACGGCAGAGAGAGACGGGCAGAGAGGGAGAACCGGGACAGAGAGGGAGACGGGCACAGAGGAGACGCAGAGAGAAGAGACGGCAAGAGAGGGCAGACGGGCAGAGAGGGAGACGGGCAGAGAGGGAGATCGGCAGAGCGAGGGCAGACGGCAGCAGAGGAACGCGGCAGAGAGGGAACGGCAAGAAGGGAGACGGCAGAGCAGGGAGCGGGCCAGAGAGGAGACGGCAGATGAGAGCGGCAGAGAGGAGGACGACAGAGATGGAGACGGGCAGAGAGGGAGACGGGCAGAGAGAACGGGCAGAAAGGAGCGAACAGAGAGGGAGTACGGTCAGAGAGGGGACGGCAGAGAAGGACGGACAGAGAGGGAACGGTCAAGACGGGAACGCAGAGAGGGAGACGGGCAGAGAGGGAGACGGGCAGAGAGGAGACGGCAGAAGAGGGAGACGGCAGAGAGGGAGACGCAGAGAGGGAAACGGCAGAGAGGACGGGCATGAGAGGGAGACGCGCGGAGAGGAGACGCAGAGAGGGAGACGGGCAGAAGAGGGAGATCGGCAGAGATGGAGACGGGCAGAGAGGGAGACGGACAGAGAGGGAAGACGCAGAGAGGGAACGGACAGAGAGAGGAGACGGGCAGAGAGGAGAACGGCAGGAGAGGGAACGTGGCAAAGGAGACGGTCAGGAGAGGAGACGGGCAGAGAGGGAGACGGGCAGAGAGGAGACGGGCAAGAAGGAGACGCAAGAGGGGAGAACGGGCAGGGGGAGACGGCAGAAGGGAGACGGCAGAGAGGATACGGCAGAGAGGGAGAGGCAGAGAGGGAGACGGCAGAAGGGAGACGACAGAGAGGGAACGACATATGAGAGCCGCAGAGAGGGATACGTACAGAGAGGCGAGACGGCAGAGAGAGGGAGACGGGCGAGAGGGAGACGGCAGAGAGGGAAGACGCGCAGAGAGGGGAGACGGGCAGAGAGGGAGACCGCAGAGAGGAGACGGGCAGGAGAGGTGAGACGCGGCATGAGAGGGAGACCGGCAGAGAGTGAGACGGACGAGAGGGAGACGGCAAGAGGGAGACGGACAGAGAGGAACGGCAGAGAGGGAGACCGCAGAGAGGAGACGGCAGAGAGGAGACGGGCAGAGAGGAACGGCAGAAGGGGACGGCAGACAGGCGAGACGGAGAGAGGGAGACGGGCAGATGAGGAACGGCAGAGAGGAAACGGGCAGAGAGGGAGACGGGCCAGAGAGGGAGACGGGCAGAGAGGGAGACGCAGAGAGGAGACGGCAGAGAGGGGAACCGGCAGAAGAGGAGACGGGCAGATAGGAGACAGCAGAGGAACGGCAGCAGAGTGGAGACGGGCAGAGAGCAGGAGGACGGGCAAGGAGGAGAACGGCATGAGAGGGAGACGGCAGAGAGGAACGGCAAAGAGGGAGACGGCAGAGAGGGATCACGGGCAGAGAGGAGACGAGGCAGAGAGGTGGATACGGGCAAGAGGAGACGCAGAGAGGGAACGGGCAGAGAGGGAGACGGGCAGAGAGGAGACGGGCAGAGAGGAGACGGGCGCAAAGAGGGAGACGCAGAGAGGAAGACGGACAGGAGGAGACGGACAGAGAGGACGGACAGAGAGGAACGGCAAAGGGAGACGGCAAAGAGGAGACGGACAAAAGGAATAGAGGACAGAACAGAAGAGACTAGCAGCGGAGGGTGAGAGCGAAGAAGAGCGATTAAGATAAAGAAGAGAGAAGAGGAAGAGGAAATAGAGAAAGACGGAGAGGGGAGACAGAGAGAGAGATCTAAAGATAACGCTGCCGGCTCCACCAGTAGAAGTAAAACTGAAACTAATCATTCCTGGGTTCACCCAGTCCCGCTTATCCTGAAACGCATCTACCCCCTCTTGTATCGGGGTTCGAAAGCGCGGAAATGTTTGCACCGCCGTCTCGTGGGAGCGTCGCAGAGGCGCAGCACGCTTAACGGCCAGATGCCCAGCCCGTCTCGCCGTGGAATATCCGGCGGCGCCAGGGCCGTAGAAGACGTAGGGGGCTGAACATTGATAGCGGCAGCCCCGCCCTTGCTCGCACGCCTGTTGAAGACCACAACCGTGCGTAGGCCCCTAGCGGTGCGCCGCTAAGATGTAGGCGTGCGGTGGTTGTCGGCCGACGTGATGCAAAAACGACTGTGGTTAGGGTTTCGGGAAAGCTCTACGTGGGGTCTGAAGAGCTCTCATCTTGTCATTATTCGCCATTCATTTGCCCATCTTCTCGCTTTCACTTCATTCGTTTTTTATGCTTCTCGACTTTAGTACCAACCTCCTCTTGCTCACACTTTTATTCCACTTCTTGGTACTTGCCTAGCTTTTCGAGTTTTGTTTTTTTTTTCCACTTGCGTCTTTCGTGCGTACCTTACGAAGTCCGTCCGCATACAGTGTATCTCCAGAAAGCGTCGAGTCTACTGTAATCGTAAACTTCTACCATAACTAATCACACCCATCTGATTTCACTTAATCAACCGCGCTATACTCGCATATTCTATTGACAGACTTCGATATCTTAGCACACACATAAAGACCTACATAAAACCCATTGACCGCTTCAGAATGTTTGGATTGCTAATCTAGTAAGCTTCTGTACTTGCTCCACGGTTCACAGACTTTTCGTATCTTGAATGATATCGGTTATTTCTAGTACCTTCCTGAAGATTTCGTCATTATCTTTAATAACTGACACGGACACTACTAAATTCCTATTATCCATCTTCTTTTCATTGATCGAGTACTATCATTCCAAAATTCCCTTCTAGCAACCCTCCTTAATGTCGATCTCTTTACGAGTTGATTATACTGTACCATGGTTTTCATTTCTCGATTTCGTAACATTCCATTTCTCCTACTCTCATTTCCCTTGTTCCTATTTTCGAAGCTTGCGTTTTGCTCTATTCTTAATCCTTTCCAATTCTTCATCATTCTAATTATTCCCCGCCTTGTGTTCAATTCTTCTTTGTTTCCTCTTCTACCCATTTTTCTTCATAACTTTTTCTACGGTTCTTCTTTCTTTATTCTGCCCCCTTTGCTAGAAACCAGTGACCAAATCTTAATAGTCTGATATTAAAAGTTTTACTCGATCGTGTGACAAATAATTCGAGCACCATTATATCAATTTACCTGTAACCCGCTCTTTATTCTGCAAGTGAGCCATCGAAGAGTAGTCTTTTATTTACTTGTCGGTTAAGAATGGAAAGGGAAAAAGTTACCCCTAAAAACCAAAGCATCGATGCACACGTTATATCATTTTCTTAAATACATTAAATATTCAGTTAAAAATTAAAGGAAAATAAAAACTTATTCTAAAAACGTTAGTTTTATCCTGCATTTATATTGCTTATTATTAGTCAACAAAATGTATATTTAGCCGTTGAAAAGGCCCTTATTTTTATAGCGTTTAAAATGAACAGTTTTAAGAGCCTTAAATAATATCCTAAAATTTAAAGAACCTAAAAGACTTTACTTCATGGGACTCGTGTACGATCGATTAATTGAAAAACGCTGAAAAAAACTGCAAAAACCTTTCGCACAAAAATTAGCAAGTTGTGTGTAGCTAGTTGATTTTAAATGCGGGCAGGTTGCAGGTTAAATATGGACTTTGCAATATTATTTACTTCGTGGCTGGTGCAACGTTACATAAAAAAGGCGTAATTACCGCTAAAAAGGATGTCGATATTACCAATGCCAAGGCGGGGCCAAACGGCGGACCGACAGCTGAAGCAAGAAGACCTCCCTCCTTACACCCAAAAACAAAAAACCCACACACACAAAAAAAGGCAGCATCTCATCTCCCCTTCAATCCCGCGCAGTGAAAGCGTAAGGAGCCGCGCGGCCCTTAAGGGCCCACCCGACTGCGCGCAAGGTCTTCAAGCCACGTGCGGGGGAGCAAAAAAAAGGTCCCTTTGTCCTTGAGGGCTCTGCGGATGGACCTGTGTTGTGCGCGGGGCCTTTCGGGGCTCGCGTGGGCGCCCAAGAGCGTAAAGCGCGGTCAAGGACGTGCCTAAGGGTTGGAGGACAACGGCTGAGAAAATGATGTACTATACGCGTGAGGGTTTTCTTGACGCGGCGCGGCGCAGAGGATGGGGGAAAGTATGGTTTTGGTCTGCGTAAATCAGATAGCGGCGGCCAACTCCTGCAGTATTGTTACCGTGATTATCATACACGTCATTTATTGTTAATACGATGCAGAATAATTGGATAGTTTATTTCAGGAACCCGTTAATCACCGAAATCTAAAACTCGCTTTAACGACGGATTATTGTTCCAGGAGGATAGACACATCGTTTAGTGCATATTGACAAGAAAAATATTCGTTTATCAACTTCTTTATTAAAAAAATATATTTTGAAATCTGAAAAACTGGGAGACGTATTCTCAGTTTTCTAGAAATGAGGAATTTGGCGTTTGACGGGTTTTTGAAATAAACGATTCCATTAGAGAAAGTAGATTTTAATGAATGATAAAAAAGCGAAATATTACCAAACGCTAAACAAATTTGTAATTATATGATAGTCGATCGGTGCAGTATATTGCTGAAGGATTTAAGTCTGCGATAAATCGATCGCAAAATACATAGTCACGTAAGAAGTGTGAAATTGTCGTGCATTTTTCGATTTCCTTTGTGTTTGCTCTCTAACTCGGGCTGCGACGTCCACAACAATACATCGGTGTTTGACACACTTAATTTGTGGGTTTCCGTGTTCATTAATTTATTATTAAGATTTAAATTACAAAAAAATAAGAACATGTGCAGTTACTTTTTATGTTTTTATATCTGTTGAAGATAACAAATAACAATTTTACATATTAAATTAGTTTCCTTATTTCCTGATTTGAATGGGAAAATCGAAAAAGCAACTAAAAAATTACTCAGAGTACTCCCTTAATACTGATTTTCTCAACAAAAGGGATATATTACTGATTTCTTAACATATTTTCGCATAACATGAGTTATTAGTTTTTTCTATCTATTCATCGATAATAATGAAACTAGAAATAAAATCTTTTGGTTAAATTTATAATAATAGTGGTGAAATATGCCCATGCCTTTGATAATATTTGCTTCTTACTGTGATATATTTTTCGCATAATCATTTACTAAATTTGAAACATTTTTATTATATTTTCGTGATGTTGTGAATATCGAATTTGAATATTGTCGTCCCTGAGTGAAAACACCGATGAACAATATTTTGAAATAAAATACATTTAAATTTCCTAATATTGGTTTCAGATAAATATATTATTCCAATGACCATAAGCATAAGTTGTGACATTACATAAAAAACATTAAGAATATCGTCAATAAAAATAAAAGGTTTTTCATTTTCAAAATTGTATGATTCTTCTCTCTATTTTCATCGTTGTGCAATATTGAAAACCATGGATGAAATTAGCTAAAATGTGTCGTAGACTTCCCTTGAGATCTGAAAGAATGCAATGAATCAAGAAAGAAAGTCTGAAAGGGACTGCGGCAGAGAAACAAGACAAATGAATGAACGGTCAATGTAAAAATATACTTCACACCCCTTCCTCGATTTCTCGCCAATGCGTGAGCAAGGTTCAGGCAATTTCTTAACCCCAATCTGAGAAAGGACACAGGAATAAAGAGAAAAGAAGGGTTAACAGTGAGCGTCAAAGGAGAACGAATCAGGGAATTTGTTGCAAGGATGAAAAGCCACTTTCATTCAGCAAGCAGAGTCAATGAGTGATTGAGTGAGTGAGTATGTAGCGAGTGAGTATGTATTATGTGAGTGTATGTATGTATGTGTTAGTCAGTGCGTGAGTGTGTGTTAGTGAGTGAATGTGTCTGTACGTCGGTGGATGAGTGAAGGGGCGACCAAGTGTGTGTGAATGTGAGAGAATGAAATAGCAAAAGTGAATTAATTTTGTCATGTAGTCCTTGCATCATGTTACTCCTTCTTTCTTTCATCAATTTTTAAACTCCTTATATAAGTCAGCGTAAAAACGTTGCTTTATCCATTCATTCAGTTTTACTGATGCTGTCACGCACCAGTCAGACTTCCGGTATGTTTCCGACACCACCGTTGTTCAGAAACAGGTTTTGACGGAATTTGGAACTATATTTTATACAATATTAACTTCAGATTTTATCTCCGCCTTATTTTGCAAACAGTATTAGGTGCCATGGAACTCGTCGAATATGACAATTTGGATATGATTTATTTGGATTGGAGAAATTTCTCTTGTCTCTTATACCTATACATTAAACTCATTACTCATTACTACAAACTCATTACTACAAAATAAGAATACTAAAAAATTTTCAATTACGGAAACAACATGAATCTATATTAATTCATTATTTGTAACAATTGGCAATGTATATATATAAAGCAGTAAAGCATGGTTTCTTTTTTTGTTTAACACTCGTGTATTTCTCAAAAGGCTCATATGTATTTCTGATTGTTGGAAGAGATTTTTTCCTGTTCTCTGAATCATGTGAGTACATTCAATGTTTTGTTTGAAGTAACTAACCCATTGTTTTCTTTTTTATATTCTTAACTTTAAACACAAAGTGATATCAGAGCTCTATATGCTTCTTCTGCAGACTTACATGAATATTTCTTCTGACACACTTGTTTGTATTTTTTAAACATTTTTATTCTTTAGGTGGCTATGAGATTTATTAAGATTTATACCTGTGCTTGACTTTGTTTATTGATTTTATTCAATTCTAGATAGTGGTTGTAGATGTGCGGTAACTATATTTTAGAAATACATCGCTTTGCCTTTACCACTTGAAAGCATCAGTTTACTTTTAAAAATGAAGACAAACGTCTCATCTTAATTCTAAGTAACTCTTCAGAATATAAATTGAGGTATTAATACACCATAAATGTTAAAGTACCTAAGGGAGACTGTTGTGTACTGTTTTTAATGAAATACTTGGCAGATTTAAAACCACCAGCGTACTCAAACATAATTTTATTCTTCTCTCAGAAATTTCCTTCGTACTTTATCCTTCAACATTCTTTACTTTCTTATCCTTTACCTATGCTTTTATTTTCGTCTGTATAAATATTTGGAAAGTAATATAGAGGCATGAAACATCTATATTTAGATATTGATTCTTCCCGATATCTGAAACCAAAATTAAAATTTCAAATTAACGCTTTGTTAATTCTTCTGTTCTCTTTCTCCCTCTCTCTACCTCAATTTCTCTCTCTCCTTCTCTCTTTCTTTCTGAAAATAACGCTTGTTCCTTAATTTTAGTTAGTTTCTACCTTCTTTCATTATTGCTCTGATAATAAAATCTTCGTGAAATTAGACGTGAAAAAGTATTAAATCAAAATTATTTATTTTATTTAGTAGGTAATTATTTCAAACAAATTTCATTACTTGATCCTATGTGGCTAGGCCGAAGGCCTTTAAGCCATTACAATACCTACATCCTTTCGCGT
>BOPP01000151.1:2685689-2696869 GCA_017312745.1 Gryllus bimaculatus
CCATTTTCTGCCTCTCTCTCCTCTCTCTCCCTCTCTCTGCCCTCTGCTCTCAGCCTCTCTCTCCCTCTCTGCTCTCTCTCTCTCCCTCTCTCTCCCTCTCGTCTCACTCTCTCTCGCGCCTGCTCTCTCCTCTCTCTCCCTCTATCCTCCCTCTCTCTCCCTCTCTCTTCCCTCTCTCGATCCCTCTCTCTCCCCTCTCTCTCCCTCTCTCTCGCCACCTCTCTCTCCTCTCTCTCGCTCTCCCCTCTCCCTCCCTCTCTCTCACCTCTCCTCTCCCTCTCTCCTCATCCTTCTCTCCTCTCTCTCCCTCTCTTCCCTCTCTCTTCCCTCTCTCTCCCTCTCTCTCCCTCTCTCTCCAACCTCTCTCTCCTCTCTCTCCCTCTCTCTTCCGTCTCTCTCGGCCTCTCTCTTATCTCACCTTCTCCTCCTCCCTGCTCTCTCTCTCTCGTCCCTCTCTCTCCCTCTCTCTCCCTCTCTCTCCTCTCTCTCTTCTCCTTTCTCTCGTTACGTCCCTGGCAAGTGGCAAGGCGTTTTGCAACAGCGCGGGGCCGGCCGTATTGACGGCGCCTTTCCTCGTCCCGCGGCGCAGAGCACTAGATAGAGATATATAGAGTTTGAACCTCGAAGCAACTGCACTCAATCGCGGAGACGATAAGTCCCGCGGCGTTGTCGGTTGTAACATCGCGCGCAACTTGCCGTTCTGCGGTGGGAGATTACGGCGGTGCGGCATGCAATGTCGCGCGGGACGAGGGAACACACCCTACGTTGAAGGTGGGTGCTTCGTAGTTCGGGATATTCACAGTATATGACGTTGTGTGCTCAGCGTGTCTGAGAATAACAATGTTGCAAATTTGTTGGGTATGTAAAGGTGCTATCGAAGGTGATCACAAAATGTCAGATTTTTATGTAATTGCGTATTCTTTGTCTTTCAGTTTTCAAAAAATGTGCTCTCGGGGAGTCAGGGCACTCCTAAAGCCTGTTTTACACGATCATTTTTTCACAATTTTTCGCCTATACAGAAAAGATATATTTATTAGAACTGCAATTGGTATGAGGCAGTTAAGTGACAATAATTGCAAAAATTACAACAATTACATTAGTAATAATAATAATAATTATAATAATAATAACAATAATAATAATACAGACCAGACTGTATGTAATTTGCACCAGAAAAAGACGTATGTTTAATTTTGCGGTACATATTTCATCCAGTTTAGCACTTTACGGGACTTTACGCAGGGCGGCACTTTACGGGACTTTCTCTGGTTTGTTGTGCGTGTGGAGCGATATGTTCATTTTGTAGTTGCCTAAGAGCGTTCTGATGTCTTGAATTGTAATGTGAATTGGTTATGTAGTGAGAAATAAATTATATACTGTATTCTAACATTGTCGCATCCATGCCCGATCCTAATATAATCTAACTTAATTTGTTACCACAGATGCGATGTTCAAATGCTTGAACTTCAGCACTATATGCGGCGTCCGGAGGAAGTATTTTCTTCATGATTACGTTCAAAGACAGAAATGACCCTGTAAAATCTCTCATCCAGTTTCGGCACCGAAACATACTGCGTAAAAATGCACGTTCTTTTTCCATCCATTTACTGTACAGAAAAGTGATGAAAAAACGATGCAAAAATGACCGTGTAAAACAGGCTTAACACAAAAATCACATTGTTAGTTACGCATTTGTACATATTTTGTTTAATATTACTTCTTTTGATTATAATTATTTATATTTCAGAAAATTGTTTTTCTGCCAATTTTCTTAAAATTTATTTTGCAAGAAAATTAATTAATTTTCAAAAGTGGTTTTTCTAACAGATCAATTGGTCTCACACATATTTATAATTGCGGGGAGAGGTACCCCATATGACGTCGCGTTCAGATACACGCCAACTGTCTGGATGAATCTCCGCCTGCCTGCATGTCTCTGGTGGCAAGAGGGCGCTAGTGCTTAGAATATTATCTTTAGGTGTGGAAAGTATTATTTACGTCGTATTTCTTGATTCAAATCATTTACGAGAGATTTTGGTTATCGCGGACGTGAACCCCCACGATGACTCGAATTTAAAAAAGTATTAAACAAATTTAATTTAGTGAGGCAAGCAATATTTATTTTTAAAATTGGTTTAATGAATATTTTATTAATGCAATTTCAAATTGTGAACATTTATTTTGTATGTAAATGTTCTATAAATAAGAGCATATATTGATATTGCCTTTTTACATATTTATTACATAGTTTTATCATTTTCATTTCATATTTATGTATAAATTTTGCCGTTTCGTACTTCATATTTTCCTGGACTCAAGTGACAACTTTTGCCAGTGAATGTCAGGTGATAAATTTCACGTAGTGAAATTGCAAATTTGACT
The DNA here is from genome assembly GCA_017312745.1 of Gryllus bimaculatus. Taxonomy (NCBI): domain Eukaryota; kingdom Metazoa; phylum Arthropoda; class Insecta; order Orthoptera; family Gryllidae; genus Gryllus; species Gryllus bimaculatus. The sequence continues at coordinate 2,688,072 of BOPP01000151.1, forward strand.
TTTGACCCTGATTGGTAGGTATGTCATCAAACACTGGTTTTCGACAGATCACGTTTTTATGTCCATGAAATTTTGTGTTCCTGCCGCACACCAGAACATAAGAAGTTGCCAACAATCAAAGGCAATGTTACATTTTGGAACTTCGTGAAAATAAATTTATCACTACGAATTTAATGGAAAAAAGTGATCATCTCCGATCTCGTTACATGCCTTAGAAATTTGAAACATTTATTTTGTGACACCTTATATAAGTATTTCACTATTTATGTAGTCTGATCCCTGGATGAAATTTATGTAAGAAAACAGGTAAAGAAAATTTATTTATTTTTAATATGAAGTGGAGACAATTGCTTGAACACTTTTCTTCTTTTCTTCTTCTTCTTCTTCTTCTTCTTCTTCCACCTTTTTGTATTTCCCAGAAGCTCAGGGCATTCAGCGTCTGCATCATTGCAAATAACATTAATATTTTTACGAGGTGCATCCTTAAAAGCTGAGCAATAGCATGAGTAAGGGAGCACACTCACTAATTCGTGTTATTGTCCTCCTTTTACTACCTCTCCTCATCCCTTCTCCTTTATTTTTTTGCCTTCTCTTCTTTTTTGTTCTGTCAACTTACCGTTCCGCGTATTATAGCAGTGCAACATGCAATAGTGTAGGAATGAGGAGAACCATACGTAGGAAGCTAGTAGCAGGTGGCGCTCTATAGCTCAGGGTATTTAAATCCTGTATGGTTGTGGACACGCGTATTTTCAAAGGCACGTGCGGCCTGTTTTTGAGTCAAAGTTTTATTACGGGACCAGATGTAGGAAATAATTTTTGACAAATGTGTGTCTTTAAAAGCTGAGAAATATTGCGAGAGAAGGGGAATGTGTGATAATTGTTGTTCCTGATCTATTGTTCTTCTTCTTCCTCCTCCTTCCCTAACTTGCTCGTTTTTTGTATAGCTTATTCTCTTCCTTTCTTTGCTCCCAATTTGCAGTTCTGCTCTTAAGAAGTAAAGTGGTGAACATTCATTGGTTCACGAATGGCACTCAGGATTGTGACCGAGTGACCGTTGTCTCTGAGGATGTGTGATTGTGTATTGCTTATTCGGTTTAATTCTAGGTTGAAATTCAATAACGCCAACATGTAATGGAAATATTTTTAAGGGCGTAAGTCTTAAAAATTAAATAATATTAAAGACAACTAGCATTGCTGAATTTTTCTATTATCATATTCAAATAGTTTTCTCTTCATTGTCATTCATTTTTATATCTCTTCTTCCGTTTCTGTTTTTTATTTCATCTCTACAGAAACGCACGACAATAAAAATCTACGGGATTGTATATATAAACGCACGAGTATTTCGTGGTAATGTGCTATCTATTATAGGGAATAAAATTAATTACGGAAGTACATGAGAGAAATTCCTTTATTATGAGAAACGTTCTTTATAATCTTGAGTGCCTTGTGATGAGAGGAACCTGCATTAATCAAAGCAACGTCAAGTGAATGTATATTTTGAACGATATGAAAACTCATCTGTCGTAACACATTCAATCAGAGAAATTTTCTTTAAAAAATAAAACAACTAAGGGTTTGTTTAGGTAATAGTGCGTATATTTACTGAATACTACTGAGAATAAGTTCAGCTATACACAATATTTGATAGAAACGTTTCCATATGTACCTATGTAAATTACTTACGTACATTGCGGGGTTGATATACACATACAGCAATTCCTTTCTTACAGAACACCGCTGAAGACAAACATCCAAAGTTATTGGGATGCATGTCGAGGTGCATTATCGAGATTACATGTGTACATTTTCGAAACGCCAGGAATAATAGTGATTTATGCCTCAGAAATTACGGAAACCTTTAGGCCAAGGCCTTTTCGTAACCCCTCGATCATTAGAACCAGTTAACGCCCGTGATACATTCACCATTTAATTTTTCCTCTAATCTTAAATATTTAGATCTACTTATTTACTAATTAACTAGATGTTAACTAGACCCGGTTTTTCTTTTCATATCTTCCTCTCATAATTCTCTTTCACAGTTCCCTCCATAATACATGTAGCATCATTCAACTGTTTTCATATTTCCCCCATTATTATTCGCGCAACTTTTCTGGAACGATGACCTTAATCCCCCTCCCGTTGCAATAAACAGTTGAAGGCAAAATCTCGCAGCGGGCGCTGGTGACAACCTTACAAGCATTCAAACTTCGTTGGCGCGAAACATAAGCTAGTCAAAGCCAGTGGCTTTCATAGTGCAGAACCCCTGTTGACATTTGTTGTCAATATCGAAAGAAATGGCTGAGTCAGGTCCAGGTCCTTCAAGGGAGACACCTAAAACTGCTGAAAAAGTTAAGCACAAGATGCAGTTTTGACTTTCATTTCACACACGTTGGCATTACTTAAAATACTCTAGTGGCCGACTTTGTTACTAATACCCCCTACTCCACCCGAAATCGTCAATCCACCGTTCAAGAAAAGTTGCCCGAGTAATACCACTATCCCCTTGAACCAGGTACGTTAAGCAGTGTATATAGACGTCCGTATCGAAGACAATAGCAACCAATTACGAACCAATAAAAAACAAACATTTTTAGATTCATTTAGCATTGCTCGCGGTTAGCACTCCATATAGATCGTTTCCATTCTCTCAGTTCAGCGACGTCCAAACTGCTCAAGATGCATACAATCACATGGGTACATTGCGCGCGGCGATGGTGTAACGGTTAGCGTATTGGACTGTTGTACCCAAGTTTGCGGGTTCAAACCCGATCGAAGCCGTTTAAGGGCGAAAAAATCCTTCGTACACCTTCCTTCGGAGGGGAAGTAAAGCCGGCTGTCCCATGTTAGTAGATTTATTTGCATGTAAAAGATCCTCAAGCCTAAATGACGCCTTTGAGCCAAATTCAAATCGCCTGTTTCTCGCCCAAGAAATACCACCTTTCTCTGCTAGCTGGTGAAAGGAGCGTAGCGAAATTTGCGTGGTCAGACGGAAGAGCAGGCCTCATGGCCTGAGTCTCGCCACGTAAAATAAGGAATTAATTCAATTCAATACATTTGAGATTCACCTGTAATAAACGTATTAATTAATAACATTTAACCGCTAACGCACAAAGTATTCGTAACCGCAGAGGAAGAAAACTATAGCGCAAAAATATCGCCGCGTACGAGCCATCCAGATCCCGTGTAGCCTTGATGGAACCTTGGTTCGCCCACGAGGCGCATCAGATTGCCCCGGTGCTGGTCTCTGGCGGGACAAGCCGTTACCCGCAACTCGTAAAAAAGTTACTGCATAAATTTTATGGGCAGCGGCAATCGTTTCGGCGAGCCGAGACCACAAAAAAGTCCTCACGAACTCACCTAGAGCTTGTTTTTTTACGAGCTTCTGTTCTCCCGATTCTCCGCCATTGAAATTCTGCTGTGATGCTTGCGCATCCTTTGAGTAATTTTAAGGGATGTTAGAGACTCCTGACCCATTTTGCGCACGGCAGGAAAATGCTTAAGTGTTCGTTAGTGGGACGTGTTGTTAGTTTTTTGGTAGTCACTATGAGGTAAAGTATTTTTATTTTTATTTTTTCGAAAAATTAGAAGACACTTCAGAGTCGCAAAACCTCTTTCGCTTACACAGAGAATATTAACCTAGCCTAGGTGAGATGTAATATTATGTACTTGTATTTTTTAGTCGGTGTGATTTGAAGTACTCTTACTTATGTTTGGAAAATTTTAAGGAATGTTACGGACTCCTGGCCCGTTACGAAACTTCTAGAGCATGAAGAAGGATTGAACATTTACCACTTTTTCCTTGAACAACGCTGGGGACGGGCGATACGACAACAAAGAACGCTATTTTAACGTCGTTGTAATCAAACTTCGTTTATACAGGGAAGCCTATAAATAAAGTTTACAAACTTCAGGCCTTAAGATAACCACTCTTTCCTGAAACAATGCGCGAGAAGCTGAGACATCAGACAAGGGTTCGTCCAACATTATTGGAATGAAGATCTGTTTTATACAGGAAGTCTCAGAATAAAATTTACAAACTTCTACGGCATGTAGAAGGGTTTAGCTTACCACTTTCCCACCTACTAACATGTGGTTGGAAATTTCATATTACGAAATAGAAGCGGACGATTGATCGTTGCGTTGTTAGGCAACTTCTTACGCACCGTGCACGCATCAGGAGCCTTCGGACATCCATAGAAATTATCAAGATATGTACGAGTACTTCCAAATTCACGCAAACTAAATACTACGTAAGATTACATCACACTTACGCGACAGATATATTATCTACACTGAAGACGAAACTCGTTTTGAGTCTCTAACATACCTTACATTTTTAGAAGATAAATAAAAAAAACTGCACCTCAATTGGTGACTACGAAAAAAAACTAACAACAACGTCCGCTTAGGATTTGTTTCACTTCATCTGTACGCTAAAAATGGTTCAGGAGTCCGTTACATTCCTGTAACATTTTTAACAAAACATTTTAAAATAATTCAATTCGACACCAACTAAAAAAAATAATATTACATCACACTTACGGACAGATAAATATTATCTACACTGAAGACGAACACGTTTTAATCTCTAACAAAACCTTACATTTTTAGAGATAAATAAAAAAATGCACCTCATGGTGACTACGAAAAAAAACTAATACCACGTCCCGCCTCAGGATTGCCTTTCACTTCTCTGTACGCTAAAATGGGTCAGGAGTCCGTTAACATTCTTTAAACATTTTTTCCAAAAGGACATTTTAAAATAATTCAATTCACACAGGACTTAAAAAAAAAGTAATATTACCATCACACTTACGGCACAGATAATAGGATCTACACTGAAGACGAAACTCGTTTTGAGTCTCTAACATACCTTACATTTTTTAAAATAAATAAAAAAAAACTAGCACCTATGGTGACTACGAAAAAAAAACCAATACCACTGTCCCGCTTAGATTTGCTTCACTTCTCTGTTACGCTAAATGGGTCAGGAGTCCGTTACATTCTTTAACATTTTCCAAAAGACATTTTAAAATAATTCAATTCACACCAACTTTAAAAAAAAGTAATATTACATCCACACTTACCGGACAGATTAATATTATCACACTGAAGACGAAAACTTCGTTTTGAGTCTCTAACAATACCTTACATTTTTTAGAAGCATAAATAAAAAAACTGCACCTCATGGTGACTACGAAAAAAAAAACTACAACACGTCCGCTTAGGGATTTGGCTTTCACTTCTTGTACGCTAAATGGCCGTCAGGAGTCCGTTACATTCTGTAACATTTTCCCAAAGACATTTTAAAATAATTCAATTCGAAACCAACTTAAAAAAAGTAATATTACATCACACTTACGGACAGATAATATTAATCTACACTGAAGACGAAACACGTTTTAAGTCGTTAACAAACCTTACATTTTAGAAGATAAATAAAAAACTGCACCTCATGGTGACTACGAAAAAAAACTAATACCCACGTCCCGCTCAGGATTTTGTCTTTCACTTCTCTGTACGTAAATGGGGTCAGGAGCCGTACATTCTTTAACATTTTCCAAAGACATTTAAAATTAATTCAATTCACACCAAACTTAAAAAAAAGTAATATTACATCACACTACGGACAGCATAATATTATCTACACTGAAGACGAAACACTTTTGAGTCTCTAAGCAACCTTACATTTTTTAGAAAATAAATAAAAACTGCCACCTCATGGTGGGACTACGAAAAAAACTAATATTCAGCGTTCCGCTAGGATTTGCTTTCACTTTCTCTGTACGCCTAAAATGGGTCAGGAGTCCGGTTTACATTCTTTACATTTTCCAAAGTATTTAAAATAATTCAATTCACACTGAATTATAAAAAAAAAAGTAATATTACATCACACTTACGGGACAGATAATATTATCTACACTGAAGACGAAACACGTTTAAAGTCTCTAACATACCTTACATTTTTTAGAGATAAATAAAAAACTGCACCTCATGGTGGACTACGAAAAAAACTAATACCACTCCCGCTTAGGATTTGCTTTCAACTTCCTGACGCCTAAATGCGGTCAGAGTCCGTACCATTCTGTAACATTTTCCAAAGACATTTAAATTAATTTCAATTCACACAAACTTAAAAAAAAGTAATATTACATCACACTTACGGACAGATAATATTATCTTACACTGAAGACGAAAACTCGTTTGAGTCTCTTAACATACCTTACATTTTTTAGAAGATTAAATAAAAAACTGCCACCTCATGGTGACTACGAAAAAAAAACTGAACAACACGTCCCGCTTAGATTTGCTTTCACTTCTCCTGTTACGCTAAATGGGTTCAGGAGTCGTTACATTCTGTAACATTTTTCAAAGACATTTAAAATAATTCAATCGAAACCAACTTAAAAAAAAAGTATATTACTTCACACTTACGGACAGATAATATTATCTACACTGAAGACGAACCACCGATTTTAAGTCTATAACAACCTTACATTTTTTAGGAAGATAAAATAAAAAAACTGCACCTCATGGTGACTACGAAAAAAAAACTATACACGTCCCGCTCAGGGAATTTGCTTTCACTTCTCTGTACGCTAAATAGCCGGTCAGGGTCCGTTACATTTCTTTAACATTTTCCAAAAGACATTAAATATAATTCAATCACACAGACTTGAAAAAAAAGTGTAATATTAACATCACACTTACGGACAGATAGATATTATCTACCACTGCAAGACGAAACTCGTTTTGGTAGTCTCTAACATACCTTACATTTTTAGAAGATAAATAAAAAAACTGCACCTCGATGGTGACTACGCAAAAAAAAACCAATACCACGTCCGCTTAGGATTTGCTTCACTTCGTTCTGTACGCTAAAAATGGGTCAGGGGAGGTCGGTTAACATTTCTTGAAACATTTCCAAAGACATTTAAAATAATTCAATTCACACCACTTAAAAAAATAATATTACATCACACTTTACGGACCAGATAATAGTTAATACACTGAAGACGAAACTCGTTTTGAGGTCTCTTACATACCTTACATTTTTAGAAGATAAATAAAAAAACTGCACCTCATGGTGACTACGAAAAAAAACTAACAACACGTCCCGCCTTACGGATTGCTTTCACTTCTCTGTACGCCTAAACTGCGGTTCAGAGTCCGTACATTCTGTAACATTTTCCCAAAGACATTAAAAATAATTCCAATTCGAACCAACTTAAAAAAAAAAAGTAAATATTACATCACACTACGGACAGATGAATATTATCTACACTGAAGACGAAACACGTTTTAAGTTCTTCTAACAAACCTTACATTTTTGTAGAGATAAATAAAAAACTGCCACCTCATGTGACGTACGAAAAAAAACTAATACCCACGTCCCGCCTCAGATTTGCTTTCACTTCTCTGTACGCTAAATGGGGTCAGGAGTCCGTTACATTCATTTAACATTTTCCATAAGACATTTAAAATAAATCAATTCACACCAACTTAAAAAAAAGGTAATATTACGATCACACGTACGGACAGATATATTATCTGACACTGAAGACGAAACACGTTTTGAGTCTCGTAACATACCTTACATTTTTTAGAAAATAAATAAAAAACTGCACCTCATGGTGACTACGAAAAAAAAACTAATATCACGTTGCTTAGGATTGCTTTCACTTCTCTGTACGCTTAAATGGGGTCAGGAGTCCGTTACCATTCTTTTAACATTTTCAAAGATATTAAAATATTCAAGTCACACTGAATTAAAAAAAAAAGTTAATATTACATCACACTTTACGGACAGATAATATTATCTACACTGAAGACGAAACACGTTTTAAGTCTCTTAACATACCTTACATTTTTTAGAAAGATAAATAAAAAACTGCACCTTATGGTGACTTACGGAAAAAAAAACTAATACCAACGTTCCGCCGTAGAGATTTGCCTTTTCCACTTCTCTGTACGCTAAATGGCGTCAGGAGTCCGTTACATTCTTTTAACATTTTCAAAGCATTATTTAAGAATAATTCAATTCACACAGACTTAAAAAAAAGTAATATTACATCACCACTGACGACAGATAATATTATCTACACTGAAGACGAAACACGTTTTAAGTCCTAACAAACCTTACATTTTTTAGAAGATAATAAAAACTGCACCTCATGGTGACTACGAAAAAAAAACTAATATCAACGTTTCCGCCTTAGGGGATTTTGCTTTCACTTTCTCTGTACGCTAAATGGCGTCAGGAGTTCCGTTACATTCTTTAACATTTTCCAAAGATATTTAAAAATAGATTCAATCACACAGACTAAAAAAAGTATAATTACATCACACTTACGACAGATAATATTATCTACACTGAAGACGAAACACGTTTGAGCTCTCTAGAACATACTTACATTCTTTAGAAAGATAAATAAAAACTTGCCACCTCATGGTGACTACGAAAAAAAACTAAATAGCCACGTCCCGCTTAGGATTTGCTTTTCACTTCTCTGACGACTAAAGGGTCAGGAAGTCCGTTACATTCTTTAACATTTTCCAAGATATTTAAAAATAATTCAATCACACTGACTTAAAAAAAGCAATATTACATCACACTTACGGACAAGAATAATATTATCTACACTGAAGACGAAATAAGTCATTAGTGAGTAACCAACGTTAACTTTTCAGAGCTAAATAAAAAAATACTTTCAACCCCATAGTGATGGCACAAAAAAAACTAATAACACGTCCTCAGCTTACGAACGATTGCTTTTTTTTCTTGTACGCTAAAT
>BOPP01000151.1:2705334-2715380 GCA_017312745.1 Gryllus bimaculatus
TAACATGAAATGTTAATGGTTTCAAACCATTATTTTCTAGGGTAACAATGTATGACACGACGCGTTAAAGATGTAAGTTTGATATGTTGTAAAGCGCAAGGCAGTCAGCAGTTATTTCAAGCCACATTACGTTGTTCCTGGAAGGACACCAGAAATTGCCGTGCATGCATGCACGTCATGGTCACCATTCTGATTCACGTGATATGGTATTTTAACATTCACTCTTGACATGACACTTAACACGATGATCCGGCGATATGTAACCACAAAGTGTATTCATGATGAAGTGTGTGTGTATGATTTCACCGCCTGCTGTAACTCAATGGCAAAATTGAATTTGTTCTGCGTTTTATAAAACAGCTCTTCCACCGAAACCCGAATAACAGCACCAGTCTGTGAAGAAGGATGCGGCATACGGTAATTGGAAAATTTTGTACACGGAAACTTGCGCGGCTTCGAGTTATGACTTCTGGCTGGTACGCGTGTGACACCGGCGTCGTTGGGCAACAGGGCGACGTTCGCGTCATGTTTGCAGGCTTCATCTGGCCGTGACGAAGTCATATGGTAATGGTTAAGATGGAGATAATTTCTATTTTTGGATGGGTAATTGAAATATTTCATTTGATGCTAATCTTGCAATAACATAAATAATACTAATACTTCTCCAAGGAGTTATAAATAAGGATGTAAGAGATTCTTATGATATAAGAATATTGATACTTGTAATTAGACGAAATTCATCAGTGTTGTGGAATAATAATAAAATTTGATTCATATTAACAAAAAAATTCAAATTGTAATAATATGAAAATAAAATATGAGAATAAATGTCCGCAGATTAGTTTATGTAAAATTATTAATTTGGGGATAGTTATAGAAGAAAATCTTTCTCTGAAGTTTTATTAAGATTTCTTAAGTGACAAATTCATCCCTTGAGGAGCTGCGACATGACAGGTGAAACGTTGGGCTCTCAACCACCGAGCGGCGTCACCCGGTCAGCCAAGAAGTCAACACGAAATTTGACCTTGGTGTAAATATTTGCAGTAAGTGCATTGTAAGTCACATGCGCTCGAAGCACATACGTATGTAGTGACGTGTACGTGGCACGTGAAAGTGACATTCTGCGTTGTACGTGAAATGCCACGTACGTGACAAGGAGTAACACGTGGGTAACCACTGACAGTAGTAATTTGTCAGTGGACATACGCGTGTGTCATGGTGACAAATGACTCTTCCAGTTATACACCAGAATTACATTATAATATGAGACTACCATGCAGGGCACTCATAAAAACATCGGTATTTCCAGGTAAAACCTACTTTTATGATACAGAGCCCAAACTACGACATAGCAGAATTAAATATGATACTTTGCGATTCAATCTCTGTACCTATTCTTTTTGATAGCCCTGCTAGTTGATTTGTATGTTGTCTGAGTAGTACACTGCCACCACGCTCAACGTTAAACACCACTATCATTTACTGCGAATAATGATCTTACGATGATGCTCCCGAGAAACACTACTGAAGCAAACCAACAATTCTACTCTTCTCCGCGTTTTGCTCCGCAAACTTTTTACTCGCAATTTCGCCCATCACACGCCAACAGCGCCCCGAACAACCTACAGCTCTTGGCGGCACCTAACGACATGACAAATGCCTTGCCTACATAACTGACAACCAGACATTCATTTAAAACCTACGTTAACATTTCGAGACTAAATTTATCCCATATCAAAACATGAATATGGTTACTTAAAATCACCTCTTTACTCCCTTTTATTTTCGAAAACCTCGCAAGACAGTAGTGGTCGCTGGATCTTGGCACCTAGCGGGGAAATTCATCGTCTCCTGCCTGATAGCATGCACTACATTACGAAAAAATCGTTGAAGTTGCGCGTCAAAAAACCTAACCACCAAACCAATCTAATTGGCGCTATAAACTACACCAACTACATTGATTGTATAACCTACTTTTACGATTTAAGAGCTATATTAATCTCCATAGCAACATTGATATGAATTACATTTAAAATAATCTCTACCTTTTTTCGACAAACCCAGCAAGACGACATATACATCGCCGCGGATCTCACCATCCAGCGGGGAGAAGTATAGTTACCTTTCAGTCGTAAGAATACAATTACACTTCGGGAAGTAAAACCGTACCAATTTTAAAAAAATGGGAAATTGTGGTACAAAGAGATGACTTACACTATCAATCTGAGAAAATATTTATGTATTTGCAAATAGATTTAACGCCTACGTGTGCTACAACATAATTCTTCTATTTCCGAAACAAATTCCACCTTATCCCTCTTTGCAATAATTTTTTGAGGCTTAAACGTGCAATTAATGTTCATGTCTGGTCGCTTTCATCCTCAATTTCACAATGGTACCGAACATCGGTAATATGAACTAGAGATTACAGAAGTTTGCAGCAGCACGTTCTAGACACGAAACGTTAAAGTTTATCTCAAACACAAGTGTTCATGTTTTTTTTTTTTTTTTTTTTTTTTTTTTTTTTTTTTTTTTTTTTTTTTTTTTTTTTTTTTTTTTTTTTTTTTTTTTTTTTTTTTTTTTTTTTTTTTTTTTTTTTTTTTTTTTTTTTTTTTTTTTTTTTTTTTTTTTTTTTTTTTTTTTTTTTTTTTTTTTTTTTTTTTTTTTTTTTTTTTTTTTTTTTTTTTTTTTTTTTTTTTTTTTTTTTTTTTTTTTTTTTTTTTTTTTTTTTTTTTGCTAGTGTTCAGGAAGCCGGGAAACTGTTCAGCCATCTACCTCTTGGTTCCACCGTTCTTCCGCGCCCTTCTCTACTCGGCAAATTCCCTATCCACGGCCACAGCGTTTCCGAACGCCGAGTTGCAAGAGCTTCGGCGACGCGTAAAAACGGACATGGACAATTCCGGCCGAGGGGTGGGCGTGGGCGTTGGGCGGGGGTCCTTTGATGCTCTATCAGCGGCGCCGCAGCCACGCCGTCCGCCGCACGGCAAATCACTGCGCCGCTAATAGGCTGATTTGGATTGTTCTCCAGCACGGCCACGCACTCTGCTGGAACGCGCGGGCACGGTGGGCGTTAGGCGGGGCAAGGGGACCGTCCACATTTAGCAGCGTGGCACGGTACATCGGTTTCTGTGTGGTTCTGGCCGGTAGGTCCTAAACGCAGATTACCACGGATTTTTTATAGTGGTTGCGAAACCGTGTTGCGTGGCACGGGATAAACATCGTTGACTGTGTGTGTCCAAGTGGTTCTGGCGGGAGGGGGGGGGGGGGGGGGGGGGGGGGGGGGGGGGGGGGGGGGGGGGGGGGGGGGGGGGGGGGGGGGGGGGGGGGGGGGGGGGGAGGGGGGGGGGGGGGGGGGGGGGGGGGGGGGGGGGGGGGGGGGGCGGGGGGGGGGGGGGGGGGGGGGGGGGGGGGGGGGGGGGGGGGGGGGGGGGGGGGGTGGGTCCTATGGTTTCAGAAGATAGTAGCGGATTTTTTGATAGTTGGTTGCGATAACCCTTGGCTGCGATGGCCGCGGTTGCGATACAAGCAGCCGTTGTCTGAACGAGAATTCTAGCAGGCGACTACTCTCGGTAATTTAGAGTGGTTTCTCCGAACAATACCAGGCGAATGCTGGAATAGTACCCTAACAAACGGGTCACGGACCTCATGCGATATCTTGATTCCTATTCCTTGTTCTATCCTCCTCCCCTGCTTACACACACACACACTTACATGCACCACACAGGTCGGAAGACCATCTGCGTAGTCCCAGTTAGGTCTGTGCGAAAGAGGTCTCGCGGTCGTCGGATCTAATGTTACGGTGCGGAAGGAATCATTCCAATTGTTAGTTTACGCTCGTTATTTGCCCTTCGTCTGAAACTTCTTTCTCTTTCTACATGTATATGTTTTTATTTCTTTTCCTTTTGCTTGCGTTTTCCCTTTATTCTTATTGCTCTCTTCCTGTCATCCTCTTCCGCCCGCTTTCTTACACTCGCACTTCTCTGCTCCTTTTCAGTCTGTTGCTTTCAGATTACTTTCTTTTAGTATGCTATTCATTTTTGTTCACTCTCCCATTCACTTTATTCTCCCTTTCTACCCGCTCTCTCTTTGAGCCCGTCCTTTCTCAGAGCCCGTTCTTCTTTTGAGCCCGATCTTTCTTTGACCCCGCTCTCTCTTTGAGCCCGCTCTATCTTTCAATAAGCTCTCTCTCAGTACAACCCCTCTGTGACTCTCTCTCTCTCTAACTTCGCACTCTCTTTCAGTCTGCTCTCTCTTTCTGTCTGCTCTTTCATTCAGTCTGCTCTTTCATTCAGTCTGCTCATTCTTTCAGTCTGCTCATTATTTCAGTCTGCTCATTCTTTCAGTCTGGCCTTTCTTTCAGACTGCTTTCTTTCAGTCTCCCCTCTTCAGTTCTGCTCTTTCGTTCAGTCCGCTCTCCCTTTCTCTTCATTCTCCCTTTCACTCCATTCTCTCCCTCTGCACTCTTGAGTCCGTCTCTCCATCTCTGTTATTCCCCTCTCCCCCTTCCGAACACACTTTCCCTCTCCTAGCCTGTGGCTCTCGCGTCTATTCACATCCAACCCCACCGCGAAAGCCACCACCACCACCGCTGCGGGAGGTCGTTGGCGCGATCTGCAGGTCAGGCAGCGGCCGTCGGCCGCGATAAGCAGGGCCTGCGGACGGCGCGGCGAGGCTGGCCGAGGTGAGGCGAGGCGTGGCGAGGTGAGGTGAGGCGGCAGCGGTGGGTGACGTGGCCCGCATGCATCACCCGCTTCGATATATCGACAGCCGTCGGTGCGCCTCCCATCCGTCTTTCCGAACGCTGCCCTCATCCCCTCTCCCCTACTTCCTCTCACTCACACACACTCGCTGCTCTCCCCGTGCGCTGTGAGGCTTTTGCGCGTGCGTGCTGGAGGTTACCTGGCAGTGTTGCGTACTGCGGTGAAATGTGACCGATGGTGGGACGTGAGATAAATTGAGGAGAGATGTTTTGAGGAGGGAATTTGATATGAAATTATTGTTATTGTTGTAAAGGCGGCTCCACGCCACAGTTTACCGAGTACTCAGCCGCTGCTCGCGTTAGCCCCGAGTATAAACCGCGACTACACACCAAAATAGAAAAATATCAGAAAAAGTATGAAACCTTACCCAATATTTGAAGCTAATTTTACGCTCTAAGGGGAAAAATATTCCGTCATTCAAAAAATCAAATTTTTCTGAGGTTTTTGGATGTTCGTGTTTGTTCTCCCACGAGAACGTATGATAAATGCATCTCTTTGTATATCTCTGATTTTTGGAAAATATGAAGTACAATTTTGTTACCATCGAGTCTAAAATTGGCCTTTAATTTTGGATGCTTTTTCATTGTCTAGCAATGATGGGGAGTTGAGTAAAGTTAGTTCAACTTCGATGACGACAAGAGAGGCAGTGGTTGAATTGACGTCGCCGTGAATGATACACAAGAAGAGGTTTCACTGTTTTGAATATCGGCATAAATGCCGAGTTGAAAACTATATACACAATGAGCTACCAGGAGCTCGATCATACAGTATTTATATGGAATTCAGTCACTTCGACGTCATAAGACGCGGAGTTGTGTGGAGGGAGGTGGGGGTAAAGGTCAGGAATGACCAAGGGTCGGAGATGACCGAAGATCAGTGAGGTGAAGCAAGGTCCTAGGGCTGTGTAATCGCCGCTGGCTCACTCTGCAAAACAGGTAATGACTTCCGTTTGTCGGGCGCCTGGGGCTGTTCTGACGACCTTTCCCCTGACCCACGTGACAGCGTTGGCTGCGTACGTAACTGTTGTATATTCTAGTTGGGCGCAGCTAACCATACACTAAAGCTAGCAGCACTCACTATTTCGAGAAATCCCAAATAGCCTAAAATCCATAAGAATATTGCATTGGATTAGCCTTTAATTTTGGATACGGTTTGGTTGACATGGTTTTTTGGGTGCTGATAGCTTTAGATTGCTTCGGCTTCGTGGAGAAGGGATGGAGAAGCAACATTACAAAAGCGCATGAGTAGCTATCACATTGCACCTATTATTGTCGTCCCTGTTCGTCGTCCCGCAGTCAAATCTATCCGAGGGTAAGAGTGCACTTTAATTCTGAAACAAAAAATTATTAAGGGTTGTCCATAAATTACGTAATGCTGAAGAGGGGCAAGAGGGTCTGAGGCAGCCTTACGCTGCGTTACATAGGGGTATTAGTTAACTGTTACGTAACTTTGACATCTTTTTTAAAAAAAATCAATACTTGCTGAAATAATTACTTTTATGAATTCTGCAATAAAACGTTTAAGTATTAAATAATTCGTTTATTAAAAAACAGAAAAAATTTAAGTGGTTTTAAGTTTGTTTTAATTTATGTTGTTTTATGTTAAGTTTGTTTTAATTTAAGTTGTAAATATTGCTGTAAATGGAAATACTTTTTCAACATTTTGTTATTGAATCTGTAAGATTACTAAGAAAATATTCAGAACTCATATGTAGTGTATTATAGTAACTATTTAAATCGGCGCAGTACACTCTCGTTCATGCGTCATCTACGACGGTATGTGCACGTATTGTTATCGAACATTCTCTCGTCCATGTCTCCTTCCAATATCCCACTCTCCATTGTTAAGTATAGCCAGCATGGCCAAATGATTTCCACTTTCATTAATTGTAATATACAACACAAATAAAATAAATAGAAATTGTTTTTACTGTGCCATAATTTATATTCATTTGTTGCATTATTTATAAGGGGATGTCGCACACATTACGTAATTATTTAAAGGGTTCAAGCAGGCTCTATGAGTGCGTTACAGGGGGAGAAGTTAAAAAATACTCTGTATTTGCGTTACGTAATTTATGGACATTCCTTACACAGCCTCTTGAAAATTGTTAATAAATCACATGTTGTTTTTTTATCGATCCATTTCGATTCATCTCGACTCCTAAAAGTCAACGCGTTGCTAAGCTATCGACTCTCGAAAGAAGACACACGTAAACACATGCGAAGTCGATCAGAAGCCAATGCTTTTCAGCGTAAAGAAGATGAGTCACTTTAGATCGGCAATCCTGTAGGTATTTTTTCGGGAGTGCTTCACATTCACTCGTAAATACTTCGCCGGCGGGTTGCCGTGCGGTGCATAAGAGAGTTTGAAAGGATGGGACGGGAAAGAATTAGATAGCCCCATTAGCGGTATTGGATCGTGAGGGGACTACGCTATTACGGACCGGAGAGTGAATGTGATTGAAATTGTTTCTTTGCTGAAGAGCATGGATGTTTATTTCCCCCTGCAATACTTTTAAATATTACCCTGTTTATTTCTTGTTATTTTCGTAATTTAAACACTCTCTTACATTGTATGTACTGATTGTTGTGTTCTGTCTTCATAAGCTTGTTCCTATTTATCTTCATGTAATTATCTCTCCTGAATAAGCAGGGTCAGCAAGTTTTGCCCCGTGCTACTCTATTAGTAATTGATTTGTCTTTCCCTCTAGAATTTGACTTTCATTTCTCAATGAATTGGTGCCTTGGTTTTCAACTTCACCTCAAAGAAGTTGAGTTTTTCTCTTTTTTTCTTGCCAACTGTCCCATTTTATTCCTTCATTCTTCCAGATTATCAATTTATTTATTTGTATGTTTCTGCTGAGCATCAACAGCCTATGCCGACCACCGCAGAGTATATTAGTGATTTTCGTTTCTGCTAAGAATTTGGTTATGCTGCTTTCATAGAGGTGGGCATGTCTACTGTCGCTCTGGCTTCAAGTAGCAAACATTAGTACTATTATGGCGATAGAGGTTTTCTAATTTAAAAAACTTAACAGAATATAAATTTCTGCTCGACAACTAAAAATTTCTGCTTGAAAGAAATTAGAAGAATTTCTCAAATTATCTCCTTGCTTCAATTTATTTGTATGATCCCAAAAAAGCGAAAAAGCTTCTCACACCCGTCAGTCGACTACATATTTCATACGCACGTAAACGACTAAGAACATCTCATAAATATACATAACAGCCTAATGAAACAATTAAACAATGATAAAATATTTATATTGAGGTCATTGTTTTGAGTATTTTAATGAACTACATCTAAAGTGAATATTACTAAATTGTATTTCATTAAACTAAAATCTGAATATTATTTCACACTTTTTCACACAATCACAACTCAGTGATTGATCTAAGTGTCGTTTACTTGCTCTTTGTTTGAGTATTAGTTAGAAAATTATAAAGTTTAGATATTATAAAGTGACCGTTTCAGAGTTCTATATTTTTATTATGAGAACATTATTTTCTTAACACAAAATGATAGTTTCGTCTATTGACACCTATCGTGTGTTTACAAAAAAATCGAAATCTTGGCGATACGTTACGCGTTTGTTTTTTACATCCATGGCCGCTAAGAAACTCATTGCCACCGTACTTCAGTGTACTATTTCGAGAACAGATGAACACTCAGAACAACGCAGTGAATGAATGTCAAACTAGTTTTCCAGAAACGAACGAGGCCATCTATGTCTCCGCAGAAAGGACTGGAAGTCCAGAAAATTATCAAAATGTATATACTGTTTCTGCACCTCAAAAACTGAAAATTTTTTCACACAAACTCAGAAAAAAATATTGTAGTATATTGCTAATATATTGGTAGTCTGTAGTTGACGCAACAGCCAGCGCCAGTGTCTACAACTAGTGGGGTACGTATCTACCGGATCGTTTTGAAGGGGCCCATCGTAGATTCGTGTAAAACAATAAACGATGGTTATTATATTGTAAATTATTTTTGTAGTGTACGTATATATGATGCTGTACAATATTATTTTTTAAATAATTATGTACAATAGTTCTAACAAACATTTAAATAAACATATAAATTAAGGTAACAATCTAAAATTCTAGACCTTTTGGAGGGGGGCATGGCCTCCTTGCCTACCACTGCAAACCTCGACCAGAAATCGAACCCGGGGTCGCGTCATAGAAAGCGAGTAGACTGACGAATGACGAGAATCGCGAGAGCATGTTATTATTATATAATTTGTTTGTTAGCTGTATAATCTTTTTTATATAATTAGCTGCCACCCTGTTATGCCCATTTCCAGTTCAAATAAACTTATCTCATCTTTATCTTATCTTAAGCATATAAAAGTTTCGCTCACTTCTGGTGGTGT
Organism: Gryllus bimaculatus; assembly: GCA_017312745.1. Lineage (NCBI taxonomy): Eukaryota > Metazoa > Arthropoda > Insecta > Orthoptera > Gryllidae > Gryllus > Gryllus bimaculatus. Next base: position 2,714,476 of record BOPP01000151.1, read on the forward strand.
TCGTATGCAGCTGCGGAAACGGTTTGGTGCCTGCTCGCGCGTCGCGGAGCTCCCTGCCAACGCTCCTCGTGGAACAACTGAACCGCAGTCAACGAGAAGCGCCCCCCTCCCCTCCCCCACCCGCACTGGGAGGTCAGGTCAAAGCATCCGGCTCGGAGGACAACGAGCTGATGGCAGTCCTCTCTCTCTCTCATTCTTGTTCCCTCTCTCCCACTCTCTCATTCTCTCTCCCACTCTCCCTCTTTTTCTCCATCTCTTTCCCTCTCCCTCTCCCTATATTTCCCGCTCTCTCCCACTCTCCCTCTCCATCTCAATATCTCTCCGTCTCTCTCCCTTTCATTCTCTCTCCCACTCACGCTCTTTCTCTCTCTCTCCCTTTTCCCCTCTCTGTCTCCCACTCTCCCTCTCCATCTCGCTCACTCTCTCCGTTTCTCTCCTTCTCACCGTCTCTCCATCTCTCTCCGTCTCACTGCCTCTCCATCTCTCTCTTCATCTCTGTCCATCTCGCTCTCTCTTCATCTCTCTCTCTCTCTTCATCGCGCTCTCTTTATCTCGATCTCACTCCGTCTCGCTGACTCTCTCGCTCTCTTATCTATTTCAATTTATCTTTCCATATCTCTCTCCATCCGTTTCTTTATCCCTCCTTTTCTCTTTGTATTCTTACTATCTCTCACCGGGAGAGTTGGTTCATGGCTTCAAATGATGTCACTTCAGTGCCTCCGACAGAGAGGCCGTACGTTCGAATCCTGATGGTGCCAAGATTTTGGACACGAGCTTGACAGATGGGTCGAATTCAGCCGCTGTCTGGAGGAGAATTCTTGTGGCTGGCTGCTCTGATCGGTAGTTTTCCGTAGTCTCTCCGATCAACACTAGACGAATGCCGGAGCAGTTACCTAACAAACGGG
>BOPP01000151.1:2715405-2727609 GCA_017312745.1 Gryllus bimaculatus
GCGTACTAACAAACGGCCACGGACCCGCGCGCGCATCTTTCTTCCTCTTCCTTGTCGTTACTCAAACCTTACACTAGCATGCACCACACCCCACACATGGCGGAGACCTTGGGGAGCTTAGAGCATTCGCTGCGATGGTTAAGACAACACCAGGCGAAGCCGTGATAAGTACCCTAACAAACGGGCGCACCGCACCGCGGCCGATACTTATCCCCCTCCTCTTCCTATGTCCCATCCCTCCTTACACTATATGCCCAGCACTTCCACACATGGCGTGAGACCGGTGGGAGCTTAGAGCACTTCCCGCTGTAGTTAAGACCAACACCAGGCGAATGCCGGGGAGTACTAACAAACTGGCCACGCACCGCGCGGATCTTTCCCTCCTCTCCTTGTCTCCCTCCCCCCTTACACTAGCTGCACCACACTCCACACATGGGCGTGAGACGGTGGGAGCTTAGAGCACTTCCGCTGTGAATGTTAAGACCACACCCAGGCGAATTGCCGGAGCAATACCCTTAACAAAACGGACCACGACCTGCGCGCGAATTCTTTCCTTCCTCTTCCTTTCTACCACTCACCCCTTCACTAGCATGCACACCAACTCCACATGGCGGAGAACCGGTGGGAGCTTGCAGCTCTTCCGGCTGTGATGTTAAGACCAACCCAGCGAATGCCGGAGCAGTACGCTACAACGCTGGCCACCGACACGCCGCGCGATCTTCCATACCTCTTTCGTGTCCATCCTCGCCCTTACTTACCACATACTTAAATGGACATTCATACACTACCTCCATGCCTGGAGACAGGTCGGGAGCTTACAACTGCGCAAGAGCTGGGGCGGTGACTCGCTGAAACAGATAGCAGATTGGAAAACACTCTGTTAGTGCACAGAGAGACTAGATGGTCAGCGCTGTATATCAGCATCGGGGAGGGAAATTACCGCCAGCTCGAGGGAAAGTATGACACTAACTTTACGGGACTACTTGACCTTACCTAATGACGCCCCGAATTCAATAATCAACAATATCTCTCACTACATCTTTCATTTCTTTCATCTCTCACTCACCTCTGATTTATTTCCTTTCTCTTGTTTTTCCTCTCTCTCTGCCTTTAATATTTTTTCAGTGCGTCTTCTCCATCGCCTGGTTCCATTCTCTTCATCTTCACCAGGGGGTCAGTAAGGAACGGGAGCGAATGCATATTAAGAAGGAACGTGAGCTGGTGAGTGGAAGTTGGGAGAGATCACGAGTATGTGATTATTAACAGAAAGACTGAATAAAGAAAAGAGAGACGAGACGGGTGAGAGACGGAACGGTTGAAAAGACGGGCCGTGAAGGAGCGGCCGTGATGAGAGACGGGCTGAAGAGAGACCGGGCCGTGAGAGAGACGGACCCCGTGAGAGAGACGGAGACCGTGAGAGAAACGGACCCGTGAGGAGACGGACCGTGAGAGAGACGGACAGTGAGGGAGACGGACAGTGAGGGAGACGGACAGTGAGGGAGACGGACATGGAAGGGAGACGGAACAGTGAGAGAGACGGACAGGAGAGAAGACGGACAGTGAGAGACGGAACAGTTGAGAGAGAGGATAGAAAGACTACAGACTGATTAGACAGTTAAAGACAGAGAGAGAGAAAAGAAGAGACAAGAAAGATGATAGATAGGAGAAGAAAGAGATAGAGAGAGAATATAATAGAGATACGAGAGAGAAAGAGATAGAGGATAGAGAGAGAAGAGATAGAGATAGAAAGAGATAGAGATAGCAAGGAAGAAAGAGATAGAGATAGAGAGAGGAAAGAGATAAGAGATAGAGGAGAAAGAGATAGAGGAGAAAAGGAGAGTAGAGATGAAGAGTAAGAGAGAGAGCAGAAGAGAAGAGAGAAGAGATAGAAGAGAGAGAAGGACAATGAGTAATTATACCACACAAACAGAGAGCCGATAACAACAGCCCGATTTCGGAGGGCGCCTTAAACAGCTAATCGCTGTGCCTTCCCCTCCCCTTCCTTTGCAGCCTGCGAAGGGCGTCGGGTGGGAGGCGGTCGCCGGCGCGCGTGACAGAATTGGCGAGTGGTTGCGAGGGGTCGCAGCGAGTGCGTCGGGGGGTGACGGACAGTGGAGCGAGAGTGTTCACCCATTGTGCGGCCGCTGCTTCCGCGCCGTGCGGGAAGTGGCCGGCGAGCCGGACAAGAGACAATCGTCGTTATGGAGCGCGCGAGGTCATGCCCCGAGCGCGGAGCGGCGTCAGTTTGTCGAGAAGACGTGTTTCACGTGAAAGCCCATGATTTACTGCGCGCGTATATACGTCTTGCCTGGATACGACAACATCCCGTATATTTTTTTTTTTTTTGTTCTTTTTTTTTTTTTTTTTTTTTTTTGGAATTACCCTGGCTCGGGTTCTGTATATATATGTCATTGGGTACTCTAGACTTTTAAATGAATGTTTATTCACGACATATAGATGATAGAAATGTATAAGTTATTGGGTCATTTTTTTTTGCCATCTTCCAGTTTCTAGTTTTATTGTGAGACCTCACGTTTCGTTTTTACAAAATTTTGTTTCCTTCATGTTTTTGGTATAGTGAAGTTTCATAAATATGGCAATGATATAGAAATTTAACCCGTAATGAGTCCGATCAAAATGAGAAATTATTCAACATTAAACCCTTTGATAAAAGAAGGATGATGACATCTCACCTTTAATTTTTATCACAAACATGTTTTTGAAATAGTAAGATAATGATCATTTTTTTTTTGTTTTTTAAATATTTTTATTACGTATCTGCATATTAATTACTTTCCCTATGCTCACCGAAATGTTTTTAATGTGATGCTATGCCTCCATATTTTGTGGATTTATTTTCAAAACTATGTGTAACGTGTTTGACATAATTGACTACCACACGTAAATACTCCAATGAAGTATACATCCACGATTTAGAACTCTCTTATAAAAAAAGAAACGAAAACATACTTATTCTTTACTTTTCCCTCCAAATCAATGGGTATTAAATGGAAGAAAATTATCGGATTTATATTTAATCTTTTTATTATACAAAATAAAATGTAATTACTTCTCAGACCACCAAAACATTTCAATGGGAGGGATATGCCAATACCTTCGTTGATTATTTGTGACAACGCTTCAAACTTACGGCAGAAGTTACTACATCCTAGTTACAAGTAAAAGACAGATGATACGAATTCTTCCTGTTTTTTCCCTGAGTAACGACGGGAGTGCAACACGACATTTTGCAATTACATGTTTTCATTTATTCAGCAGCACGGAATTGGAATTGAATTGCATTAATGCCTATTTTACATGGCGAGATCTCGCGCCATCAGCGCGAATCTTCCGTCTGACCCTCGCAAAATTGCTACCTCCTTCATCTAACAGAGAAAGGAGTAATTTTTCGGGGCGACGAAAAAAGGCGATATGAATTTTTCTCAGAGGTTCATTTTAGCCTTGAGGATATTTTATTGTAGATTTAATCTACTAACATGGGACCGCTGGCGTTACTCCCTCGCGAATGAAGAGCGACGAAGGACTGTGTTTGGCTATAAAAATCCAACGGCTTCGGTTCGTGTGTTGAATCCGCCAACTTGGGTATAAACAGTCCGGATCACGCTTATTACACACCCACGTCAAGCTGCAACATCAACTTGTTCGGAAATTCAAAAATGAACTAACCTATAATTTGTACTAATTTTCTAACCACAATTATTAAATTTTTACTCAACCTATAAAAAAAAACAAAAACACATACAAAGTGAGGGTGCTAACTTAACGTCAAGCTAGCCCCCCACTTTTCAGATGTTATGTTTCCTGTATTGTTTAAGTTGAGTACCAAAATTTTAATTGTAAGTTTGAAAGTTAGTAGCAAATTAGTAGATAATGTTAGTTAGTTGATTTGAATTTATGAGAAGCGGGGGTGTAACTTAACGTCAAGCTCGCAACACACTTTTGGATTTGTGTTTTTTTTTTGTTCATTTGGGGGTTTTTTTATAGTTGAGTAAAGATTTTTTAATGTGGTAGAAAATAGTACTAATTAGTAAACAAATTATAGCTAGTTAATTTTGAATTTCGAACAAGGAGTTGCAGCTTGACGGAGTTATACACCATCGCCTTGCAATAGCTGTGATGCGGACCAAATAAGCTGCGTCTATTGAAACGTGATGAAACTACGGTCTAACTGTCCAATTGAAGTATAATTTCAGAAAAGGTCATGTCGCGAAATAAAAACCACGCAGCAACACATGTTTTCTACGAGTGAGACAGCAGCTTTCGATATTGTTGACACCGAGGCAGTAAAATCTTAATCCCGGATAGTATCTCACTTTTCACATAGAAACTAAGTAGCTTCTGGTTGTTAGAATCGTTAATACCACACCACTTTACTGCGAATTAAATCTAATTACATCAAAGCAATATTCAAGAACTTCTGAAGTTTTATCATAATTTTAATGCTCGTCTTTGAGCTTGTACTTTTGTATCGCGAATAATAAATTATACTTTATTACATTACTACCGAAAATTATTTCAATAAATTAAGCTCAACTTATTTATCCTCGTCAAGAAGTCCATATGTAGAAGTGATATTTCGTCAATCGTATTGTTCATTAAAATCTTGAGTAAGCTTCAAACTCCTTATGTCTATATATTAATTGCATCACCAGAGAGACAATAAATGACAAAGAGGAGGATATATATATATTTTTTTAATTCTACTGTTCGGATTTCCTTTAAAAAAATCTCTCAGAGTAAAACCCATTACTTACATTTGTGTAATCATTGGTAAATAATGAAGAAGCAACGGCTCACCGCCTTATTTCATGTCCCCAAAGCAGTCCACCAACAGCGAGGCGTTCGCCGATGACTGCGGGCAGAAAAAAAACAAAAAACAAAAAACAAACGAGGAGCGATGTCGTCGACGCGCACGTATCTACATGTGCACGTGGCTGCCGACGTGGCGGTGACGAGTTGGGCTTGACCCCAAATATGTCCCCCGGGACTCAAGAGTGTCCAACTCTGCTTCTAGAGCACTTCGAGTCCGTTTTGCCTCCCCCAGCTCCGTAAACAGCAGTTTCTCGGGTGGGTTATGATTTCCAACTCGCACTGCCTGCGGTCTTTTTTCGCCGCTTATCTTGTGGACGTCGCAAGGGAGCCAGACCTTTTTTCATTCTCATTTCGAGCTGTGCGTGTGAAGCATATGAGAAAGAATTAAATTGACAAGAGTTTTTTGTCTTGGCACACTTGTGTGTTGACCAGTGTAAATATTTAGAATGATGGTGTATGTAAATGGAGTGTGAGAAAACCAGAACGGTATATAAGTTACATTTTATAAATTCTCAGAAAAACGGGTTATTCTTGGGGTTATATTCTATGTGGCATGTATTTTCGGTAGGTTTAATTGACAATTAAAATACCATTGTTTCATTATGAAACATAGCATAACGATTTTTACAGTAATGTGACTTAAACATATTTCTCTGCAATTAAAATGTTCTTATACCGTTCAGGTTTTCTCCAATGCAAATAGGCATGCCTGCAAGACAATATGCCTTTAATTTTAAAAAATCTACGTATTATAACCATAACCAGAAGTAGACATTAAATATCGAACGAGAAATTAAAAAAAAACGAAAAAACGAAGTTGAAATGTTGGACACAGATTAAATAAACCCCGGACGTATGAGATCCTAGTTTACTTCTTCAGAAGGAGATTTCACTTTCATGTGTTAGAACTAAAGAATTGTTTTTTGAATTGTTGAGGTATTCTGAAAGATTAGTCCTAATCTCACTCAAATGTAATTTGCTATATACTAAAGACACATTCAATAGTAAATTATGCAATTCATCTTAAACGATTCTCCCTATAGATTTTGAAAATAAAATGAAATGGAAAACATCTAGTGTAGATTTTCGGTGCTACTGACAAGAAAAAATTTCCTAAATACGGGATGAAACAATTGCGCAAATTATATCCTTCCAAGTGGTATCACCATAACATCCAAATAGTAAACATTGTTAATTTTAAGAAAACATTTCTGGCACAGAAATGAGGAGAACTTGAAAGACAAACAAAAGCGGAGAGAAAGTTTTTTAGCATTATTTTTCGTTGTTTTGTAAAAAACTTATTCTCCAGAATTCTTCGGTAAGACCTTCGTGTTAGGATGCCAGGAAATTATCACTTATTATTCCTATTTTGGAAAGTTTGGTTTGTTTTTTCGCTCGCGTTCTATGGTCTGGCTCATGTTACTTCTTAAACTTCTAAAACCGCCGATGTTGAAGTAGTTTCCGCCAAAAATTGAATTGAAAGAACGGCCGAAGGGGCACAACCTTCTCCCTTTTGAATTTTAAACTCCGTCATTTATTCTTCGTGGTTATGTTTCTTACTGTTATTTCCGAAATTGTGTCCGGAACTTCTGTAGCCCACTTGCTTTTTATATAAGCGTTAGATTACTTATACAAAATTTTATTTCAAGAATAATTTAAGTTCTGCACGTTCTTACATTACATACTGCCACTTTAAAACTTTCACTTCAGACTAAATTCTATTCAGTTTAAATGTTTTAAAAAAATTGATATCCCTACCCGGTTTTCTAACAACTTCACTCTCTTCGCACTCTCTTTATCTCGCTCTCACTCCGTCTCGCTGACTTTCTCTCTTATGTATTTCCATTTCTCTTTCCATATCTCTCTCCATCCGTTTCTCTATCCCTCCTTCTCTCTTTATACTCTCACTATCTCTCACCGGGAGAGATGGTTGAGGAGATTTGATGGTTCAGTCAAATGATGTCACTGCAGTGCCTCCGACCGGGAGGTCCTACGTTCGAATCCTAACGGTGGCAAGATTTTTGACACTAGCTTGTCGGCTGGGTCGAGATCTGTCGTTGTCTACTGGAGAATTCGAGCGGCCGGCTGTTCTGATCGATAGTTTTCCGTGGTTTCTCCGACCAACATCAGTCGAATGCCGGATCAGTATCCTAACAAACGGGCCACTTACCGCACGCGATCTTTCCTTCCCTTTTCCTATCTTATCCTCACTAACTTACACACATTTACATTTGTATGCACCGCACTACTAGATATGCCGTGTTTCCCGGTTTCGCTGGTTTCTCCAATCAACTCCTGGCGAATGCCGGAGCAGTACTCTAACAAACGGGCCTCGGACCGCGCGCGTTCTTTCCTTCCTCTTCCTTGTCCTATCCTCACCCTTTACACTCATACTTACACTTACAGGCACTACACTACACTACTACACTACTCAGAGCTGGGGCGGTGCCTCGCTGATGGGATCGCAGATTGGGAAAAATATGGTAAGTCCACAGAGAGGACAACAGTAGGTCAGCGTTGGATATCACCATCTGGCGATGGAAGATTACCGCCAGCTACCGAGGGAAGGTATGCACTACACTTACGGGACTAATGACCTTCGATAACGCGCCCGGAATCACTAATCAATGAATCATCTCTCACTACATATTTTTTCTTTCCCTCTCATCTCTCTCACCTCTCATTTCTTTCCTCTCTCTCTTTTTGTCTCATCTCTTTCATCTCTCTCTCTCTGCATATCTCTTTCTATGTTCTCTCCATCCCTTTCTTCATCTCACTGTCAGTAAGTAGCGGGAGCGAGTGCATTGAGATGGACGTGTAATTGTGTGGAGTGACGGGGGAGAGAGACACAGAGTAAGTGATTCGTAACGAGAAAGACTGGTATACGAAAATAACAGACAGACAGATACAGACAAACAGACAGTGAGAGAGAGGGACAGTGAGAGAGAGGGACAGTGAGAGAGAGGGACAGTGAGAGAGGGACAGTGAGAGAGGGGGACAGTGAGAGATAGGGGCAGTGAGAGAGAGGGACAGTGAAAGAGAGGGACAGTGAGAGAGAGGGACAGTGGGAGAGAGGGACAGTGGGAGAGAGGGACAGTGGGAGAGAGGGACAGTGAGAGAGAGGGACAGTGAGAGAGAGGGACAGTGAGAGAGAGGGACAGTGAGAGATGGGGACAGTGAGAGAGAGGCACAGTGAGAGAGAGGCACAGGGAGAGAGAGGCACAGTGAGAGAGAGGCACAGGGAGAGAGAGGCACAGGGAGAGAGAGGCACAGGGAGAGAGAGGCACAGTGAGAGAGACGGATAGTGAGAGAGACGGATAGAAAGATACAGACTGATAGTTAAAAACACAGAGAAAGAGAGAGATAAAGAGAGAGAAAGAGAGAGGTAGAGAGAGAAAGAGGTAGAGAGAAAGAGAGAGAAAGACAGTGAGTAATATACACACAAACAGAGGGAGCGATACAGACAGCTCGAGTTTGAGGGCGCCTTAAACCAGCTAATCGCTGTCGCCTTCGCCCTCCCGCCTTTCCTTGCAGCCTGGCGGAGGCGTCGGGGTGGGAGGCGGTCGCCGGCGCGCGTGACAGATTGGCGAGGGTTGCGGGAGGGGCTCGGCAGCGAGTGCGTCGGGGGGTGGAGACGGACAGTGGAGCGAGAGTGTCACCCATTGTGCGGCCCGCTGCTTCCGGGCGCCGTGCGAGGAAGTGGCCGGCGAGCGACAAGAGACAATCGCGTTATGGAGGCGCGGAGGTCATGCCCCCGATGCGCGGAGGCGGGTCATTTGTCGAGAAGACGTGTTTCACGTGAAAGCCATGATTTACTGCGCGCGTATATACGTCTTGCTGGATACGACAACATCCGTATAGGATTACCTGGGCTCGGGTTCTGATATATAATGTCATTGGTGTACTCTAGACTTTTAAATGAATGTTTATCACGACATATAGATGATAGAAATGTATAGTTATTGGGTCATTTTTTTTTGCCATCTTCCAGTTTCTAGGTTTTATTGTGGAGACCTCACGTTCGTTTTTACAAATTTTGTTTCCTTTCCATGTTTTTGTTAGTGAAGGTTTCATAAATATGCAATGATATAGAATTTACCCGTAAATGAGTCCCGATCAAAATGAGAATCTATTCAACATATAACCCTTTGATAACAAAGGAAGGTGAATGGACATCTCACCTTTAATTTTTATCACAAACATGTTTATTGAAATAGTAAGATAATGATCATTTTTTTTGTTTTTTAAATATTTTTATTACGTATCTGGCATATTTAATTACTTTCCTATGCACCGAAATGTTTTAATGTGATGGGCTATGCCTACATTCTTGTGGATTATTTCTCAAACTATGTGTAACGTGTTGACATAATTGACTACCACACGTAAATACATCTCAATGAAGACTACTCCACTGGATTTAGAACTCTCTTATAAAAAAAGAAACGAAAACACACTTTATCTTTACTTTTCCTCTCAAATCAATGTATTGAAATGGGAAGAAAATTATCGATTATATTTAATCTTTTTATTATACAAAATAAAATGTAATTACTTCTCAGACCACCAAAACATTTCAATGGTGAGGGATATGCCAATACCTTCGTTGATTATTTGTGAAACTGCTTCAAACTTACCGGCAGAAGTTACTACATACCTATGTACAAGTAAAAACAGATGAATACGAATTCTTCCTGTTTATTTTCCCCTGATAACCGACGGGAGTGCAACACGTAACATTTTTGCAATTACATGTTTTCTATTTATTACAGCAACGGAGATTGAATTGAATTGCATTAATGCCTTATTTTACATGGCGAGACTCGCGCCATCAGGCCCGATCTTCCGTCTGACCTCGCAAATTTCGCTACGCTCCTTTCATCTAACAGAGAAAGGAGGTATTTTTCGGGCGACGAAAAAGGCGATATGAATTTTTCTCAGAGGGTTCATTTAGGCTTGAGGATATTTTATATGTAGTTAATCTACTAACATGGGACCGCTGGCGTTACTTCCCCTCCGAAGGAAGGCGTACGAAGGATGTGTTTGCCCTTAAAAATCCACGGCTTCGTTCGTGTTTGAATCCGCCAACTTGGGTATAACAGTCCGATACGCTATTACACACCCACGTCAAGCTGCAACATCAACTTGTTCGAAATTCAAAATTAACTAACCTATAATTTTGTACTAATTTTCTACCACAATTATAAATTTTGTACTCAACTATAAAAAAAACAAAAACCACATACAAAAGTGAGGGTGCTAACTTAACGTCAAGCTAGCACCCCCACTTTTCGATGTAGTTTCTTGTATTGTTTATAGTTGAGTACAAAATTTTTAATTGTAGTTGAAAGTTAGTACATAATTAGTAGATAATGTTAGGCTAGTTGATTTTGAATTTATGAGAAGTGGGGGTGCTAACTTAACGTCAAGCTCGCAACCACACTTTTGGATGTGTTTTTTTTGTATTGTTTATAGTTGAGTACAAATTTTTTAATTGTGGTAGAAAATTAGTACATAATTAGTACAAAATTATAGGCTAGTTAATTTTGAATTTCGAACAAGTGGAGGTTGCAGCTTGACGGAGGTCTATTACACCATCGCCTCGTGCAATAGCTGTGATGCGGACAAATAAGCTTTGCGTGCTATTGAAACCGTGATGAAACTACGTCTGAACTGTACCCAATTGAAAGTATAATTTCAAAAAGGTATGTCGCGAAATAAAAACCACCAGCAACACATGTTTTTCTACGCAGTGAGACACAGCTTTACAATATTGTTGACACGGCACGTAAATCTTAATCCCGGATAGTATCTCACTTTTCACATAGAACTAAGTAGGCTTCTGGTTGTTAGAATCGTTAATCCACACACTTCTACTGGAATTAAATCTAATTACATCAAAGCCATATTCAAAACTTCTGAGTTTTTATCATTTTAATGCTCGTCTTTGAGCTTGTCTTTTGTATGCGAATAATAAATATACTTTATTACATTACTACCGAAAATTTATTTCATAATTTAACTCAACTTATTTATCTCGTCAAGAAGTCAATATGTAGAAGTGATATTTCTCAATCGTATTGTTCAGTAAGATCTTGAGTAAGCTCAAACTCCTTATGTCCTATATGATTATTCATCACCCAGAGAGACAATAAATGACAAAGAGGAGGATATATATATATTTTTTTTTAATTCTACTGTTCGGATTCCTAAAAAAATCCTCAGAGTAACAACCCATTACTTACATTTGTGTAATCATTGTAAATAATGATCCAGAAGCACAGCTCACCGCTTAATTTCATGTCCCAGAAGCAGTCCACCAACGCGAGAGCGTTCGCCCGACTGACTGCGGCAGAAAAAAAACAAAAAAACAAAAAACAAACGAGGAGCGATGTCCGTCGACGCGCACGTGTCTACATGTGCCACGTGGCTGGCGAGCGTGGCGGTGACGAGTTGGGGCTTGACCCCAAATATGTCCCCCGGGACACTCAACCAAGAGTGTACAAACTCTGCTTCTAGAGCAACTTCGAGTCCGTTTGACGTCCCCCAGCTTCCGTAAACAGCCAGCTTTCCTCGGGTGGGTTATTGATTCCGAACCTCAGCACTGCCTGCGGTCTTTTTTCGCCGCTTAATCTTGTGGACGTCGCAGGGACCAGACTTTTTTTTCATCCTTTCGAGCTGTGCGTGTGAACATATGAGATAAGAATAAATTGACAGAGATTTTTTTTTGCAAACTTGTGTGTTTGACCAGTGTAAATATTTAGAATGATGTGTATGTAAAATGAGTGTGAGAAAACCAGAACGGTATAAGTTACATTTTATAAATTCTCAGAAAAACGGGTTTATTTTGGGTTATATTTCAGTGGCAATGTATTTTCGTAGGTTTAATGAACAATTAAAATACCATTGTTTCATTGATGAAACATAGCATAACGATTTTACAGTAATGTGACTTAAACATATTTCTCTGAATTTATAAATGTTTCTTATACCGTTCAGGTTTTCTCCCATGCAAATAGGCCATGCTCAAAGACAATATGACTTTAATTTTAAAAAATCATACGTATTATAACACATACAGAAGTAGACATTAAAAATCGAACCGAAATTAAAAAACGAAAAAACGAAGTTGAAAGTTGGACACAGATTAAAATAAACCCCGGGACGTATAGATCCTAGGGTTGGTACTTCTTCAGAAGGAGATTATCATTTCATGTGTTAGAACTAAAGAATTTGTTTTTGAATTGTTGAGGTATTCTGAAAGAATTAGTCTAATTCCCACTCAAAATGTAATTTGCTAATATACTAAAGACACATTCAAATAGTAAATTATGCATTTCATCTTTAACCGATCTCCCTATAGATTATTTG